>PVIA01003116.1:0-180816 GCA_004024845.1 Tonatia bakeri
AAAAAAAAAAAAGAATTCACCTCAATGAATAGAATACAAGAGAATGAGATAGGATAGAATGAAACAGGGTGCAGCCAAGAGGGGAGCCCCAAATAGGGATTTGGAATGGGGTCCAGAACTCAAGGTGTCCAGGAAATATTAGAAAGATATATAGGATGTCCTCTCCCCTTCCCCCACAGGCGTGAGTTGGGGGAAGGGACCCATGGAGCAGAAACATGCAGAGCTGTTTTGTACAGCCACAGCTTTGCAGCTAATCCAGGGCATGGTTATTTAACATATCTATAGCCTTTGGCTGGTCGCTTGGATATGTTAAATAGCTGTGGCAATGCTCTGAGACAGGGGGATGGAAGGAACATCCCCCTGAAGATGTAACTTGGGGGCAGCTCCCCCTGGTGACAGCTTGGAGAAGATTGGCTCCATGACATGGGGCCACTCCTGCCTGGACTCACAACGGCAGCCCAGTGAACTTGGAATAATACAGGAATGCTGGCAGGTGTAACTGATTGTAGGAGGAGTCGGAAATGGGGGTACAGAGTAAGGTTGGTGCTGGGATTTAAACCCAGACAGAGCAGCCATTGAGGAGGGAACCATGTGGTTTTGGCCAGAGCAGGGACCCCTGTGGCTTTGGAAGAAGAGGACCACGCAGCTTTGGGGTGCTCCCTTTGGTCGTGTGGCCTAGGAAGCAGGAGAGACTTTGCCTAGAAGAAGGGTGAAAGAACTCTTGCCAGTAGGCCATGAGAAGGTGCCACGTGACTTTGGATTAATTGGAGATCCTGCCTGGACAGTGAGTGATACAGCTGATGGTGCCAGTGGCCTGAAACACGGACCTTTGCTTCTTTTCTGGAGTTACGGTACCCCGAATTAGGGCAGGAGGAGAAGGAAGCACTGTGGGCATCTGTGGGCATCCAAAAGGACTTGGATATTTTAGTGAAGACATTAGATCACTACTTTAAGTCTGTATAGCATTAAATAAACATCTCCTCTCCTTTTCACAAATCTCTGGCATTGAGACGTCTCTCCTATTGGCAATGGATAATTGAACCTAGTGGGTGAGCCAATGATTGCCCCCCTGGCTCCGTGTGTGCCTGTTCTGTAACAAGAACAGGATAGGGACGGAAAGGATAAGAAAGGATAGGATAGGATAGTTTGTGTGGAACAAAAAAAGGAAGAATATTTTCAATTTTGATCTAAAGGCAACCAATATCCTACAGACTCAAGAGAAACTTTTGCTCCCACTTAATTGTCTAGAAAAATTTAAATTAGGAGTTTTGTGCACAATAAGAGATTATCAGAGATAACCTTTTTGACCTATCTTTATGGCAGAGAAAATGACCAATTCCTGACCCTCTTCCTAAGACCCTTTGGGCCCCTACCTCACCCCCAGCTCAGAATGTCACATGCACCTCATTTTCACATTCTGTCTCTGAACCTCACATGTACAGGAATTAAATTTGGTTATTTTGTCTTATTAATATGTCCCAGATAGATTTAATTATTATACAAGCCACAAGAACCTAGGAGGGTAGAGAAAAATGTCTTCCTTCTCCGCAATGTTCAAATGTGAGAAGTCTATTGAATTTGTTTTATACAAAAATAACAACTTAGAGATAAAATAATTCTCCCATCCCTGACAAGTTTCTCCCCATTACTCCTTCCCCTTCAGCAAACCCCACAGTTATAAGACCAATAGGTAGGAAACTGTCTAATAAAATACCTCCAGTCTACAGAACTGCTGAATATGAACTATCATGCAAGTGAGAGAAATGGCAATTCTAGAAAATATTACCACTCAAAACATTTATTAACTATTTTAAGAAAATGCAAATGATTTGCATTTCTATTTCCTTACATGCACCATGTACTGAATCAAATTGCATTTTCCCTTTTAAGGAATCAGATGTCAAGCTGTTGAGAAAAAAGTAAAGTGCTTTATAATAATCACAGACCTTACAGATTTAAGCCTCATTTTAATCCAGTTCATATTAAGACTGTGCTCAAAACTGTGAGGTGAAGAGTGTCTAACCATTGATCTTAAAGTGTTTTGAGCAGTGTCACTGGACACATATTTATTAGATCTTTGTACTTTTTGGGATTCAGATATTATTAGTTCATAGTTCAGAAATTGAGAGAGAATTTGATGATGTTTAAAAATCTATTAAATCCTTTAAGCACTAACACATTATTTTACCAGTGATGCCCTAGTGGCCTAATGAAATAGACACATGCAAAGGAAAAGATATGCATTTATATAATTTTAAATTTCAGGATCCAGAAGTGTCATGCTTCAGTAAAATTGTTTATAGTCTGCTTGGATGATTCTACTTATGGATGGATATAGGAAGAGGTTGGTTCATAAGGAGCATCAATTCAGAGTAAATGCCCCCAAATCTACTAAAACCTCCTCCACTTTTTTTCTCTGAGGCAAGAAGAAAATTTTCAACTAAATTTCTATGCCCAGAAATGTGAATTATAGTTCAAAATATATACAGTGATACTGGCATTGTGATAAATGGGAAAATATTTTCAGCTTCTAAAGGATTTAGTCTTTCAGGAAAAATAATAAGAAACTGTTACGGGTGACCTAAAAGAGTAAAATTCCCTTCCCCAAAATATTACCTCCTGGCATGAAAAGACTTATGAAGCGTCATAATTTGACTGAAATTTCTACATCGGATCCTTCTAACTGTTCTTTTCAGTGTTTTCCTGAGCGTCACACAGAATCTGAGCCTTAGCAACCGAGAGTGTTAACTGCACCCTTTAACCTAATTCCAAAGCTACTGTGTGAGGCAAACCTAGACTGACTCGATGAGAGTTTTAAAGAGAAACGTGAAATGCATCCATTATTGTTGGAAATTCAATCATCACTCAAGCCTAATGATAAGAAATCATAGTTAGAATAAGATCACGATACTTCCAACTACAGACATTATATTATTGTTTCAAAATCTAGCAAAATGAGAATCCAGAGGAATTTCAAAATATTCAGCTATTACATTCCTTTTCCAAATGTAGCAGATTTTCCACTAGAAATGTTAGCATGCCTCCATGTTCTTGGTAATTTTTTTTGTTTTATTTATTTATGTTTAAAAGTATTTTTATTGATTATGCTATTACAGTTTTCCCAATTTTTCTCCCTTTATCCCCTCTCTGCCCTGCCCTCCACCCTCTAGCATCCCCCACTTAGTTGATGTCCATGGGTTGTCCATATAAGTTCTTTGAGTCCTCTTTTTCCTATACCAATTTTGTCTCTCCCCATCAATTTTATGCCTACCAATTATGCTTCTTCTTCCCTGTACCTTTTCCCTTATCTCTTTCCCTTCCCCCTCCCCACTGAACTCCCTCTGTGTGATTTCCATTTCTCTGATTCTGTTGCTGTTGTAGTTGTTTGCTTAGTTTTTTATTTTGTTTCTTTTAGGTTCATTTGTTGATAGTTATGAGTTTGTTGTCATTTTATTGTTCATATTTTTATCTTCTTTTTTCTTAGATAAGTCCCTTTAACGTTTCATATAGTAAGGGCTTGGTGATGATGAACTCCTTGAACTTGGCCTTATCTGGGAAGCACTTGATTTGCCCTTCCATTCTAAATGATAGCTTTGCTGGATAGAGTAATCTTGCATGTAGGTCCTTGTCTTTCATGACTTCAAATACTTCTTTCCAGCCCCTTCTTGCCTGCAAGGTTTCTTTTGAGAAATCAGCTGATAGTCTTATGGGAACTCCTTTGTAAGTAACTGTCTCCTTTTCTTTTGCTGCTTTTAGGATTTTCTCTTTGTCTTTAACCTTGGGTAACTTAATGATGATGTACCTTGGTGGGCTCCTCTTTGGGTCCAACTTCTTTGGGACTCTTTGGGCTTATTGGGCTTCCTGGAAATCTATTTCCTTCTCTAGATTGGGGAAGTTTTCCTTCATTATTTGTTCAAATAAGTTTTCAATTTCTTACTGTTTTTCTTCTCCTTCTGGCACCCCTATAATTTGGATATTGGAATGTTTCAGGTTGTCCCAGACAGTCCTCAGCCTCTCTTCATTTTTTTTTTTGATTCTTGTTTCTTCATTCTGATCCAGTTGGATGTTTATTTCTTCCTTTTGTTCCAAATCGTTACCTTGAATCCTGGTTTCCTTCTTGTCATTGTTGGTTCCCTGAATATTTTGCTTTATTTCATTTTGGGTATCTTTCATTTGTTCTTTCATTTTTCAACCATGCTTAATCAGTTCTGTGAGTATTTTGATTATCAGGGCTTTAAATTCTCCATCAGATAGGTTGGCAATGACCTCATCGCTTAGTTCTGAGGTTTTGCTGTGTTCTTTCATTTGGGCCATATTCTTTGTCTCGGTGCAGCTGATAGGTTGTAAGGGGGTGGGGCCTTAGGCATTCACCCAGGCAGGGCAACCGTCTTTGCTGTGCTGCCTGTGGGGCAGGGATCAGAGAGGGAGCAATGCAGCTCACCTGCTTGTGTCTAGCACACTTTCCAACAGACTCTCAAGTCAGACTGGAAGTATCTCTCACCATAGCAACCCAAGCCATGGCCCACAGTCAGTTCTGAGTCTCAGTTTTCCTCTTAAGTCAGTCTCTCCTGCACAGCTCCGCTGAGCTCAGCAGTCAGCCCTGCCCCTCAGCTGCCTTGCTGGGGTTTTTCTGAGTCACCCACCCCTCGGGGTCCACTTACTGGTCTGGTTGTTCTGGCTGATTTTTTTTAATTCCTTGGTTGTCGGAGTTCCATGCAGTTTGAGTTTCTGGTGGTTCTGGTTGTTTATTGATTTTAGATTGGTTGTTATCCTCCTTTTGGTTGTGCAAGGAAGTGAAGGGTTTCTACCCACACCTCTATCTTGGCCCTATTTTCTTAAGATTTTATTGATTTAGTTTTATAGAGGGGATGGGAAGAAGAGAGGGAGAGGACCATCCTTGTGTGGTTGCCTCTCACGCGCCCCCTACTGGGGACATAGCCCACAACCCAGGCATGTGACCTGAGTGGGAATTAAACCGGTGACCCTTTGGTTTGCAGGCCAGCACTCAACCCACTGAGCCATACCTGCCAGTGCCTTAGTACTTATTTTAGAAGACTATAAGTGAGTTTAACTGATAGATTACAATTATTTTATTGCCATAGACTTGATGTATTGACAGGTTGGGGAAAAATCTTCTGAAACCAGCATATAAGACATTTTTTTGGAGTGCTACCATAGTGATGTATACCTAAAGACATATCAGTATGTGGGTGATGTTTCTAGATATTACATTTATAAAACCTTTCCCCTTATTGTGATTTGTTTCCTTATAAAAAATCAAGATCCTTACTATGGAAATAATATCCATCACAAAACTCTGACAAAGTTGACAAAATCTGAAGTGTAACCTGCAGCACAGTTTTGCCCGAGATATATTTCGTTGAAGGATTTCATGTTAAAAGCCTTGGCAAAATATCAATTTCTAATCTTTGTAATAAATTACAGGGCACGATTTTCAATTGCAGGGAATATGCCCCAGAGGTTTCCAGAAATAGGACAAGCCCTTGGTTAATTTGTACTTTCCCTAATGTTTCTGAGGGTCCTCCTGCCCTGGGTTCCCGTCTCACAATTAGCAGAGTCAACATCAATGCAGGAAAAGATGTTTGAAAGAGACTTGAATCAACGCAAAAAAGGCAGCGCTGGTCAAATCTGCATCTGGCTGTACATCGTACTAGTTTTATGGACTCTGTCAAGTTGAAGATGGCTCTTAGTTTCATCATCTGTGAAATGTGTATAATAATATGAGCCTCTTAGGATCACTGTATTATGTTGAGTTACAATAGTAAAGTGTCTGGTACTTAATAATTATACTCTTTACTTGGACTATTATAGATATGCCTTCCCCATTAACATGAAGTGGAAGCAATCTGGAGCCATCTACTGCAGGGTTTCCCCTCTCTCTCTTCTCCTACTTCAACATTTGAAACTAGAAATTTGAATTACTTACCAAAGGCTTTTGTATATCTCAATTAAAAAAAAATGACCAGCTGCTACATAAATAGCACAGTAATGTGATAGTGCAGGGTGGCGGACTGGGGAAGTCAGACATGAATTACTCTTTACTTTTTAGAATGATTACATACCCTCTAGTTGGAGAAAGCTCTTTTAATTATAGAGAAGTTCATTTATAAAGATAAATAAAAATAGGCTTAAAACCTAATTGACTATTGAAAGATTTAAAATAAATTGACTAATTAACATGTGAAAGAATGCATTTAAATTTGCTTACAAATCAATGAAAACGTTTTTGGATAGAGTGAAGAATAGGGGTTGGACTGAGTCAATTTGAACCTGGGGTTTAATATTTGACACTCAAACTTTTTAAGTGTCACCCTTCAAGCATAGATAACATGCTTGAAGAAGTATGACAAATTTAAGCTTTCCTAGTTAGTTATACAAATAGAGTATTCCTGTAGAAGCAAACAAACTGAATTTATT
Source organism: Tonatia bakeri (assembly GCA_004024845.1). Classification (NCBI taxonomy): domain Eukaryota; kingdom Metazoa; phylum Chordata; class Mammalia; order Chiroptera; family Phyllostomidae; genus Tonatia; species Tonatia bakeri. The sequence continues at coordinate 6,439 of PVIA01003116.1, forward strand.
GTTTCTTTGCGATGAAGCCGTGCCAGGAAATACACAATTTACTAGTGTTTGCTATCCACTGGGTAATTGGCAGACATGAGTGAGAATGACAGGCAAACCTGTGTTTATCAGCATTCTGTTGCAGGCAGAACATTGTGAATCTGGAAAACCTATGTCTCACAGTTAATCCTCTTTTTATTGTTTGTGTGGTTTTCTTTTTTTGCTTTGTTTATTTTGCTTTGTCAAATGGGTGTCAAGACGAATGGAGTTCTGACAGCAAACCACCAAGGGAGAGTGGAGGATGCAATGGCACAGAAACAGTGTAATGCCAGATTAATCAAAGTAAAGCAAACAAGCGAGTGAAACAGAGCCAGAGACACGGAAATAAAGAACAAACTGACAGTTACCAGAAGGGAGAGGGGAAGAGGTAACGGGGGAAAATCGGGAAGGGTCGTCAAGGAACGTGTATAAAGAACCCATGGACAAAGCCAGAGGGGGGTAGGTTTGAGGGTGGGAGGTGAAGGGGCAGGGTCATAGTGGGAGGAAAATGGATACAACTGTACTTGAACAACAATTTAAAGACCATGTACTCTTTCTAGAATAACTGCCATCAGGAAAGCTAAGCTGGTGAGACACGCACATAGACAGCGCTGGGTTACTCCAGAGGCTTGTCCAGGATTTGCTGGACTGGCCCGAGTCCCTTCGGGGTGATCTGACATCACATGTGTAGCTGGACCTCAGAGAAATGTGACAGACAAGCAGGAGGAATTTGGGAGGAACGTACTCATCTACCCATAAATATTCTATGGATTCTGCCAAAAGCAAACAGCTATTTTGAAATTGTCTTCAAGGGTACCAGATCACCAGGTGGAAAAATCAACCAGCCTGGAGCATGTCATTGGATCTTTTATCTTATTCATCAACAAGTCAAGTGTATACATGTATGTTGAAGGAAGGGGGGACTTTATAGAAGGGGAGTGAATGAACACTTAGAAGGCTCAGAGGTTTAATAAAACCCGACATGTGATTTGCCAGATGGTTTGGTACCGGATTGTAAAACTTGAAACTAATCTTCATTTAAGAGTTTTAATAGTGGTATCTTTCTTATAAAGCCTCTTGCTTTTCTGCCATGGTGATTCTGCAAAATTATAGATCAGGCTTTAAAAAACAGCTTTTATGAACAGTCTCCTTAAATCTCAGCTAAACTGAGCAAGAAGATTACACATTATTATGATGGAGCACAGCAGGATTTTGCCCCAGCAAACACAATGATGTGAAAAAGGATAAAGCTATCACTCTGTGCAAAGAGGTCATCCATAGAAGAACAGTGCTTTCCACACAGATTAAACGTTCATATATCTCTATAAAGTGGCCTGTCCCAGAGCACTTGGAAGAGATTGTAGCTGTTACAGAAATTAGTAAAAAAAATAAAGCACCAAGTAGTCCTAGGTTATCAAATTTAATTGAAGATATTTTTGCATTTCACATAATTTAAATGTACTTCATTTTAAAAAATACAGATTTTTTCCTAACACATGAAAGGCCAAAAAAGTGATGGCAACACAATTCCATACTTATTTTTATATTTCAATATTTCTACTGAAAGCCAATTAAGATGTTACCATCACACTGAGCCTCATATCTTCAGTAGAAATGAACGGTAGATCACTTGAACTTTCCATTATGTAAATATCAAGTCTTACTGGAAAACATCACTAAAATACATCTCACATCTTAAAATACTAATTTAGTTCTGCATTTTCATCAGATTATTTCTTGCTTTTACCTCTGTGAGAATGGCTAAAAATTATTCCTCAGACTAGACACAGATATTTCAAACGAATGGCTTACAATTTTTCAAGAACTAGGCCCAAATGAAGACACACACTACTATAAATTGTCTTTTGTTATCATTATCAAAGTAATTATTGTCAATGGTGTTACTATGAATTATTAGGGATACATGATGTAAGTAGCATGTGGGCTAATCTCTGAAATGGTTTCTAATTGAGAGTTTTTTGGTCAAATCACCCAGGTGACTCAGCCCCGCTACAGCCCAGATTTGGTGCCCTGTGACTTCTGGCTTTTCCCAAAACTAAAATCATCTTTGAAAGGGAAGAGATTTCATACCATCGATGAGATTCAGGAAAACACAATGGGGCAGCTGATGGTGATGGGAGAACTGTGTGAAGTCCCCCAGTGCCTCTTTTGAGGGGGACTGAGGCATCATTATCCTATGGACAATGTGTCCTGTATCTTCTTCAGTAAATGTCTATTTTTCATATTTATGTGGTTGGATGCCTTCTGGACAGATCTTGTACACATATCAACCCAATACATTAACTTAGTATAAATGCATTTTTTATTTATCTGTTTGTTAATTTTCAGTCTCCCTCCACTAGAACGTTGATTCCATGCCAACAAAGATTAAATATGTTTTATTAATATTGGTGGTGTCATGACCAATTTCTAGTATACAATGGTAGCTTAATAAATATGTGTTGAATAAAAAAAAGAAGAAAATGTTGATGAGACATGGAGGTTGGTAATATAATTGGAGCTGAAAATAAAAAAAAGAGATTCTGACTTGTATGATGACATGTAGAAAAGCTTGGTGCCTCTGAAATCAAGAGTATTTGTGTAAAAAATAAGAGAAGAAAAAAGAAAAGTGTAGTCTTTTCATCCCCTGGAGTAGTGGCTTGTTAAAAGTGAGCAGCTGATATTAAGGCTACTGGGGTAGGAAGAAATAGGACCTTTTCCTTTAATTAACTGCACACCTACTATGTGCCAGGTAGTATTGTCAGATGTGGAGTAAAAGAAAACAGCTCCCTGAGATTAGGTCATGTCTAGTATACGATATTTAATGTGTTCCCCATTTAATGTCATTGTTTCAAAGATCTAGAGACAACTGAAAAGCAGACTAGCACACCCTCCTGTGTTCATTAGGATCTCCAGTATTTTCTAGACATAGGCAAACCACTGAGCATCAAGAACAAGAGATCAAAGTAAATGAGATGACCCCTTGACCTTGATCTTGAGAAACCCCTCGAAGCCCTGTTTTGTCATCTTCTCAATCATGCCATTCACAGTATCTCGTCACAGCCTTCTTGACCTGTGCCACATTCAATACAGGAATTTCTATACCCTCCAATGGGTAAATGTGAGTGTAACTCACACCGGGAAGGTGGGGAGAGTCGTCTCAGATGTTTGGCCTCTTGAGCTTTTCAAGAGCTTTCTTTAATCAGGTATCACAAGTTTCACTCTCCCTAGGCAAGCTCATCCAAGTCCTCACCATTGGCTTTCTATTTTTACTGACTATAAAAATCAATTCAGACCATTTTCATGTCTGTGATAACACAGGGAAGAACAAATACCCTTATGTGTATATTCAGGATTAGCAAAGGTTTAGAGCAAATAAAATTCCCTTGAACCTTCATGCCAGACTAGAAACAAACCAGAATACTATGTAATAAAGACCTGCAGATGTTTTGCATCAAATTTCCTTAAGTATCTGCATTTCCTTGTATGCTAAGATGAAAACCAGAACCTGCAGACTAGCTTTCAGAATATATTCTTTCAGCGTTACAGGCAAATTTATAAACAACGCGAAACAATTTTACTCTTCTGCGTCATGTTCTCATATTAAGATCCATACATTATCTTGGGGATGATTTCATTATTTTCTTAAAATTTGATGTGTTTCCTATCCCCACTTTAAGTTCACTGCATTAAAAATTAAACCCTATGTGGTAGGCAGAATGATGACCCTTCCAAAATCTCTGCATGCTGAGGTCTGAACTTGTGCATAAGTTCATTTGCACATGTGATTACATTAAGCATTTTGAAATCATGATGTGATCCTGGCTTGTCCAGGTGCAGGCAGTGTGAGGCCAAGGGGGAAAGGGAGGAAAGAGAAAGAGACTTCGCACTGATGCGGGAAGGGGCCGTTGAATGTGGGCAGCGATGCAGAAGCTGGAAGAGACACGGAATCCGTTCATCCCCAAGAGCCTCCAGGAGAAACGCAGCCCTGACAACGCCTTGATTCTACCCTCAAAAGGACCATTTTGGACTTTTGACCTCCAGACCAGGAAACTAATATATTTTTGCTGTTTTAAGCCACTCGTTCTGAGGTATATATTACAACAGCGATAGGAAATGAATGCATCTACTAAACATTTAGTTAAGCTAAACCATGGCTACTCTGAAATATGTAAATAAATAGGTTAAACACAAAACATTTTAAATGGCAACCATAGCCTTGAAAATACTGGCTCATGCTGGAGAAAGTTCAAAGGCTTTTGCATTATTTGCAAAATAATTATTTTGCAAAATAATTCACCAAAGCTCGGAATGTAAAAGTCTGCTGAGAATAGATCAGTGATGAACTGCACAGGACACATCAGGAAATGATATTTATTTAATAAGTATTTATTGAGCACCTATTGTGTGTTATGCACTGCTCCACATACTGGAGGTACAGCTGTGAAATAAAACCGTAAGAATCTCCACCCTCATGGAGACTGTGTTCTATAGGAAGTGTGAAAGATCATAAAACAAAAGAACGCACAGTGTATTAGGTAGTGATCAATGCTGCCCTGGGACAGAATTCAACATAAACAAAACCATAGAAATTCCTGGACAGTGTGGTCACTAGTTTACAGAGTCATCATGGAAGGTGTTGACGTTGAGCAGCGGTCTAGAGGGTTAGAAAAAATGGCCTTATGAGTATGTGGGAAAAGAGACTCCTTGGCAAACAGAACAGCAAGAACAAGATGCCTGATGCAGAACTGTGTTGGGTGTGTAATGAACACTGGGGTGGCCAGTGTGGCCACAGTGCCCTAAACAAGGGGGATACAAGCACACAAGATGGGAGAAGCAGCGTAGGTCTATCAGACAATATAGCATCATTCATTCTGCATGAGATGGTAAAAGCATGGGAAATTTTTGAACAGAGGAGTGATGTGGTAAAAACATACCTCCTCTGTCCAATATTCATGGACCAAAAAGGTGTGAGTTTACTGCTGGGCTCTGTGTTCTGTTCCATTGACCTATATGCCTGTTCTTATGCCCGTACCAGGGTATTTGGCTGACAGTGGCCCTGTAGTCCTTAGTCCTTAACTTTTACTCTTCATGATAGTGAATTTTGTGTGATGAGTAGTAAGTGGTAAAATTGATCATTTAAGTAATTAGAGGGAAATTTTCAAACTTGGAAATATCTGTGAAGACAAAGGAATGTTCTCCCTCATCTGTGAAACATGAAAATGAAGCTTACTAAAGGTGAATTACTGATAACCTTTAGGGCCATGGGCGTCCAACCCATGGCCCACAGGCTGCACGCAGCCCAGGATGGCTGTGACTGCGGCCCAACACAAACTTGTGAATTAACTTAAGACACGATGAGATGTTTTTGTGATTACGTGTCACAATGTATTATAATGTGTGGCGCCGCAAGACAACTCTTCTTCCAGTGTGGCCTGGAGACCTCACATGTTTGGACACCTCTGCTTTAGGACATAGAAACCATGGAATTTAGTGCAAGTGAAGAGTGTGCAAAAATATCTGGTAAATGTTAAGCTAGGTAAACACTCATATTGCAAATCATGCATTTTCATCTATACACTGCCCGAACTGCACGAATTCACTACAATCACTATAATTTGCCATTTTCAAATGTTGAAAGTGTGACAACATGTCATTAGACCTCTGCTTTAACTAACACAGAATACCATCACAGGGATATAAATGCCAAAAACATTCACTTTTTAAAATTCTTTTGATATATCTACAGCTAGATGCAATTTATAGTTGTAGGCTATCTGAAGCAGAAAAGGATAAATGCTAATAAGAAGTGTAAATCAAACATCCACAGTCCTCTCACTGGAACTGAGTAACAGTCACCGCTCTTCCATTGGACTGGGGGAGTCACGGTGGGAAGTGGGGAGCTCGGTTTTAGAGGGAGAATTTAAGCACTGTCATTCAACCTGGAATTCCAACTGTTCACAAAATAGACTTTGAATTATTATTATTTTTATTTTAATGATTGTTCAAGTACAGTTTTCTCCCCTTTACTCCCAATCAAGCCCACCCACCCCCCTCCCATCTTCCCTCCCATTACCACCTCCCCCCTAGTTTTTGTGTCTTTTAACTTTGTTCTTGTAAACCCTTCCCCTTTTCCCCTGAAATTCCCTCTTCTCTCTCCTCTGGTCACTTTCTGCCTGTCCTCTAATGCAGTGTCTTTGACTATATTTTGCTTGTTTCTTTGTTTTGTTGTTTAGGTTCTTGTTAAAGGTGAGATAATATGGTATTTATCTTTCACTGCCTAGCTTATTTCGCTTAGCATGATGCTCTCCAGTTCCATCCATGCTGTTGCAAAGGGTAGGAGGTCCTCCTTTCTTTCTGCTGCATAGAATTCCATTGTGTGAATGTGCCATAGTTTTTTGATCCACTGATTTACTGATGGGCATCTAGGTTGCTTCCAGCACTTAGCTATTGTAAATTGTGCTGCTGTGAACATTGGGGTGCAAAGGTTCTTTTGGATTGGTGTTTTAGGATTCTTAGGATATAGTCCCAGCAGTGGAGTTGCTGGGTCGAAAGGCGGATCCATTTTTTAATTTTCTGAGGAAGTTCCATACTGTTTTCCACAGTGGTTGTACCAGTCTGCAGTCCCACCAACAGTGCACTAGGGTCCCCTTTTCTCCACACGCCCTCCAACACTTGTTGTTTGTTGTTTTGCTTATGATGGGCATTCTGACGGGTGTGAAGTGGTACCTCATTGTGGTTTTAATTGGCATCTCTCTCATAGCTAGTGATAATGAGCATCGTTTCATGTGATTTTGGATCTTCTGTACGTCCTCCTTGGAGAAGTGTCTGTTCAAGTCCTTTGCCCATTTTTTAATTCGGTTGCTTGTCTCCTTAGAGTATAATCGTGTAAGTTCTTTATATATTTTGGAGATTAAGCCCTTGTCTGAGGTATCATTGCCAAATATGTTTTCCCATACAGTTGATTTTCTTTTTATTTTGATACTGTTTTCTTTAGCTGTGCAGAAGCTTTTTATTTTGATGAGGTCCCACTTGTTTATTCTTTCCTTTAGGTCTCTTGCTCTACGGGACATGTCTGTAAAAAAAATTTTGCGTGATATATCTGAGATTTTCCTACCTATGTTCTCCTCTAGTACTTTAATGGTGTCACGATTTATATTTAAGTCTTTTATCCATCTTGAGTTTATTTTCGTATAAGGTGTAAGCTGGTGTTCTAGTTTCATTTTTTTGCATGTTGCTGTCCAGTTCTCCCAGCACCATTTGTTGAAGAGGCTATTTTTACTCCATTTTATGTTCCTGCCTCCTTTGTCAAATATCAATTGACCATAGAGACTTGGGTTTATTTCTGGGCTCTGTGTTCTGTTCCATTGGTCCACGTACCTGTTTTTATGCCAGTACCAGGCTGTTTTGATTACCGTGGCCTTGTAGTATAGTTTAGTGTCAGGGATTGTGATCCCTCCTACTTTACTCTTCTTTTTCAATATTGCAGTAGATATTCGGGGTCGTTTATGGTTCCATATAAATTTTTGAAGTGTTTGTTGTATGTCTGCGAAATAAGCCATTGGTATTAATAGGTATCGCGTTGAATGTGTAGATTGCTTTGGGAAGTATGGACATTTTAATGATATTAATTCTCCCAATCCATGAACATGGTATATGTTTCCATTTGTTTGTGTCTTCCTTGATTTCTTTCCGCAGTGGTATATAGTTTTCTGAATACAGGTCTTTTACCTCTTTGATTAGGTTTATACCTAGGTATTTTATTTTTCTTTTTGCTATTTCAAATGGAATTTTTCCCTTGATTTCTACTTCTGCTGTTTCATTGGTGATGTACAGAAATGCTTGCTGTTTCATTGGCGATGTACAGAAATGCCTTTGGTTACTGGATATTGACTTTGTATCCCGCTGTTTTGCCAAATTCGTTCATTAGGTCAAGCAGTTTTTTGGTAGAGTCTATAGGATTTTCTACGTTCACTATCATGTCATCAGCAAACAATGACAGTTTCATTTCCTCCTTTCTGATTTGGATGCCTTTTATTTCCTTTTTTTGTCTGATTGCTGTGGCTAAAACTTCCAATACTATATTGAATAAAAGTGGTGAAAGTGGACAGCCTTGTCTTGTTCCTGTTCTTAGTGGAAAAGATTTTAGTTTTTGCCCATTGAGTATGATGCTGGCTGTAGGTCTATATATGGCCTTTATTATGTTGAGAAATGTTCCCTCTATTCCCACTTTGCTGAGTGTTTTTATCATAAATGGGTGCTGTACCTTATCAAATGCTTTTTCCACATCTATTGATATGATCATGTGATTTTTGTTTTTGCTTTTGTTTATGTGATGTATTACATTTACTGATTTGCGAATATTGAACCATCCTTGCATGCCTGGGATGAAACCCACTTGGTCATGGTGGATGATCTTTTTAATGTATTGTTGGATGTGGTTTGGCAGTATTTTGTTCAGGATTTTAGCGTCAATGTTCATCAGAGATATTGGCCTGAAGTTTTCTTTCTTCGTTGTGTCTTTATCCAGTTTTGGAATTAGGATGATGTTGGCCTCATAAAAAGAGTTTGGGAGTCTTCCATCTTTTTGGATTTTTTGGAATAGTCTGTGCAGGATAGGGGTTAGCTCTTCCTTAAATGCTTGGTAGAATTCTCCTGTGAAACCATCTGGTCCAGGGCTTTTGTGTGTTGGGAGGTTTTTAATTACTGCTTCAATTTCTTTTGCTGTTATTGGCCTGCTCAGGTTTTCTGCTTCTTTTTCATTGAGTTTTGGAAGATTATATTTTTCTAGAAATTTGTCCATTTCATCTAGGTTTTCAAATTTCTTGGCATACAGTTCTTTGTAGTAATTTTTTACAATTCTGTGTATTTCTGTGGTGTCAGTTGTAATCTCTCCTCTTTCATTTCTGATTGTGTTTATTTGGGTCTTCTCTCTTTTTTTCCTGATGACTCTGCTTAAAGGCTTGTCAATTTTGTTTGTCTTTTCAAAGAACCAGCTCCTGGATTCATTGATCCTTAGAATTGTGCTTTTAGTCTCTATGTCATTTAATTCTGCTCTGATCTTGGTTACTTCCTTCCTTCTACTTGCTCTGGGCTGTCTTTGTTGTTGTTCCTCTAGTTCTTGTAGACGTACGGTTAGGTTGTTTGTTTGAAATATTTCCATCTTTTTTAGGTATGCCTGTATCGCTATGAACTTCCCTCTCAATACTGCCTTTGTTGTGTCCCATAAGTTTGGGGTTGTTGTAAGTTCATTTTCATTTGTTTCCAGAAACCTCTTGATATCTTCCCTAATTTCATCCTTGACCCATTCATTGTTTAATAGCATGCTATTCAATCTCCATGATTTTGAGTGTTTTGGGTTTTTTTCCTTGGGGTTGGTTTCTACTTTCATTCTCTTGTGATCTGAGATAATGCTTGGTATGATTTCGATTTTCTTGACCTTGTTGAGACTTGCTTTGTGTCCTATCATGTGGTCTATCTTTGAAAATGTTCCCTGTACATTTGAAAAGAATGTGTATTTAGCTTCTTTGGGATGGAGGGCTCTAAATAGGTCAGTCAAGTCCATTTCGTTTAGGGTATTGTTCAATGCCAGGATATCTTTGTTGATATTTTGCTTGGAAGATCTGTCCATTTTTGAGAGTGGGGTATTAAAATCCCGCACTATAATTGTGTTGCTGTCAATATCTTTCTTGAAGTCTTCTAGGATTTTCTTTATGTATTTGGGTGCACCTATGTTGGGTGCATATATATTTACAGTATTTATGTCTTCTTGGTAGATTCTTCCCTTGAGTATTATGAAGTGACCTTCTGGGTCTCTCTTTATGGCCCTTTTTTGGAAGTCTATTTTGTGTGAAATGAGTATTGCTACCCCAGCTTTTTTCTCTTGTCCATTTGCTAGGAAAACTTGTTTCCAGCCCTTCACCTTCAGCCTGTGCAGGTCTTTTATCCTGCGGTGGGTCTCTTGTAGGCAGCATATGTGTGGGTCATGTTTTCTTATCCATTCAGCTATTCTATGTCTTTTGATTGGAGCATTTAATCCATTTACATTTAAGGTTATTATTGATAGGTACTTATTCATTGCCATTTATGTATGTGTGTTCCTCTCTCTCTTTGTCTTTTCCTTCCTTTCCTTAAATCAGACCCTTTAGCATCTCTTGCAGAGCTGGTTTAGTGGAGGTATGTTCCTTTAGACTTCTTTTGTTGGGGAAGCTTCTTATTTTGCCTTCTATCTTGATTGAGAGCCTTGCTGGGTAAAGTAGCCTTGGTTGTAGGCCTCTGGTTCTCATTATTTGGAATATTTCTTGCCATTCTCTTCTGGCTTGAAGTGTTTCCATTGAGAAATCAGCTGTTAGCCTTGTTGGGGCTCCCTTGTATGTTACTTTCTTTTTCTCCCTTGCTGCCTTTAATATTCTCTCTTTGTCTTGAAATTTTGCCATTTTAATTATGATGTGTCTCGAGGTGGGCTTCTTTGGGTTCCTCTTATTGGAAGTCTTTGTGTTTCCTGGATTTGTGTGACTTTTTCTCTCATCAAATTGGGGAAGTTTTCCTTCATTACTTTTTCAAGTAGGTTTTCTATCCCTTGCTCATCTTCTCCTTCTGGAATCCCTATCATACAGATATTATTACGTTCATATTGTCTTGCATTTCTCTTAATCCCTCTTCATTTTTTTCTGAGCCTCTTTTCCCTTTCTTGTTCTTTCTGGATGTTTTTTTCTACTTTGTCCTCCAATTCACTGATCTGATCTTCTGCTTCATCAATCCTGCTTTTCATTCCTTCTACTGTGTTCTTCAGTTCAGAAATTGTATTCTTCTTTTCCTCTTGGCCTTTGTTGATAGTTTCTATTTCCTTTTTCATATTGATATAGTTTGCAGTGAGATCAATGTAGCTTCCCTCTAGTTTCTGGAAGCTCATTGTGAGTTCATTGAACTTCCTTATAATCATCGTTTTGAACTCAGTATCTGATAGTTGAATTGCCTCTGTTTCATTTAGCATTCCTTCTGAGGCTTCCTCCTTTCCCTTCATTTGTGGATTGTTTCTTTGTTTTCTCATTGTTCCTGAAACTCTTCTTGTTAACCTCTGTTTCTTAACTTGATCTGTTCTGGTTCCTTGTGTTTATGGTGTGATCTTCTGTGGTAGAATACCTGTGAGATTCAGTGGTGTAGCCTCTTTTGGGTATCCTGGTGTTCACAGCCTCCCCCTACTCTTTTTTGTGATCAGTTGGAGGAGTAAGGCAAAATGGGTTAAGACAGCAAACCAGTATTGTATGATATTTACAGTATCAGCCAGTAGAGAAGAGATGGGAGATCCTTTGGCTATATATAGTGTAAATTGTGATCTTCCATCCCCCTATCCACATTTTAAAAGGTATGGAAAGAAGATAAGACTCTTAGTGGAGAGGAAAGTGTTGTTAGTTAGATCTAGAAAGCTATGAGGCTGCAAGAGGTCAGATTCTGAGGTAAGGTAGGAATAAAGAATAGTAAATAGGAGTAGTCTTTAAAAGAATAGAAATAACCCCTACATTAAAAGTGTTTGGGAAATTGCGAGGTGAGCCAAGATTTGTGAGGGGTGTTAAATTGTATTTACAAGTGTATGGAATAAGTCTTATTTACAGTAATATTGAAGCAACAGTCTTGCGGCAGATTCTACGAGGTCTAGACAACAAGAATAAGGAGTATAGAATCTTGAGTGGTGTACCAATGGGACCCAAGTGAGGGTCAGTAAATTATCCACACACTGTGAATGAGGTAATAGGGGGAACCTATCAAACGACAGTATAACCAGTCAAGCAAAGAAGATTATGTAGAAAGAAAAAAAATACTATTGAAATAAAAAATGTCAGAAAAAAGAGAAAAAGATAATATAAATTTGCTGGCAAAAACAAACAAACAACAACAACAAAAAGGAACAGAAGATGTATTGCAGGAAAGATGGATTTGGAGCAGAAGTAATAGTACTAAGATGGATGGAGGAGAATCATAAGGAATTGAGAGATATAAAAATAATGAGTTTAAAAAAATAAAAAGTTGCTTAATAAACAAAAACAAGATAAAATCAAACAATCAAACAACAACAGCAGGATAAGGGGGAGAAAAAAAGAAAAAATAAAGAGAGAAAAAAAAGAAGAAGAAAACACACACACTCACACAGAGATAAAGAAAAAATAAACAAAGAAACAACAACATAAAAAAAAAGCAAATTAAAAAAAAAAACGAAAAAACTTCTTGTTGGTTTCTGACTGGCCAGACCAGCCTTTCTGTTCCTGCCACTCAAGCAGGCTGAGGGGCAGGAAGAATGCGTTTCACCCTTCTAAGACAGAACTCAGTCAGACTCAGGGCTGGCCACCAGCTTTCCCCAGAAACGATTGCTGCCTCCATCTGGGCTCAGGGCGCAAGCTGCGGAGATGGCAGAGGGTTGCGTCCCTCCCCCAGCTTCACCACCACAGGCTCTATGCTCAGCGGAGCACCCGCCTCTCTTCCGGCTTCATGGTGCCAGGACCGGGACTGCGAGGAGTCCCCTACTTCACCACCGTGGGCTCCACACTCGCGGGAAGCACCGTCTCTCCTCCGGTTTCGCAATGGACCCTCCAGGGTTTGGGAGGGGTCACGTATTTCCCTTTGCCCCCGCTGCCGTGGGCCCTGGGAACCCGGGAAGCGCTGTGTAATTTCTGGGTTCCCCGCCCGAAAGTCAGCAGCCCCGGCAGGGCGCGCGCCCGCTCCAAATCACCTCAGCTCCGGAAGCCCTTCCCTTGTTCCCGGCCGTGGGGTCTCAGTCTTCCCCAAAACCACACACTCCCCTGGTTGGGGGCGCGGGCGCCCACGGCCAGGCCTCCACCCCCACGGCAAGGCCTCCGTTGGTCCAGCAGACTGGGTACTCACTCTTCCCGGAATGTTCGTGGGTGCCCACAACTGCTGCGCTTCTGCTTCCCAAACCTTGTCTGGGGACGGTGACGGGGTCAGGGCGGCGACTCCACTCTCCCGGGTGCCCGGAGACAGACCCAGGAGTGCCGGCCTACTTTCTGCGGCTAGCACAGGTCCCTTTTGTTCCCGAAGACGTCCTCCTACCGTCTGTTTATTCAATGTCTGGTCAACTTCTGATGCCCTGTTTTCATAAATGTTGCGATATCGGCGGTCTCCTGCTCTGTCTCTCCTCAAATCGGCCAAATTCTCCCCCGAGCACTGGAGAAGGGGATCACCAAACCTCCAACAAGGCCGCCATCTTCCTCCTGCCCCGACTTCGAATTATTTATGTAAGAGTGTCTTTCATTCACTACTTGTGAATTTTTATCTTGAAAATCATGGGATAGTATATCAAACTTAATTCCTCTCACAATGCATTTATTTATGTCTTATCATCTTTCTCAGAAAACACAGAGAGACACTCATAATGAAAAGCGCATGAGAGATGTTACAGGAAACCCAGGTGGACCATACGCAGTGCTACTGAATGAGGGACTTTTTCTAAATTGTGTGTGTGTGTATATAACTATTCATAATTAAACATTCTTCAACTCAATGTGATAACATGCAATCCTCACTCACCATCTAAATTATGTGCAAAAAATTGTTTCCACTAACACATCCTAGGTTTTGTTTGAATGTTGAGGTAAAATTCAGGAATTTGGCTCGCCCAATGCCTGTTAGTTCATGTATTTTCCCGTAGGTTAAACGCATCAAAAATCTGTATCCAAAATTTGTGTGTACAAGGCCTGTAGGATAAAAATGTACTTGGCTAAATAATGACAGACTTGAAAATGTCTCCATAATTCAACTGACTTGTAAGTTTTACTGCCTATTAGGAAATGGGCCAATGCCAGGGTGAAAGGGATGCACCACTGAATATACAGCACCTCAATTCTGGACACTAGCCTCTCCCAAAAAACCTTTGTAATAAACTCACAATATGCAAGCCTCAATTTGCTGAATTTTTAACCTCTGCTCTCTAACATCTAGGCGAATTGCTTATGGAGAAACTTCCCCAAAGAAACGTAAGCGCAGGGCACCGTGCCCCAAATGCAATTTGCTATGAGCATTACTGACTTGTGGTTTACAGGTTAAAAGAGTCATCAGTTACGGGCAGGAATATGCACGAGGCAACAGCAGGGAATGTGGCAGAAGCTATTAACCCAGGCAGAGTGTTGTAGAATCTCCCTGTACATAGGTTTCCTTCTCTTCTACGCAAAAGTAGTGGAAGGCTTAAATTACAAAACTGCCTGTGGTTTTACAAACAAGGATACAGAGGTTAACTTTCAAAATTGACAAATGTTCTGCCTGTTGAACCTGGATCTCATTCTTGAAACAATATCCCCTGCTATACGGGCACACTGAATGAATGTTGGCATTGGCAGGTGTTCTAGGAATTGAAGAAAGTTCAAGGTGGAAGATTAAGGCGGCTTTACTTTTTAAGCAACTCAGCACATTGCCTGAAAATATCTACAAGCCAGTGATTTGACTAATCCATTAAATTCCTGTGGCATTTCCAGTTAGGAGTTTAAAACTCAAGTGAAATCCATTACAATGAATAATAGGAATCAAGTCACACATATCTCCAAATCTACTCACTTTCATCCACACACAATCCGAGAAGTGAGTTCCCGGGTTTGAAGTGGGAGCGGTCCAGCTCGTTACAGTGGGAAAGAGTAAAGACTGTTTACAGACGTCTGGGTTTAGTTTTGCCACTGACTTCTGTGGTTTTAAGAGTCATTTTTTACTGTTAAGTGGAAACCTGCAATATTTTACTAAAAGAGGAAACCAATCTGAATAATTGGCCTTCAGGAAATTCTAGACTGGAAAATTCTTATTTTGAGGATTTTAGGTGATCACAGAGGTGTGAGGACACCGAGCATATACAGGAATATTTTCTGTGTTATCTTCTTCAGTTACTAGTATTTTAATGTGTTATTTATACTGTTTTCAAAAAGTTAGAAAATTTGAACTAAAGATGCTAACATTTGAATCTTATATTCCCAATAGGGCAATTTAATTAATCATCCAAAATTATGGTGTATAGTTCATGCTTTCTTGCAAAATCAGACCTTCCCCCGCTCCATATATTGACCTTTATGGGAAGCTGCAGATGTACAATATCTACTTTTGTATGCCCTGAGTGATTAAATGCCATTTTTAAAATTTGTATATTTTACATGCTTTTAGAACTAAGACTCTTAGGACCATTCTGTTGTGGTTAACCACATTTAATAACTGCCAGGAAACAATCATTTTTTATTGCTGAAGTACAAGAACCTAGGAAGTTATAGTATCGCATACTTTGTAGAACAAAAATGGTAAAGAGTCTAGATCTTATCGCCAAGTAATAACATTTACTGTGGTTAGTGTAAAGGCTTAACTAACTGTATCCAAGAGGTGTCAGAAATATATGGAAAAGATAAAAGGTATTCACACTTATACATTTCATCACATATTTGTGGAATGTATCAAAAACTGCCATTCTTAGACAATTAGATGTTCTTTCTTTTAAAATCAAGCACTCTTGGTTTCAGCGCACAATCATCTCAAATCTACATTTCCAACGAAGACTGGGCTTTTCATCCAGTGATTGCTTCTTTCCATTTACTGATTCTCACACGTGTGTGCCTTTGATGCTTGTGATGTCCTGAAAATTGAACCCATGGGCTGTCAGCGCTCAGGCACTCCCTGTTTTTCCAGAACGACCATTCTCCTGCCAGCCAACTACTAACATTTTCCCTTCTGTTCTTTGCCTCATTAAAGTGTGGTTTTATGAGTTGATTATCTTCTGCGTTATTCTTTTTCATCATTCTTGTCTGTCGTGTCTTTTAAGGATCCCTCTTGACACTAAAAGCAAAGTAGCTTCTCTTTTGTCCTGATTTCCTTCCAAGATTTGATGGATTATCGTATTTGTTGCAGTCCTCAATACGTTTGTTCTGATCTTTATTCTCGTTTTACCAAAGCCTCTTGTTCACAAGATGGGCTAGTGTCCAGAATACATAAATAATTCTTACAAGTTAGTCAAGAAAAGGATGAGTAAGAATAAGGATTGTTTCAAAGATACATGACACCATGGATGTTCCCAACAGGGAGGAATGGGAACCCTCACATATCCCTGGAACTTTGAAAAATAGTTTTGTCCAAATGGTGAAGCATAGAGTTATCACATCATCAATTCCACTTCTAGAGAACTGAAAACAGTTCATTCAAAACCTTGAACACAAATGTTCACAGAGCATTATCCCTAAGAGTCCTAAAGCAGAAATAATGAAAATGGCCATCAATTGATAAATGGATAAAGATGTGGTATATCCATACAGTGGGGTGTTCTTCAGCCACAGAACGAATGAAGCATTGGATAAACACAGAAATGTGGATGAACCTTGGAAACATCTCTAGGCACAGAAAGTGCATTGATGGTTGCAGGCATGTGAGGGTTTGGGGGAAATGATTGCTAATTGGTACTGGGTTGCTCTTTGGCATGATAAAAATGTTCTAAAATTGATAGTAATGGTGGTTGGGAATATACTAAAGCATCGAACTGTACGCTCTGCGTACGTGAATTTTACAGTATGGGTTTTGTGTCTCAATAAAGCTGTTATAAAGAAACACAGGTTTTTAAAATTTTTATATATCATCTAATGCAATGACCACTTTTTTGAACCCCTATGTTTGGGTTCTCAACCTTGAGTGCACATTAGAATCACAGAGAAAAGATTTCAGTCACATGTGGAATCTAACGAACAAACTGAACTGACAAGGAAAACAGACAGACTCATAGATGGAGACCAGGTGACAGTTAGTGGGGGGGAGGGGGCAGAAGGATCGAGCAAAAAACAAGAAAGGACTTGTGGACATGGACAAGACTGTGGGGATTGCTGGGGGTGGGGGTATAAGGGGGCTAAATGGCAATGGGAAATACAGTAGAGATTAAATTAAAAAACAAATAAATAAAAATTTCAAAACCAAGTCTGGCATACTAAGTCTATCGACCTCGCTGGGGGTAGCACCAAGGCAGCAGTATTTTTAACACCTTTGGGAAAATGCTGTGTGCAAGAAAGACATTGTACTCTCCGGGGCACTAAACTAAGTGACTCTTAAATCTCAGACTAACACCTAAACTTGATATTAGAAATGAGTATTTGTATGAAAGGGGGCTTTTTAACCACAGAAATTAAATTAACCCCCAAACAAATACATTTTAAAGTGAAATGTTAGAAGAAGAATCTAGTTTTCATGTTTATATCTGCTGCCACATTCTTAAATTCCCTGTTACACTGTTTCCTGTATGTTTACAAATTTTCATTTCTCCACACTTGGAATAAGGCTTCGGAACTGATTCTATTACTGCGTTTTGATCCATCTGCTGTGAGCAGGATTGTGGATGGAAACATTCAGGAAAATAAGGACCTTGGGAAATTCATGCTCTACTCTTATTTTGTTGTATGATTGATTGTACTATGGAAAAGTAAAGAAATATCTATAGCCATTTTCTAGGGTTTGGCCTTTCTTTTCATCCTAAGGCAACATAAGAAATTAATAGTTACAGAGACAATCTAGAATATAACATTTTATTTTGACTTTATTCTTCTAAGAACCATGTGGATCTCCAAAATTAACTATCATTAGATATTTGCCTATAAAATAAATCATTACCAAAAAGTTACTGAAATAAATTATTATATTTCTATTGAAACATGAATAAATATTTCCCTTAAGACAGGAAACTTATTTTCTGATCCACACTGAAACTGCTCAACTGCAGTGTCATTCAATGCTGATTTCCAAAGTCCTTCAGACAACGTTCCCTATTAGCAATATAACTTGCACTTTGATAGTTTTTAGATAAGACTTTCAATAGGTACTTTAAGAATTAATACAGCACTTTACGTTGAGTGAGGAAAAGGAAACAAGAATTAGCTGGTGAGACTACAGAATACAACTGCGATTCATGTGTTTCAGCAGAGAGAAACGCAGCTGCAGGGTTAAGTGACAGGAAAGGAATCATTTTAATGTTCCCAATAAGAATTGCCAACATGATAATGAACAGGATCATCAATTTCCTGTTGTCATTCCCCTAATGAATTGCTTCTTTTGTCACACGAATTTCTGCTAACAGCAATGTTTCAGGAAATTCTATTTGGGCCAAGAAGTTGTGATATTTAAAAACTTCGGCTTAGATGATTTATTTTGATGTAGAGGATTAATTAGTAGAAAGATGATGACATGATATAGGACTGGGAAGTCTGTGGCAAACCCACCTTTTAAATAAAGGGTTTATAATATTAGAAACCATTTTCTGATATTCAAAGGCATAGTCATACTTGTTTCTATTCAAAAAGAATATCAGAAATAACATCGAACAATAAGTAGAATATCATTTTATAAGAATAAGATTGATACACCATGGTTGGGGTGGCTCGTTTGGCTGGAGCATCATCCCATAAACTGCAAGTTTGTGGGTTCCATCCCTAGTCAGGGCATGTGATCCCCAGTCAGGTGCAGGTCCCCAGTTCGGGGTGGAGGAGAGACAACCAACCAATCCTTCTCTCTCACATCTCTCTCCCTCACTTCTTCTCTCTCTAACATCAATAAGCATATTCTCAGGTGAGGAGTAAAAAATAAATAAAAGAATTACAGTAATGGACCAAAGTGTGTGTATTTTCTGAACAAAGTCACATAAGTACTAATATATACCACTGATACCTTTTTCTTTTAAAGTATTAAAATCTAATTCATTATTGTATGATGAAGTAAACAATATTGTGGTTAGCTTCAGAACTTTAATGGGAGAAATAGATGGTGTACAAACAAGGCATTAGAAAGTCTATATTTAAATATTACTATTACTGTGTATTATATGTAGCTATACATTATTTAGAAAAGATTTTCATAGAATTAGACAAGGGAAGTAATTGATAGAATTCACAAATTCTATCAATACACTAAAAGAATAAGGTAAGTGCCTTTCTAAACACTATTCAAGTTTCTTTGTAATGCAAATTATATACCTTTGTTAGTTTCCCCTTTTTGGCCAAATTCCCCTTGCAAATCTTGCGCATCTAGTAATTGTCACATTATCCATTCAGGAATTTCATGAAAATGTATTTTCTGCTATGGCAGATGCATTTATAACAGGAAGTGCTAGAAATGTAAAAGTGCAAACAATGCTTTTTCATTAGCTGTAAAGCCATCCTTAAGCATTTAAATATAACACAGACACATTACCACAGCAATTACAGTGCACATAGCTATTCAAATCTGAACAACGACCAGTTCTAAATTGCTTTGAAATCAATAACACATAGCACTGGTCATAATCACAGAACATCGGAAGCGATGTAGGGCTGTATATAATTACGGTACATCCATGGTTCTTAACAACAAAGCCAATAGCCTCTCGAACTGAGTGTCTTTCACTAGTGCTGTCTAATTCTGTTTAAGTGGGGCATTATATATATAATGGAGAAAGCAAACACCACAGATTTTTATCCTGATAAATGCCCTGTGCAGAGATCAAAACACCACAGCAAGAGTGCTTTACAATAGAAACAGACATGAAGGTGTTTGAGGGGCAATCACAGAGATCGCCACTTATCAGAACAGCTTTAAAATACAAAGATTTTACACTGAGTCTGCAATAAGGCTGTCTTTATGTTCATATATATCAGGAACTCATCATTATACTAATTTATGATATTTTTCAATTATTACTTTGTTTTTATCAAGTCAATGACTTTTTTTAAATTTTATTTTAATCGTTCAAGTACAGTTTTCTGTCCTTTACAAGTCAAAGACTCTTAATCCTAACATACTGCTGTGAGGGTAATTTATCCTGCATCATACTGTGAACGGAGCTCTTGCCTCAAAGTTAGAAAGAAGGCTACTTTTGAATGTACATCAAGAATTCTTTGTGGTAAAATGTAGTGGTATTCTTTTTAAGCAGTTGTCTGTGGCTTACATATTATATTTCCACTTCCTTTTTATATATGTTCACACTTCCCTCCCAAGAACATTCATAAATATGTCATTTGTTCCTGGCCTATCTCAGACCACTTCTAATGAAACAATGAACAGCAGAATATAATTACTTATAATTAGTAAGGCAAATGAAGAAAAAATAGTTATCTGAGAGCTTAACTAACATCATGTGTTTAGATGGAGGTGCCTTCTTCCCTAACCAATTTTCCGCTTTGATCTCTTTATACAAACTAAACTGTACTTTCCGACATTCTGACTCAGTAATAAAGGCCTTCTGTTTAGTAGGTAGTAACGAGCCAAACCAAACAACGACAATTAAAAAAAAAACAAAACCCAGCACTCAGGTTCTTTATTAGTGCATCTCAGTAACAGAATGTAGAGCCACAGATGATACTTTTAACTTTCAGCAACATGGAGATACTGCAGGACTTCAAAACTAGATAATTATTCTGTTTAAAAAGTATCTCCCCATAATATTGCTGAGTTAAAGTTGGAAAACACTATTTATTACTAGTTGTTCGTGATTTTTCTTTGGGTCCAGACCATTCATATTTGGAAAGTAGTCTTAATATTTTAAAATGATAAATGACTAAAGCTATGATTACTCTGACATACAATGTTAACACCGATCTCCCAAATGGCCATCTTTTTGCTCCTGACATTGAGATCTTCACCAAACCCCTTTGTATTTGCTCGAAATAATTCCTATTTATACTGTAGCGGACACTTTTAGTTTTTATTGTTCTCAGCACTAAAACCCTTTCTGAGGAGTTTTATAATGCCAAACTATACCAACTGTTACCCAATAAACTATGCATACTTTAAAAGTCGATAGTGTGATGACTTCAGTCTCCACCAACCAAGAATCCATACATGCGATGCCTGCGCACTGTGAGGGTTGTTTCTCCATTCAGCACCTGTTGGGGGTTTCGCAGTGGCTCACGTGAGCAAGCAGCCAGCAGGCTCGCCCTCTTATATGCGCATCTGCAAACCCAGCAAGCTCAAAGCTTCTACCTACAGACTGATCCCATAGGAAGTGTTTCCAAACTTCTAACATCATTACAGCATGTATTCCAGTGCATCATTCAATTCAATCCCCTCTAAAGCTTCTGTACTTTTAAATATTTATGTTAGAAGAGCAAAATTGTCGTTACTAGCATGTTAACTTTATCAAGACTCCAACATCTTTAAGATGTTAAGTTCTATTTGTCATTTGTACTTGCTTTCACCCTCAAAATCTCATACACTCAGTGCAGAACAACGCAGGCAAATAGAGCAGGTGTAGCATACTCAATGTAAACACGTGCCTCACTCAAGTGTAAACATGTGCCAGCAGACAAACTCCTGTGCATTGATATCGGAAACTCCAAGTCCTGGTCACGGGGATAAACAAGGTGAACAAACAGGGCTCATTACCTATTTCTATGAAGCACAGCTATGTTAGGATTTAAAAAGTATAGACTATTAAAAGAATTCATGATATTCCCTAATCTTGAAAAGAAAGACATCGATAAAGTGACTTTCGACATATATCTTTCTTTTCCATGTTAAAAAGAACAAGTATTCTTGATATTATTCAAGTAAATATTTATGTTATAAAAATAGCCATAAGGAAACTCTAAAACAAAATTGGCATGATGAAAATACAAACCTAGTAAGAGTAAAATATGTATAAATTCTAATTTAACTTATGAATAAATGCTGATAATATCAATAGCAAAAAAGTGAATATTTGAGTCTATTAATAATTCTTTACTCCTTTTTAATAGAAATACAATTTTTAACAGAAATAAGCATATTGCCACAAACTACTTTATTTGAAATATGACCTATATTTGCTTTAAAATAGTTTTATTACAGTGACTGACCGTATATTGTAACAACACGTTTTACACTCTGTCATTTTTATTTGGTTACTACACCAGTAGTTCTAGCTTTTGCCATTAAATGATTCTACATCTTCCACTTCTGCTTTCACTTAGTAATTAGTGGCAAATGATATTAATCCTTAATAGGGAAAAATGTAGAATATTTGTAAGTTTCAGACTGTGCATTTAAACCAGTATCTGCCATGGTCCGCAGAGAACAGAAGACAAACCATTTTGTATGTGTCAGGAGAGGGAACATAGGGCCTTTATCTCAATAATAGAAAACTGTTTCAGCTCAGGCGTTCATCAAAGCCACGGTCCCATGCAAGAAAGGCACCCAAAGCTAAGGGGTGTTGGGTGGGTGAAACCTGATGAGTTCTAGGTTTGGAAAATGGGTTCTACTTGTCTTCTAAATAATTATATCTATGAATTGGTATCGAACATATCTCATTTATTTGACTTTGTAATCCAGAGACAGATTTTTGGAAGTGGTAATGAATTAGCAAAATAAAGCCTTGCACTCGCTTAACTTAAAGTATATTCAAATGTCACATATGAAGTCATTTTAAACCCAAGTAATCAATATGAAAATTAGCTGTTTAGACTCAAGACTGAATAATTTTAAAAAAGATAAATTGAGTTTCTTAGGCTCATGTTACTGAAAGTTTCTTACCTAAGAGAGTTTTTGGGATAAACGTTTGGTTCTGCCAATAATGATTGCCAGAGTCCCAAGCCGCCAGCTGCTACCTGCACTAATGTGCAAAGTGCAAAAAACTATCTCCTGATATGCAAAAGTGTCCCACAAGTCTTCATTTCATTAGAAGTTACATGATCGTAGAAAAGTCGCTGTGTCTTCACATTTACACTAGCACTGTCCAGTAGAAATAAAATGCAAATGCCAAATACAAGCCCTCTACGTAATTTGATATTTTCTAGTAGCCACATCATAAAAGTAAAAAAGTTGAAATTAATTTTAATAATATATATTTTTCCAATATATACAAATTAATCTTTCAACATGTAGTTAATATGAAAATTATTAGAGATATTTTATATTTGTTATACTAAATCTTTACTATCCTATGTGTATTTTATGCTCGTAGACATTTCAATTCAGACCATCATAATTGCAATAATTTCAAATGCTCAATAGCCACACGGGTGGCTATTCAAAGGCTTTCAGAATTCTCTCTGTCCTAAAGCCCCTGAAATATAATAGTGCATTTACTATGTACAAATCCTAATTTTAGGTGCTATAAGAAAAACACATAGAGAGCCTACAATTTAATATGTAGGTGTTCAGCACATTAATCGGTGATTTATTGATGGAAGAAGTTAAAAAAGTGCAATCAAGTTCTCTACTGGCCTTTAGAAAGGCCTGAGAACATTTTCCCAATCGATGCAAGAAAATTAGGACTTCTAAGTCCCTCCTTTTTCTCCTCCCCAGCTGTCCAGCTGCAGGTGACTGTGCTTTGGTGGCCCAGGCTCCAGGCCACTGAGGGCAAAGACTCCTGTCAAATCCACAGCAGAGTAAAATATGAAGAGAAGGCCCCTGAAAAGAAATTTTAAAAATCTCCCCCCAAATATGAAGACATAATATAAAGTCACTCAGAGAAATGTTGCAATGACAGATTTTGAGCAAATTAAAGTATTAAATTTGTCAGATTAGTTTGCCATTTCAAAAGATAAATAATTGCATTCGATCTATAGTACAATGTTCCCATTCTCAATTTTGTTTCCACTAATGATTTTAAAAACTGATCATTTCCATTTTTCCTTCTCAAAATAAAATAATATCAATAATATAAAGCTTCAACAATAGCTATATATTGCCCATTTAAGAGAAATCAAAGTGTACCCCTATGTCATAGTATTACATCTATTCCCAACATTCTGAGTATATATTACTAATGTTATATTTTTACCTCCAAATAATGCTCATGTCAAATTCCATGCAACATTTATAGGTGCAGAAATAGGTTTTTTCAATTTTAAGAGTGTACTTAGGCTGAACTATTGCCAGGGGATTTCTGCAATATACAAGTGCCTGTGGATACCCTAACTGTCAGCCCCAAAATGCTTAGTGTTGTTTTGTAGAAAAAAGAAACCTGCACTTTGAGAAAATGAAGACATCAATTAGTGGGACAAGACATTATTCTGTATTGTTCTTTCCTGGGAGACATTTTGACTTCTAGCTATAGCATATAAGAGTAAGGGGAGTTCATTTCCTCTCTCATCTACAAAAATCAAGCAGTTGTATGCTGCAGCAGAGTTTTCCCATTTAATAGACTCCCAGGGTGAAAGGAAAAATCATTGTACCTGACAGGAATGTCTTCGGGGATTCTCAGTTGTCAAAATTAAATTTCAAAATAATAGTTTGGTTTTTAGTGGCCTACTCTTTGTCTTGGTCAGGCAGAAAAGAGGAATATACTAAAACACCCTGCAAATGTGGTGTTCATGAAAAACGTCACTCATGGCTGTTCTGTAGAATGTATCTTAGGTCTCCTGATTTTGATGATGGGAAAATATTCAAGGGTTGTCTGTTATGTGCAAAGCAGTAACGACACCAAAGGCAACGCAATGATTCCAGTTCTGCATTGGTCAAACAGATATGCTATACATTTATGAACAACAAAAGCTTTGAAAAAGTTTAACATTTTTATTTGAAAAACAGTTTCTAAGCATGTGGAACTGAACTATCTTTCAAGAGATTATAAAACTGGTGGGGAAAAAATTTTTCCCCATGAAAAGTCATCATGAAGTGTAGTCAAAGACCAAAGGGGTGGCAAAATTTTGGAGCTATACGAAATGAAATCTGCCTTTCAAGTGTCTGTTTGCCAAGGAAATGAATGAATGTCTGTAGTAACAGTTTATGTGAATATGTCCAGTGCATTTGCGTATTTATTTACAGACTGTGAGTACCTGCCTTGATCACTGACAGGCACTGACGGGTTTAGAGCTGTTATAGCTGCCAATATGGAAAAGAAGTTTCAGACTGCCACGTCTCATTAAGTGTATATATTTTTAAAAAATCTAGCCACAATCATATCTTTTTAAAATAAAATAACTTATGTATTTTATACACACACAGTTTATAAAACAAAGACATCTTATTTGATACAACAGCCTTTGGTAATATTTTCTACTCTATATAAAATGTTGCTCTCATTTTTCCTGTCAGATGATATCCATGAAGCTGAAGTTCCATTCTATAGTTTCCTTCTCACCATAAAAAGGAAGATAAATAATAAAAAAGGAAACAAATAACAGCTGTAGATATTTGGGTTGATAAATATTCATCACATGACTACAGCAACATTTCTTCAGAAGTTCCAATTCTTTTTAATGTATTCGAAGGCTTTCCTTGCATTGTTCTGATTCCCTTGGTTTATATTTAATGAATATAAAATTGGAGGCATTGTATATGCATTTGAGTTAAAAACAAGCAGCTATTTACTCTACACAATCATCTCTCTGTTGATAGGTTATTTTCTCTTGAAAACCAGCCTTATTTCCCAAACCGACACTATAGTGATTATGCGATGGTTTTAATAGATAAAGAGATTGAAGTAGATGGATCAATAGTGCTTAGCAAAGCATATGCTGGGTAGAATGGCAATGCTGGGTAGATGGGCCGTTCCCCAGGATGTTTATATAGATCTACGTCGTAATGCCATTTAGGTTTTGTGTGACATCTGTCCAGAAGGTACCCAGCCATGTACTATGAAAAATAGAGACATCTATTGAAGGAGATACAACATACAAGAAACATTGTCCATGGGACAATGATGCCTCGGTCCCCCTCAAAGTGGGCACCTTGGGACCTCAAACAGTTCTCCCAGTCACCATCAGCTGCTCCTTCTTCATATTTTCCTGAATCTCATCAATGGTCTGAAATCTCTTCTGTTTTAAAAGTGATTTCAGTTTTGGAAAAAGCCAAAAGTCACAGTGCACCAAATCTGGGCTGTAGGGGGACTGAGTCACCCGGCTGATTTGATGTTTTGCCAAAAAACTCTGCACGAGACATGGTGTGTGAACAGATGCACTGCTGTGATGAAACTGCCAATCACCAGTGGCCCATAGCTGTGGTCTCCTAAATTATCCAAATAGTTTCCACAAAGAAATGTTCAAACTAAAGGCAAAATTGGATGCAGATTCCTTCTCTTTATATAACTCAATAGATACTTCTCAAAAGAGGACATACCAATGGCCAATAGACATAGGGAAAAAATGCTCAATGTCACTAATCTTCAGAGAAATGCAAATTTAAACCACAATGGGATAGCATCTCATACCTGTCAGAATGGCTGTCGTGAATAAATCAACAAACAACAAGTGCTGGTGAGGCTGTGGAGAAAAGGGAACCCTAGTGCACTGTTGGTGGAAATGCAGACTGGGGCAGCCACTGTGAAAAACAGTGTGGAGATACCTCAAAAACATTAATCATGGAAAAACTGCTTTATGACCCAGCAATTCCACTTCTGGGAATATATCCAAAGAAACTTAAAACACCAATCAGAAACAATACGAGCAACCCTATGTTCATAGCAGTATTATTTACAATTGCCAACATTTGCAAACAGTGGAAGTAGCCATCAGTAGATGAGTACATAAACAACTATGGAACATTTACACAACAGAATACTACTCAGCTGTCAAAAAGGAGAAAATCTTACCCTTTGTGACAGCGTGGATGGATCTGGAGAGCATTATGCTAAGCGAAATAAGCAAGGTGGAAGAGACATATACCATGCAGTCTTACTCATATGTGGAATCTAACGAACAAACTGAACTAACAAGCAAAATAGAGACAGACTCATAGATAGAGAGCAGCTCTTGGTGGGGAAGCAAGATCCAGCAGAAAAATAGAAAGAGCTAAAAAGGAATAAAAGAAGAACGTAGTCCTGTGAAAGCCCAGTAGTAACGACAGTGCGATAGGAGTACAGTTATTTGTGCAAAACTTCCAAATAACCAAGAGAGAGTAGCAGCCAAGAATAAGTAAGTGTTTAATGGTATTTTAGAATACCACATATTTATTTATATATAGCAGTTTAATAGAGCAACATTGATTATTAAAATGAGTTTTGTAAATGAGCTATTCTATCAGGTTTTTTTTTCTTCCCTTCTCTTCCCTTTGATTAATTAAATGGACTTGAGCATTTTGATTTATTCTATGTGGCTCTCTCCATGACCGGCTCAAGTAGCCACACTTTTTGTGGATTTCAGGGTCCTGGACCATAAAAAGCAGAACACTATAATAGGGCTTCTTCCTAACAATACAGAATTTAAACTGGGAAAGGAAATATTCCATCTCGCATGCACTCTAACTTCCCTTTTTAATATTGAAGCACTTGTCTTCATCTGGCTTAAGTTACAGTGCATAATGTCTTAACAGTTTCCCTTGTTTTCTTTTATCATTTGCAACAAATGAAGTCATTCATCACATTCCACTTCATACTTGCTGATCCAGCAACTGGCCATGCTTAGTAATTTGCAATGGTAACATTCTGGTAAATGGCATGAACAATGAAAAATGGGGTATAGGATTTAAAAATTTATGTATCTCTCAATGTTACCGATTACCAATAAAATCTTGCATGGCATTCATACCAAATTTCTATTTAATTCATCTCTGTGAGAAGAATATTAAGAAAAATGGACTAAGTTAAATCAAGTCATTATAGTGTTCTACTCTGCACCTGTTCCTATTTTAACTAATAAGAACCATAAGAATTCTAGTGGCATTGTATACATATACAAATGAAACAGGATGATGATATCCAAATTCCCAGGTGAAATTAATGACAGAATAATAATGAATAAAGATGTATATTGCCTAGATAGACCATCTTTACAGCTTTATTTATGTAGTCATCAACCTTTTCTCTATAACTGTAAATGCAAATTATGTATTTATTGATGTATCTTCACATCATGTAAATCTTCTCAGGAACCTCTCAGACTAAAAGCTAAGGGAGGAGATGAATCACAAGCTACATTCTAAATAAATGCTTTTTGAGGGCACCAGACTCCACAGCACAGAGCTGATTGTTTTTATAAACCTTGTTCATGGGAGGGGGGGGAGAGGGGAGTACAAATTCACAGGAAACATAATTTGAAAAATTACATGTAAGGTTGTTTTTTATTTCTCAAGAGTTTTTATTTCCATGAGTTGCTATTTTTTATCCTTACCTAACAATATGTTTTTTATTGATTTGAGAGGGACAGAGAGGGAGAGATGAGAGAGAGAAATATTGGTTGCCTCGCACAAACTCCCGAACCACAGATTGAACCTGTAACCTAGGTATGTGACCTGACTGGGAATCGAACCTGTGACATTTTGTTGTACAAGATGATGCTCCAATGAACTTAACTATTCAGCCAGGGAATAAGTTGTTATTTTTAACAAAAGAAAAAAGTATAAAAGTACCTTTATTTAAGGATTAGGTAAAAGTGATCTAGAGCACGTCATAATATTTTACATATTGTTTTACTTCATTTACTGTTACTGAGTAAATACACAGAGGATTTCAAAAATATATTTGTTTTAGTTTGTCCCTCTTAATAGACTCTACAGCTAGTGAAGTCTCTTACAAATAACTTCACTTAAAAGTAACTATATTCTAATTACATAATAAGCATAGTTTAAAAGTGTCAAAAGAAAACATCTGGCCCTGGCTGGTGTGGCTCAGTGGATTGAGCGCTGGTCTGCCAACCAAAGGGTCACTGGTTTGATTCCCAGACAGGGCACATGCCTGGGTTGTGGGCCACGTCCCCAGTATGGGGCACATGAGAGGCAACCACACATCGATGTTTCTTTCCTTCTCTTTCTCCCTCCATTCCCCTCTCTAAGAAATAAATAAATAAATAATCTTAAAAAGTTTTAAAAAGAAAAGATTTGTGTTTGAACAGAGATTAAATTAAAAATCTGCCTAGATACTGAACCCCAAATTAATAATGATAAAAATTCTTTAGCAACAAAAACTGAACTGATATATGCATGTGTATTATAAGTATATACACACATATATTTGTGTATGCATACACATGTATATAGTTTTCCATATGCACATATATATTTATACTTTGCATTTCAAAATTTTATTTTTGAAGATATAATTAGAAATCTTGAAAATAATGTTTTTACATCTGTACATATTTATTTCTGTATTTATTTATTTATCTATTTTTAGAGAGGGGAGAGGGAGAGAAACATCAATGTTTGAAAGAAACATTGATCGGCTGCCTATCACAGGTGCCCCAACAAGGGACCTGGTTCACAACCCAGGTATGGGACCTGACTGGGAATTGAACCGGCAACCTTGCACTTTGCAGGATGATGCTCAACCAACAGAGCCACACCAGTCAGGGCAGTAGTTTAAAATTGTTCTGTTTTTAATATGTATTAATCCTGGCTATTCCTTCCTTTCATATTTTATTTCTGAGGTCAAAGAAAACATGAATGAAATAGAAGGGCATGGACAATAGGTCATTTTAATCCTTTTCTAAAAGTGATTCTATAAATGGAACATGTTTAAACCAATGTAAATAACCAGAATAATGTAGCTATATTGTCCCCTGTTTATTGATAAATCATAGACACTATAATAGCATTTTAATAATGAAGTTAGACATCACATTTCCTGCTGAATCATGGCACACAAACACTAGTTTTTACAGGCATATAATTATTGACTATGAACAAATCATTAATAAGTTTTGAAATGGCTTTCATCGCCACAATGCATAGATTCACTATCTTTCTCACACAGGTTCCTCATTCTTGTTTCACAAATAAATGCAGTTTTTATCTTAGTAAGGTGCTTGTGGGTGCAGCAACTGTTACTCTGAGTAAAAGTTCTTCTTAAGTCAAATTGACTTTGTTTTCAAAAAGGACCAAATATTATCTGCAGATAATTTAATGTCACATATTTTCAAAAGGAAAAAGAAACTGAGATAAATTTTCATCAAAAATCACAACGTTTATTTGCTATTTCTAAATTACCAATCAAAGAGGAGACATGAAAATAATCTGTATGTCAATTCGCTTTTAAGGTCATATGACACTGACAATGTGAACATTTAGTGAAACGATTTGTATCCAGATTGAACCATTCTCCTCTGTCCAAATAAATGCCAAAGAATCTCAGGAAAGTTGTTGGCAAAGAAAATAATACTGATGTTAAACATTACCCTAAGATTTCATTTTGCACAGTGTCCTAAATGTGTTAGAACATTGGAATCTCAGCATAATTATTTTTGTATACATGATGTTGTCCAATACATTATACATGATTATACAAACTAATTAGATAAATTAATAGTAAGCTAAATATTTGGATCTGAGTATAATATCACAAATGGCTGCCCATTATATATTATCATTGTATTGAGTGTCCCTTTAATTTCAGGATTCTGATATACTCTACACAATTTTAGGCCAAGACTCACATAAGAACTAATAATTACAATGTGCTTCGACACCCTGGACTATTTCAATATGTACAGAGTATATTATAAGCCGCATTTGATACTATTTTTCCAATGCACATGTTAAAGAATCTTTCTCCCCAAGTGCCTGTGCTGCAGCAGTTTATGGAAATGAAAAGAGATTCTGATACTAGAGTACTACTGAGGCCATGCCATTTTCATTACTTGTCATGCCACTAAAAAGCCATCACAAAGCATTATACTAAGGCAAAGAAGCCAGAAACACAACCACATATCGCATGATTTCATTTATATGAAATATTCAGAATAGGTTACTCTATAGAAACAGACAGTAGATGAGTGGTGGCCAGCTGCTGGGTGGGGGAGGGGCAGGGTAAAGAGCGCATTAGAAAATGATTCATTGTGATGGCCGCACAACTTGTGAATATAATGAAAATACATCTAATTGTCCATTGTACACTAAATGGGTAAAATGTATGGGTTTCTCACCTCACTCAGATTACAAATGGAAGTCTTCAGAATGGCCCGTGAGGCTCAAACCAGGGGTGGGTTGGCGCACAGTGTCTGCAGAGGGATATTTGCAGATATTTCAAGCTTTGTCAGGCCACACGGTGCACGCGCTAACTCCTCAATGCTGCCCTTGTGGAATGCGAGTGGCCAAAGGAAGTACATAAAAGAACAGGCATGACTGTGTGCCAATCAAACTTTCTTTATGGAATTGAAATTTGAATTCCGCAAGCTCTTCTTATGTGTGAAGTAGTAGTATTACTCTTGGGATTTGCTTTCTAACCATTTAAAAGTGTAAAAACCATTCCTAGCTCTTGGGCCATCCATAAACAGGCACTGTCGGCCGACTCCTGCTGTAGAAATCTCGCGGTCTACTTGAGATGTGTATCTGGTGTCTTTGCAGTTTTGTCGCTTCTGCACGCAAACTGCCTTCCCCAGATCACATGGCTTACTCCCTCATCTGTTTCAAGTCTTTCCTCAGACATCACCTATACCATCCATGACAAGATGTTTGACTTTGCTTTGCTAATGAATAGTGCATAACAGCTAACGTGGGACTAATCAGTATTCCCGTGTCTTAATTTCAAAATATAAGAAGACTTTTTGCCATGTACATGTAATTTGTAAATGAAAACCAATTATTGACTAAATAATTACAAGTGAGCAACCTATCGCCCCCAAATATTTTTGTTTAGAGCTAATGACATTTTTTGCATGCCACATTCAAATGACAATATGTGTTCTCATCTCGATCATTTCTTTTTCATTACCCAAAATAGGCAACCCAGATTTTCCTCAGCAAGATTATAATTTTCCTTCTAATAACTGACTTCAAAAGGTCAAATTCCAATTGACTTAGTGTATTCCACTACACACACACATACACACACACACACACACGTTACATCATAATCACAAACCTAATGCCTGAGCTTTGGGGAAAGTACAATTTATTTTTGTTTTCTTAGATTTTATTTCTATAGTTTTAGAGAGAGGGGAAAGGAGGGAGAAAGAAAAGGCAACATCAATCAGTAACCTCTCCCACGCTTCCAACTGGGGACCCAGCCCGCAGCGTAGACTGGGAATCCAATGAAAACTTTTCCATTTGTGAGACGACACCCAACCCACTGACCCAAACCACTCAGGGCAGTATAATTTTTTTAATTTAATTTTTATTGTATGTTTTCCGTGGTCATTGACTCTCCTTATGTCCCCTCCCCCAGCAATCCCCACACTGTTGTCCATGTCCCTGAGTCCTTTTTCCTCAATCCCTCCACTCCTTGTCTCTTCCCCACTAGCTGTCATCTGCTCTCCATCTATGAGTCTGTTTCCATTTTCCTTGTTAGTTCAGCTTGTTCATATTGCTTTTTAGAAGTGTACCATTCCCTCCAAGAAACATGATTAATTTCCTTGAGCAGTGTTCAAAATAATATTGATATTGAAACATAAATATTCCTCTTGCAGCCACTTGAGGGAATATTTGATCACTCTTATTGGATACAGGAAGCACAATATTAATGAAATGTAGTACCTTCCTTGAAAAAAATAACAAAATATGTATGCCTTTCACACAGGACTTCTTACTGGACAAATTAACTATGGCCCAAATGGGAAAGCATACTGCTATTATACTTCAACAAATTATTCATTCGTAGATAGGATATTCATTGACTACAAATAATGTGCTCATTAAGCTATCACAGAAACAAGTTGGACTTGATAAAACAAACAAAAATGAATGATGCTAATCTCCCTTTAGTTAAGCTACATTGAAGACAGAGTTCCAGATAGTAAATTCTGGACTCAAAGAGGACCAGTGACAAATTTACCTTATAAAATATTTTAAATATGCTGCTGTTTACATGTATGGTAAGCTGGGGAAGCCCAATCCAAGAGGGTACCATCTTTTAATACAATGCAAACACTTTCAGGGACATTACTTTCATTTCTAAATATTTATCATTTTGTAATATATAGAATCACCTCTTCCTCTGAGAAAACATTTTGTTCCCTTCGTTTGGCTTGTTTTCTATATGCACAAACCACCTGCACTGTCTTTCAGTCCAAAGGTGTGTGGTTTCTTATAAAATTACATTTATCGAAATCGATAGCAAAATATTTCATAGCTTCCTTTAATATGGGATATCTGTGAAAAGTTTCTAAAGATGTTTTTCAAAGTACCTGAATTTTATTAAGAGTAATGTGAACAAAACTTCTGAACTTGATCTGAGCAAAATAGAAATGATCTTTCACAACTTGTCGAGAGTGTTATTAGACTTAGTCAGCGTAATGGCGTTAGCCAACTTTGTAAGCTAGCTATCGTGACTTTTAAAGTAAGAAATCTAGCAGGGTGAAAAAAGTGAAGGGATTAAACAAACAAATAGACAAACCCCTCAGACACAGACTACAGTGTGGTGGTTATCAGAGGGACAGAGTGGGTGGGGGAGGTAGGAGACAGTAGATGGGGGTAGGTTGTGATGGCAGGAGACTTGACTTGGGGTGGTGAACACACAATCAATATACAGAGGACATATTATGGAATTGTGCACTTGAAACATATATAATTTTATGAACCAATAAAAATAATAAGCTAAAAAATCTATTTGATGGGATTATATTCTCTTTATATATAAATCAATACATAATGTCATTAATCCAATAATTATTTTACTAGAAGTTAAAATGAGGCAAAGAATTTTCCTTTAAAAAAAAAACCCTGGAAACCAAAGTCACGGTCACCGAATTCCTGTCATTTACTTCTAAACATTCACCTACTTAAAGATATTTTACATGTGAAGAAATGACAGATTTTCAAATTATAATCGAAAAAGACAAAGTATTCCTAATCCAAAAGAGGTTTGTTTCCTTTTAATTCTTTAGGTTACACCAAACTGTGAGTGAAGGTGGAGGTTAAACAAGTAAGAATTATCACATGTCACAGCAAGTTATTTCTCACCAGACTGAGGAGGAAGTTTATAACTCTTCCTGTGTCTCACATAAGTCCTTCTTAACATTTATTTTGCTTGTCTCTTGATTTAACATTTGAATCCATAAAAAAATTTAGCCTGACCTTAGGACTTTGAAACTAAAATGAACACTGCACATATTTTTAAACTCAATAAATGTTAATCAGAATGTAACATAATATAAAACTATTCATTATTTATTTATTTATTTATTTATTTATTTATTTATTTATTTCTCTAGAGAGAGGGGAAGAGAGGGAGAAAGAGGAGAGAAACATCAATGTGACAGAGAAACACTGATCAGTTACCTTTCGCATGCCCTCAACTGGGGACCAGGCCCTCAACCCAGACATGTGCCCTGACCAGGAATTAAACCCACAACCATTTGGTTTGCAGGCCAGTACTCAACCCCCTGAGCCACACCATCCAGGGCAAAACTACTAATTTTTTAAATGGCATGATATAAGACATTAGAAAATCATCTTGTTCAGACAGTGATTCAGTAAGATCCATTCAAATGTATATTGTGATTAGGTTTGTATCATCTTCAATATTATAAAAGCATCCTGTTAAATGGTAGTATAGTTTGCATCCACAACTAAAATCTTTCCAGGGAGTTCAGAAAAGTTTAGAAAACATTGTCTGTGTCATTAGAAACCAAGGTTAAGGTCATCTACACCCTTGTAGTCCTAGGCCTTATATATAGATTGGAAAGTTGGACAGGGAGGGAGACTGGAAAAAAATGTTCACCTGAAGTATGGTGTTGAAGGAGAGCTATATGGAGGCCCTGGACCACCAGAAGATAAAAAAGAGGATCCTATACTGGCTGGTGTGGCTCAATGGATTGGGTGCCAGCCTGCGAACCAAAGGGTTGCCGGTTCGATTCCCAGTCAGGGCACATGCCTGGCTTGTCAAGGCCAGGACCCCACTTGGGGGTATGTGAGAGACAACCCACACATTGATGTTTCTCTCCCTGTCTTTCTTCCTCCTTTCCCCTCTCTCTAAAAATAAATAAATAAAATATTTAAAAATATATTTAAACAACAACAACAACAAAAAGAGGGTCCTAGAGCAAATTGAGCTTGAAACATCACACTGAAGTGGTCCTACTTCCAGCATGTCACGAGAAGGCAGGGTTCTTTGAACAAGACAATAATGCTGGGAACAGAGAAGGCAAGAGGGAAAGAGGAGGGCCAATTCTGTGATGAATGAACTTCATAAAAGAAGCCATTGTTATGCACCTACAGGAATTGAGAGGCACGTCTGGACGTGCCTCATTCACTGGGTCACCGGGGGTCGGAGCCGACCTAATGGCACATAACGCACCAGATCCCCACATCTAGCTGAGTCTCATCTGCTCCCGATGCCACACTTAAATTACTTATTTAAACTGCCCTGATTCCGCAGAGCTTTTAAACATAATGCTTCAGTCTTCAAGATAAATTTACAATGTAAGCATAACCAAATGTGATCCAGGTAATCAAGCTAATTCAAGAATGGAGGGCCTCAAACAAAGGAATCCAGCAACAGGGAGATTAGGTAAGTGACTAAGCATCAACTTCTATATTAACAGAATGAGAACACTAATAAATTACATGAGATGTTTTAAGTGCTTATTAAACTGAATAACTATACATTTTAATGATAAATATGCTTAGAAGCTTGAAAATAAATACATTGGATAAAACATATATGTTTCCTAAATGTAGTACTGATAATTATAATTAGGCTCCTGTGTCACATTTTATATCTTATAAAAGTTTTCATTTGTTACATGGAATCAGTTTTCAAACAATTATGACCATTTCTATATCAGATACCCCCATTAAGAATGGTTAAAATGAAAAACGAAAGACATTGTGGACTAGTATTTAATAAAAATCTTACTACCCAGCAGCAAAATTCAGCTTCCCTTGTTTGAAATGGTGAATTATTAGCAATGAAAATTAAAATATATATATATTGCAAATAAAAGCAAAAAAATCATACTCCACCTAAAGCATCAATTTAAAGGTATCAGTTTTTAAATTACATTTTCCCACACTTCAAATTTTTTGCCCTTTAAAACTGCACCTACTATACAGACACACATATCTTCATTCTGGTAAAAATTCTATTTCAAATTAAAAGAAGTACTATTTATCTTTTCCATGTTTAATGACAAATCTATGATTATTAAAATATATTTAATAAAATATAATTTTAAAAACAGCATAAAATACAAATATGCTTAGAAAACCACTCTTTCTCCATTCTTTTTTTTTAAAGATTTTATTTATTTGTTTTTAGAGAGGGAAGGGAGGGAGAAAGAGAGAGAGAGAGAGAAACATCAATGTGCGGGTTTCTGGGAGCCATGGCCTGCAACCCAGGCATATGCCCTGACTGGGAATCGAACCTGCAATGCTTTGGTTTGCAGCCCACACTCAATCCACTGAGCTACACCAGCCAGGGCATTTCTCCATTCTTTAGGTATGAGGTGAACTTATATTTTGGAATACTTGATTGAGGTATGATTGACGTATATACTATTCCTCTTTAATTATTTAAATCAGTTTGGTGCCTTTTTGAAGTAATTCAAAAAGGTCACATTATAATCAAGCTTACTTTAAAAAGCTGAGCAAACACCCTATAAATTAGTTCAGTGTAACACCCTCTGGCGCAGCAAATACACAGGAGGCAGTTAGACATACGTCTTTAGGGATGAAACAGTCGTCAGCATATTGATGGCATTTAACTTCTTAGAAATGATACCACCAAGAGACACATCATGGGAGGAAAGGAGACCATCATAAGTGGTGACCAAAAGGACTGTTGCAGGTTGAGCAGATGCTGCAACAATAATACATTTATGGCTCCTGCCCACAAAGTGCTTACAGTCTCATTCATCCGGATCCCTGGATTATAACAAAGTGGGTGGCAGCAGCTGTGTTGGTGAAGGGGAGAATGTGGGGAAAATGAAAGGAGAATACTTAGTAGAGAAAGTTTATTTGACATTAAAGGAAACGTTACACAGCTCAACGTGTAGAGGTGAGGGCTTGAGAGGAGAGGAGAGGATTTCAGATGAGAGTAAACTTTGTTCACGTTGCAGGAAGCACAGGTTGCCAAACTGGTTACAGCATGGGGTGAATGAAGGGCGATACTTTGAGATTATAATTTTCTTAAATGTAAACATTAAGGACTCAAGAGTATCGCTTGGCCTTCATTCTCCCTATACCACCATTTTAGATGACTTCCGTCGATTCCTCTTATTTCTTTTCTTTACACACATTTCTAGCCAGGTTCACAAATACAACAGATACTTTAAGTACAGAGGAAACAAAGATGATAATGAAACAGAGACTTCTTATGAAACCATTTTTGAAATTAAACAAAAATTATTTGTTAATTACAGCTGCCATTCAATATTGTTCTGTATTGATTAGGTATTCAGCACAGTGGTTTGATAATCATGTACATTGACACTAGTTACAAGCAGAGCAAAAAAACATCAACCAGTTCATGGTTTGATAATTTCAAAAACCTCAGAAATGGTCTTTTTATGTTTATTTCAGATGTAGCAACAATATGATTAAAATCCTAATTAGATATGGCTTTTCTTTCTTTTTTCCCCATTGCCATTTAATCCCCATATAAAAACCTCCCTCCCTCCACAAATCAAAACACTGTTGTCTATGTCCGAGTCCTTTTTCCTTTTTGCTGGGTCCCTCCTCCTCTAACCCCACCCTTTTTGTGTCATCCTATATTTTTTCAAGAGGTGACTCCTTTTTAAAAATTGTTTCTTATAGGTGGGAGAGGTGACAGATTGTAAAGGAATATGCTACTGCATTTTGCCCTTACTCATTTAAAATTGTAAGTATTTGGGTACAAAGTAAATTGAGAAAGAACATTATTATTTCCTCCTAATCATACAGCCCCCGTCCAAAAGATAATGCTCACTTTTGATTAATTTCTAAACATTTAAAGAAAAGAGTAAAAATTTAAACCCTCTTGAGAATGGAACAAACTTGATGTCACCCTTCTTTGTATACAGGGATTTTGCCCTTCCTCTTTCATTATCCCTAAGGAGCTCTGGGACAGGAGAGAAGCATCATCGAACAGATTACACTCAGATTAGGAAAAATGTGTATTCCTAGTGCAGGTAACCTAACGACGTGACAGAGTATAACATAAGTTACATAATGAAGGGTCAGGATTAATTTTCAATGTCTGAAAATAAATGTCATGTGATTAAAATTTAAGAATGTATAACTCATAAAAGGTAATTAGCATAAAAATAATGGGTCAGCTTGATGACCGCCCAATGCTACATGCCTGTACTATCAAAACAATGAAGTATGGTCAGAAAATTTAAGAATTGACTAGGACAAAAAAATCCACAAATGTGCACTACGCCTCTAAAAACTTTCTAAAACATAAATACAATGTGGTTCCAAGGGGCCCTATTGTACGTGCCACAGATAACCTTAGCTGTTAACTTTGTTCTGCTAAAACATTTACACCCAAGAAGACAAACTGATGCTGGGATAAACTGCATTTTCACATATCGTAGTCATGTCACTGGTTGACAGACACGCCGTTCTCTGAAACTACATTCCTTCCTTCATTCCCTGTGTTGCTGTGATGTCACTGTCAAAATATACGGTTTAAGATCCAAAAATGTAAACTGTGAATTTGGGAATTACATTCTAACATTACTCTGTCTAATTGAGATCCTACTTATTCTTAATCTCCAATTTAACTGTGCCTCATTTCTTTTATCTAAACATCTTAGAAAACTTGGAAGATGTTGCCATTCTCGAAGTCATTATGTTTACTTCACAGTGTATATGTGTGTGGCATAGCGATCACTTTGCATTATTTGAAGACTGTCCTTTCCTGTCCCTTTTCATTGTATATTTTGAAGCCGTTACAGTAAGTACATCACGTTCATGCCTGTGACGATCAAGAACCCAAAGCCATTCCTTCTATCACAAAGCACAAGATGACCAAAATACTGTGTAAAAGCCTCGAGTTAGATTTTGCAAAAAACGAAATGTTTTCTATCATAGATAAAGAAATGTACAAAATAGACAGATTATATATAAATACATTTCAGCTATCATACATGCATTTAAGAACATGCATGATTCGCTAAGCAATGTGGTAGCTGTTCAACCTGGTTTACAAGCATATATTCTGTAAAAGTATTTATTTGGGAATTATAGAAATAATGAAATAATGGCAAACAAAGAGCTCTGCCTAATGAGTTAACTTTGTTTAATGAAGTTATTGCATTGCTTTGGGCCTTCCACAATTCCATCTCCATTTTTCTAATTCCCTATATATTCTGATAAAGGATAACCCAATAGATTTGGGTTAATGTGGAATATCCATGCCCAGTTCTGTGCTGTTGGTAAGTTCTGGTTCTACCATATCACTTCAATTTTGTAGGTAATTTATCAGGTTCTCTCATTATTGCATTACAACCAAACCAGAAATATGCAAGCACAGTTTGCATAGAAAAAAGCAATAATTTTTTAAATGTGAAATTTAAAAGAAAATGCTGTGGAACTCTAAGTTTTAAAGATATATATTTCATTCATAATCCAGTGCACGTGGAGGAGGGTTCTGAGAGTGGGTGGGTCAGGCCAGCCTTGTTAGAAATGGAGGAGACAGCTGCTTAGATGTAGACATTTGTTGTTTTCTGATCTTAAAATACTTAAAAATTCTTAGAAAACACTGAAGAAATGTGTATATTCCACTCTCTTCCCTTCTTGTTGGCTTGAAGGTTTTATGTCGAGGAGACCTCACGCTGCTGATAAAGTAGTGAACCATTAGTTTAATTCCAGCACTTAAGAGTCTTGTTTAGTTACACTTCAGGTGCATTTTTCTCCCTGACATCTTGGTTTGCCCCTTTTAAATGAAAGATTTTTATGAAATGTTAGGATAATGCTTGTTATTATGGCAGGAAAACCAAAACTGCATTGTTTCTGAAGGGCGTATGGCCTCATAAAACTGTTGGTGGTAGATCTGTGTTGTAGGTTGCATATCTACAGCGAAAGTACTGGGTGGCTCAAGAAATAAGGTACCTGCATATAAACAGGACATTTGCAGCTGTTAAGAGACTACTGTTTTAAAACAGCGGTATGCATGACTGTAAATCCACTTGACATTTATATGGCCCAGCTCTAATCTCCATGTTCCCTGCCTGTGGAACAGCAAGAGCCATAAATGTTATTACACATCACTCGTTAATATGCAAAGGTGAACCTGTATATTCCGTGCATATTGCCTCAGTTTGTTAATGAGCATTTCATAGACTGGGTAATGGCTGAAGTGCATTTTGATGGAGACATCGAGTTGTTTCTCCGGGCTTTCTGCTTGTTTTCACTTTGATGTATACATTGAAGGGGCCCGGGGATTACCAGAAATGTGGAATTTTTCTTGTGAAATTGAATAAAGTGCCTTCTGAGGCTTTTGTTTCTCCCTCTGTTTACTGCATGGGAGAATTTCTACTGCCACAGAAATCAATCACTGGCGTTAAAATTACTTTTATTTTCCTTATTTTTAAAAAAGTCAATCAGCCCTGGCTGGTGTAGCTTAGTGGATTGAGCGTAGGCCTGTGAGCCAAAGCATCACCAGTTTGATTCCCAGTCAGGGCACATGCCTGGGTTGCAGGCCATATCCCCAGTATGGGGTGTGCTAGAGGCAACCATACATTGATGTTTCACTCCCTCTTTTTCTCCCTCCCTTCCCTATCTCTCTAAAAATAAATAAATAAAATCTTTTTAAAAAAAGTGAATCAGTCATCTTTCCCATCCATTACGTGAAGAAGATACTAGCATACACAGACCCTTTTGCATTTATTCTTCTGGAGAATATTTGGGTGAATATGGTAACTACTTTTTGAGGATTTTCCCTACACTGTGTAAGTCTGAAGAGACAAAAGGATCACATGAGAGGGACCACCTTAGTTATCCACAAGATTCAAACCATCCTTTACACAAAAAGGACAATCTTAGGTGCATGTTGGGAAATAGAATGTTTCAAAGCCACACAGCTAATTCCTACTCGGGATTCCTAACAAGATTCAGTATACCCCTTTAAAATGGGTATTGTAAATATAAAATAGATTTGCTGAGAGAAGAAAACAGGCATAATAATTTTCTAAGAACTTACTTTTCCTGTAGCTTTCTACGTCTGACTGTAACTGCATCAGTGCTAATGTATTGATATCCCATCATTAAAATTGGAATGGATTAATCAGATTCTTCAAAAAGATGATAGAAAAGGATGTTTCTTGGTTCTCTTCAGTTCAGTAATTTAATCTAGCTGTGATTAGGTGTCAATTTTAAAATTAAAAACTCTTTTTAAATGCAGTAACGTTATAAGCTATAAGAACAACATACCTTCAAAATGATATATGAATCCAACACCTATGTTGTAATGGGTTTCCAGTTTTAGGAAAAGTCTCAGAAACTATTAAAAATATATTTCAGGTACACCATCCTAATTCATTAGAAAGTAATATTTTGAAGGACTCATCAAAATACACATCAACAATTCATACAAAGTATACCACTGCAGGGAAATGAACTTGTAATTTTAAATTATAGGCAACTATCACTCAGAGAAACTCTGAATCTGAGACTATAGGATAAGTATATAGATACCCAGAGTGACATGATTGTGATTTTCTCAGTGCTTGAAACTTGAAGAACTTTATCACTTTTGCAAAACTTGTGACCCATGAATAATTCACTTACTTTCCTTCATTTCAACACTTATTAACTGACAAAGAAAGAAAATTTTAATCTAGTCTATATTGCTAACTATAATAAAAAGTAGTGATAAGAATAAGTGATAACTGGCAATGGGTGAGAATGAATAGAGAGGTAGCTTCCGGCCACTATGATTTGAGAGAGCTTCAGGGGAGAAGTTTAACTTCAATCAAACGTTGAAAGGACAGATGACATTTTGGTAGAAGTTCAGGTACTGAAGAGCAGTAAATGAGAGCTTTTAAAATGGAGCTCACAACTACACAAAGGCAGAGAGAGCAAGAAAACCACAAGGTATGTTTAGATAATGTCTGGGAAATAAGCCCCCGAGAGACAAAGCGCTTAGAGGAGAAAGCAGCCAAAGATAAATGAGGCTGAACAACTTTGATCTGTGTTATTTCAGCAACTGATTTTCAAAAATTTGAAAAGCATAAACTTTGCAAAAGATCTCCCCTCCTTTTGATAGAAACTTAAGAGAATCAAAGACACAAAACAGATAAAAGTGCAGCCAGTGTGGCTGACATCGGAGTAGGACCCGCTGACCTTCCGGAAACATGAGAGGCGTAAAAAGAGTTTTAAAA
Source organism: Tonatia bakeri (assembly GCA_004024845.1). NCBI lineage: Eukaryota > Metazoa > Chordata > Mammalia > Chiroptera > Phyllostomidae > Tonatia > Tonatia bakeri. Next base: position 48,531 of record PVIA01003116.1, read on the forward strand.
TGTCTGTGTAAGCTGAGTGTTGTTATAGGTTCTTTATTTAAAAATTTCGAGTAGGTTTTATGTTTTTAGAGCAGTTTTAGGATCACAGCAAAATTGAGAAAATACCATTTAATTTTTCTGTGTTGTTTTTTGGTTTTCTTTGTTTCTTTCAACATATACACAGTGTGGAAAAATGAACAAGAAGTCTTTCATATAAAAATAATTTATCCCAAGCCCTGGCTGGCGTAGCTCAGTGGATTGAGCATGGGCTGCCAACCAAAGCATCGCAGGTTCGATTCCCAGTCAGGACACATGCCTGGGTAGCAGGCCACGGCCCCCAGCAACGCACATTGATGTTTCTCTCTCTCTCTCTCTCTTTCTCCTTCCCTTCCCTCTCTAAAAATAAATAAATAAAATCTTTTTAAAAATTAGAAAACACAAGAGCTAATTTAAAAAATTATAATAATAATAATTTATCCCTGAATTTAATTCCTTGCACCAAAAATAAAATATATAAATAATTGTCTTCTTTAAAGTTAAATAATTTACACTCAAACAACTGCATTCTTCCAGGAATGTCCAAATGATCAACTTAAATGATTATCATTAGAACTCAGATGTCTTGATTTAAAAAGAAAGTAAAAAATAAAGAAAGCTAAACAAATTAATAGCAAAGATTTACTTAAGTCATTATTAGAAACTTAATGGTGAAATAATCTGTGAATGAAGTATTGTGGTAGAATTAATGAAAGAGAGAGGTAAATAATTTTTAAAAATATAAGCAAACAACATGATGATATAAAAATGGCATATGAAAACATTATAATAAATCTCCCTAGCTAAAAAAAAATGAACATGGTTAATCAGATTATCCATACAAAGAATGGTAATTAGCAATTAGATGCTCAAAATAATGAATATTGTAATTAATTTGCATTTTACATTGGGAGAAAATACAAAGTAGCACACATTTCTTAAACTGTTTGAAAATAATGTATTTGAACATTTTAAAACAGCATGACACTATCATAAATATACTATTTCCTATTGCCCTCTCCTGCTACCCTTAGATACTACCCGTTTATTCAGCCGATCCCAATCCGTCCAGTCTACCATGGCATCTGTTCATGTTTATTCTGGACAAAACTGACTGATGTGGCTCAGTGTACTGAGGGTTGGTCAGCTGGTGAACTGAAAGGTTGCCAGTTCAATTCCCGGTCAGGGCACAAGCCTGAGTTTTGGGCCAGGTCTCCAGTTGGGGGCGTGGGAGAGGCAATTATTTGATGTTTCTCTCCCTCTCTTTCTTCCTCCCTTCCCCTCTCTCTAAAAACAAAATAAATAAAATCTAAAAAAAAAAAGAAAACAACTTTACAAATGACACACCTTTCACCTGTCAGGATCAGGTGCAGTTTTCAGGTTGGATATGTCTCTGCTGCTCAATCCCCAGAGCCAGGAGAACAGGAGTGATATTGCTTGTATCTTCATTTTGCATTCCTCACAGTGAACAGCTGAGTGACCACCAGTATCGTTTACTGAATTAGCATTTACAGTGGGGACTGCAAGTCACAGGGAGGTTAGCCCCGCCCTGTCATGCAGCGTATGATTTGGGAAAAGTAGTTCAGGATAGCATCCCCTCTTGTACAATGAGGGTGCTGGACTACAGTCTAGGGCTCTTCCAACCTAGTATGTCAATGCATAAGGAACACACATCTGATGGTTGTTTTATTCTTTTTCCTTTGTATTTTTCTCCTCACATGCTCTCTTAAGTTGTAAAAATACATATGAAACATTGATTATAACCTGAGGAAATTTAATTTCATCAAATATTACATTTTTCTTCGAGTAGATAGGGCGCCATTTGAACAGAGTTTCTAATGCAGGGGCAACTACATTTTCACACAAAAAAAATCATTTGTTATCCATAGCTAGAAATAGTCAGGGAAGCTATGAAATCTCCAACTTGATGAATTGTTTTATTATTTGTTACTCTGACTATGCAGATAATCCCAGCAATCTTGGGAAGAGACATGGTAACTTTCAAAGCAGTTGAAGTAAGGAGAGATTCTTTTTAAAAAAATGTCTAAAGTGATTCAAATCCTGTTCAGAAAATTGAAGGAATATATAGAGCTTACTTTCACAGCCTCCTGACCTACAGAGAGAATGTTAGTAATAAAATATCACCAGTGCAGGTTAAATTAAATCACACTCATGATCATCCTTCTTTTGCCAAGAAGACCAAGGATGAAAGCACTTTCTCCAGGTGAAACCATTTGCTGTTTGTGGAGCTACCCAAGTCCCTGAATACCCCAGAGACTGACTAGATTGATTGATTAACCAGCCTTAGAAAAGGTTATGTGGATACCCTGGTCCCACTAGAAAACAGAGCAGAGCCTGACAGTGATATTTAGTGTATACTGATATCCTCACTGTGGATTCTTCATCTAGGATTTCATTTTTCTCTTTCTTTAAAAGATCCTAAGATTTTAAAATTCTAAGTGATATACCTAAGCTACTACACACACGCACACGCAGACAAAACATCCATTTTCAATAAGCTGGAATTTCTAGCCGGTTTTGTCCACGACCTTTCAAATGTAAGCTTAACATTAAAACCTTTTTAAACATAAGACTGAGGGAAAGTTTTTATCATATTGAAGTATGAAAGGTAAAACTCAATGCCGCAGAAAACTAACCTCAGGCTCACAGTGTTTTGTATTCTTCGAAGTGTCTGCTAAATATTTCTGTTCCCTTCATAATATTCAAAATTGGTGCATTCTGATTTAGAGTACAGCGTCTTCTCAAGGCCCTGAGACTTGGAAATACTAAATTCCTTTTGTTTGTTTACAGTTTTAAAATTAAGTTTATTGGGGTGACACTGGTTAATAGGATTATATGCTTTCAAGCATACGTCTGTATGACACATGATCAGTATAGAAATACTGCAGGAAAAAATACTCCTTCCGTTCCACACTCTACACTCCTGCCGTCATCACGTATTTGACCCCTGTTTTTGTTTTTCTTGTTCATTCATTTGTTGTTTTCAGTTTTAGATCCCAAATATCAGCAAAGTCATATGGTTTTTAACTGGTTTTCAGACATATTTCACTTAGGACGATATTCTCAAAGTCCATTCACGTCTCAAATGTCAGTACTTCGTTTTTTTCGTGGCTGAGTAGTATTCTACTGTATGTTGAGCACAAAAAGCCACATGCAAAAGAATGAAACTAGACTACTGTTTGTCCTCTGATACAAAAATGAACTCAACATTTATCGAAGGCATGAATATGAGATCTGAAATATGAAATCACATAGAAGGAAACACATGTGGACCTGAGTCTTCATATAAGATTTTATCAACTTAACCCCAAAGGAAAGGGAAGTATAGACAAATGTAAATGAAGGGACCATTTCAAACTAAGAAGCTTGTACACAGCAAAACAAACCACCACCAAGAGAGAAAGGTAAGCAACAGAATTGGAGAAGTATCTGCAAACATCAGCTCTGACAGGGGGCTAATATGCAAAATATGGGGCGGGTGAAAGTGGGTTTATGGTTGTTTGCATGGAAAAAGACACACAGATTATGATGATTAAAATAGCTTTATTAGGCCTGTATTGCTTACTCACAACTGTAAACCTACTTTTGCCCACCCCTGTTTGTAAAGAACTCATACAACTCAGCACCAAAAATTTGCTGAATGGGCACTTCTCCCAAGCAGACATAAAAATGGAATAAACATAACAGGACTTGTGCAATGGTCACAGCAAAAAGTTAAAAATACTTCAGGACACAGACCAAAGTGGAACAAAGGAAAACTGATGTCAATTTGGATGGGAAGGCTCAACCTCAGACATGGTGAATGGTTTTGATGACTATCAAAGCTAGTACAAATTCCTGAATGATTTTTTTCAACCCTCACCCAAGGACAGTTTTTCATTGCTTTTTAGAGAGACAGGAAGGGATGACAGAGAAACATTGATGAGACAGAGCAAAGCATGAATTGGCTGCTTCACCTGGACTGGGGATCCCACGTGCTGGGAGGGGATCAAACCGACAATGCCGGCAGGTGCCTGGACCGGGAACTGAACCTGCAACCTTTCGGCTATGGACACTGCTCCAACCAACTGAGCCATACTGGCCAGGGATGGACAATTTTTAGCATGTGACTATAAACAGATCTTCACTGAGTGACCACAGGCTACAGACACACGGCAATGGACCAAATGCTTGAGTTTCATATAAAAGTGTGGCTCTGGCCAGTGCTCTCAAGGTGCTAATTTACTTAAAATACTCATTGCCTGCCTTCTATGGGCCCAACCTGTACCTTTTTCTTTCCCTCCAGTTATATTCCAGGCAGAAAATGTAATGATTCATGAGTGGGAGAATAAAGAATTTCTTACCAACCACAGTTTCACTGAGGTTAAGGTTACTCGATTTGGGCAAATTTTATTCCAAAGATTAAAATGATTAATGTAGCTCAGCATATGACCTGCAATTGAAGACACCTGGCTCACAGCTTGCTATAAGTTTGATACATGAGGTTCTTCAGCATTTATAGCCACGAAGCTCCAAAGGAGCATACTGAAGACACAGCAATAAAATTTTGGCAATAATTTCTCTCTCACAGTTTCTGCCAAGCTGGAAAGAAATGTCATTTATATTTCTTAATTGGATTCATCTCCAAACAAACACAGACTTTCAGTAAAAGTTTCTAAACAGCTGTACACATGGAATTAATAACAACATGAAACCCTTACTGAGCCAAGTTGTGAATGAACAATTCTAACAGAGAAATGACAAAGGAAGCCAAGACTGAAACACAAAAATGATTAAGGTGGAAGAGTTTTTAGAAATGTTTCTGGAAAGTAGATATGAATGAAAAGGTAGAAATTTGCTTGATGCGGCCAATATGCATCCATACTCATTTGTGATTATTAAATGAAAGAGGCCATTTGGACCTTTAGTAGACTAGGGCAGCCAGCTCCATGGATTTCTGGCTATCTGAAGAACATTCCAGAATTGTGCCTGCACTTTAAGCACAAATGAGATTCTAGCCCGTGGCCCAAGGGAAGAAAGATGAGCCAATTCAAACATGATGTTTCAGTTTAGCCTTTCAGTTTCAATGGCTGACTATAAGTTTGTTTGAGAACAAGTTTGTATTCTTTAATGAGACCAAAGTGAAATGCATTTGTATGGTATCTCAATCACTTTTTTCTTAGTTCTCTGTCCTTAGAAATACATTTAAATCATTGAATCTAAATCCACCTAAATCTGTTCCTGCATCCAAGTTCTGATCACATTACCTCACAGTATAAAATGTAGTTTTTCCTACTTTTGATTAGTGTGGGTCAGAAAATGCTGGTGTAAGAGGGAAAAAAAGTAAATCCTTAGGGTCCAAGAGACATGATCTGCTGCATTAGTTTTTATCTTAAACATCTGGGATGTAGGGTTGATTTAATTGAATATGTGTAACATATATTACATATAAATACATGAAATTCTATATGAAGAAATATAAACAATAATATAATGGAGAAGTGTGTATTCGTATATATAATGAGAGACCATATACATAAAATGAGGATTCAAGTGCTGAAATTCTGTGTAGTTCTACTTAACTCATTTTTAGCTATCTAATCACAATCTAGAGGTTTGTATATTAACTGAGTTTCAGTTCTGCTAAATAATGAATTTTTCACATGAATCTGCACCATCATTAGAGTCAGAAAGACTTAGAGAGGAAGCAAAAAGGGAAAAAACACTGTTGGAGACCTTCCCTGAGGGTTTTCAAACTTTGCTTCCTGATCTGAGAGGAGAAAAGTTTTTAATGTCACGAGACATTAGCACAATTTTCCACCTTGTTATTCATTAAAGTGTTATCATATCTCTGTCTCGTGGTGATTGACGTGTGATTGGCAGATCTATGAAGTTCACTTTGCATGGATCCAGGAAGTCTTCAGGATGGCGCGGCATACTGTTCTCGAGAATACTCTTGGCACAAACTCCTCTACACGCTGAATTCCTAGGGGCTGGGAGGGTAGGAAATTGGCAGATAGCCTAGTAACGGGGATGATGGAACAGTTGGTATAAAATAGGGAAGAAAAAGTGACATATTTCCATACCCCATGCTTTTGTCGATTTCTTTAGGAAGAAAAAAAGTGGGCTATTACTTCAATGTAGCTAGATCTCTTCAAAGTTAGATATAACCAATTAAGTCTGAATAACATATGCATATCACAGGACATCAAAGGATTTTTTAACATGAGATGATGGCTCAAAATTAAAGTTTGATTTCAAGTGTCTAATAGAAATAGATTCTGTAATGCTAATTCAACTTTACTCATTTTACGTATATATTTCAAATATGTTTGAAAGGAAGGGTTTGATAAAATGTTCTTGTGCATTTTTTCAGTTATTAGAGCCAATGTGTATGGAACGTTAACCAGCTATGCTGAGTACTTTGGAATAGCAAAAATGTCAATAAATAGACAAAATAAAGCTTCATGAATAAACAAACTCATATGTAATTTGCATTTAACCAAAACACACAGATTTAGGACAAAAAATGAAGTCGTGTGTTTTTGCAAATGTGTATTATATTATTTACACCAAGTAATAACCTAACTAAACGAAGAATGTGGACATTTCTAATATACTGACCAGAATGACTTTTTATATTTTATGAGGGTTTATGACTTGCACATCATTATATGTGTATGTCTGCCCTGCAAATGCCAATACCCTGGCAAAGCTGCAACAGCTGCAAAGCCTTTCCAAGGCTACCACCCATCACCCAGCACAGTGTTGGAGGGTGTCCAGCACAAAGGTTGAGTTCACACGGATGAGTCGCCACAAGGTATGCTGACTGGCTGTGTGGTCCTGCTCACATTGACACAGGAAGAATTTTTCTAGAATTCACACTGTACCTAAAATTGTATCATAATTCATAGTGATTTCCTCTTGCTTAAATGGCTACTTGGTTTAAAACATGCAAATTATACTGAATCAGAAAAGCAGTGGAATTATACGTATTCATCAAAGCACCTTCTCAAATACATGCTTCTTCTCATTCTTGAAGCTGTAAACATGGGACACTTTCTCCCGTGCCACAAAACAGACACATTTCTCCCCACCCACGGACATCACTGCCTTCCCTATCTCAGAGGACGGCTGCTTGCTCCAGTGCATTACCTTGAGTGCTGACATATCGGACAATTAGAACCCCGTCGACCTACCTCGATTTGAGAATAATTTTGCCTGCAGATGAAAAATAAAAAGACAGGCATATGTGACAACAGACAAGACAGGAAGTCTGAGAACAAATCTATACTGGCAGCCTCATCAGGGAGTTTCAGTAGAAATGCAAACAGTTGTGAGAAGGTACTTCACGGCCTCTCTCTGCAATCAGCGAGGCTGGATCCCTCAGTCTGCAGTCTACTAAATTGACTTCCTGTTGTAACAACCAGCAATACCTGTGCCACTTGACAGATTGGAGAAAAGAAAGAAAAAGCAAAGACCTCACTAAAGCATTACTACTTATGTTAATATGATAGCAACTCAATTTATTCAAGTGCTGATCAATGCTAACAATCAGAGAGCTTCATGAATTATGTATCCAAACAGAAGCCGGTGCTTTTTAGTGGAATGTCACAAGGTTAACCAACTGGTAGACATGGGTTCCCTAGGGCACAATTTCAACTGCTCCAGTCAATAGAAGAACAATAGCAAAATAGAGCTTTGTTTGAAATACATAATGAGCTGCTCTCATAAACCTCAGCCTTCAAAAATCATTATACACGAGACTTGGATACTGCAGACAATTACCGGACCTCCTTTTGTCTGGCAATATCATCTCTCGTTGTTTTGTCTATGCCTTCACCGTGTCTCAGGAATTATGTCTTGCCACCGATCGCCCTATTCCTACAAAAGCATTAGCAATCACAACGACATGTGATGTGTTTCCTATTTTGGGGTCCTGCCGTCTGTCTCCACTTCTCAATAATACTCTTGAAAGACGTGAAGGCCTAGCTTTTATTTTACTATGTCTGTTTCAGATACACAACTATTTCCACAATGTTTATTTTTACTAATGTTCATGTCAGTGGCCCTATACTGTACCATTTTAAAATCTAGTACAATCGCCTTTGAAGCTAACGTTGGAATAGTGGTATCAAAACCGGTATTTTTCCAGGGGCTGTCTATACTGATGACTAGGGCAGAAACTTAGCTCACTGACTTGAAGACTTCTGGGAACATATTTTGGCAAGGAGTTCTTACACAGCCCTTGGTAGTAAAAATACTGCCATTTTTCAGAACTCATTGAAAAACTGCATTATCATTAGCTTATCTTGCTCTCAATAAAATAACTGCAATGTATTTAAGCCATATCTGAAAATCTGCAATTCTCTGTATAGCTCTTTAAACATCTACCATCAGTAAAGCATGCAACTGTAACTCCTACGTACAGGGTCCACTCTTTCAAGTTGTGGTTCAAAGCAGAGACTGTAAAAGAAAGTAAATGAAGTAGCTGTGTGACTTTCCCAACATGATAATGGAGATGCTGATCTTGAAGAAAAAGCTGGAGCAAATTGCAGAAGACTTACTGAATCAGGCTGTTAGTCGCAAAGTACCTGCTGCCACATGTTCATGCTACCTCTCATCCTAAACAAGCAAGAAAAGGCTTTATTGAAACTTACTAAGCTAGGGATGACCTCATTACCCCAAAGGAATATAGAATGTGGACTTTAATTTTATGTTTGATAAAGCGAAATTAAAGAGACCATGAAATATTACAAATTAAAATGACACCAAAACCATCTAATTGTATATGACTGTATTATGCTAAAATAATTTCACATCCACTGAGATTAGCCTGTTCACAAATCAAATTAATAAATAATATTTAAATTCTTAATTATTTAGGTAGATTACCTGTTTTCCAGTTGAATGAATGGATACCGTAATTCTCTCTGTACTACAACATGTTAGTTCTATATTAGGTGTGTAGTTATATCACTGATTATAATTGCTTTGCAAAATGTTTTATAATCAAGGTATAAAATTAGAAGACCAATGTGTTTATGTTTCTTAAGAGCATTACTTGTGACATATCTGCAAATATATGTGAAGGAACAAGAAATTGCCTTCAGATGCTCCCTCAGCCCGAGGGTTATTTTCTTCTGCATTCTTTTTCCCTCAAGTAAAACAATCTGTGTTAGGTTTTGTTCCTTTTTGTTGAGGTAATTTCTTTCCTTCTGGGATGTGAGCGTAAGAATGTGAAAACACTATCAGGAGGCGAATGTATGAATGCATTGCCTTTAGTATGGGAGCGTTCTGTGGGACACTACAAGGGTCCCCTACTTTGACGGCATGCCAAACAATCAATATTGCTAAAGGGGTAAAGGGAAAGAAATCCTAATTCTGATAGAACTGTGGGAATAAAATAATGGAAAAAGTTATTGGAGGATTTTCCATTCAATTCCAAGAAAGAAACATACTCTATGCTGGGGAAATCTCGTCCGTGACTATCTCTCCACTTTGACATTCTGATCTGAATCCATACATTTCCCATGTGGCTGTCGGCTCCCAATCACTCATTAGTGAATAAAGCAAAAGTGTCTTTGAGCTTTAGAGCATAATTTTGTGAACTGTAATAAGCAAAAGTAATTTCTCTCCTTATAGAACATTTCCTACTTATTTAAAATGAGAATTGTCAGAAAATTCAGGACTAACTAAATGAGCAGACGTGCAGACAAGCTCCTAATGATTTCCCAAATCATTAGGGATCAAAGTCTTGAAAAAAAAAGAATTCCTTAAAAGAGGGATATCTAATACTTAGTCTAAAACAGTGACATAATTGTGATGACAGCTTTTTAAATTAACCAAAACGAGAATAAGCTGCTATAACTATGATGGCAATTGAAAACAATGTTCAAGAGAGAAAAATGTGTTACTCAGAATTATATAGCCCAATGGTTATACAACCACTCACATTTATTAAATCCAGTTAGTCTGTTATTTTTAATGTAGTTTTTATAGTCACATACATTTCCTTATTTCATTCCCCTGACTATAGCTGGAATAACTTCAAATTTTAAAGAAATGAGGCCGAGCTGGAAACCTCACACTCTGAATTATTGGAGCTTTAACAGAACCCCAGCAATCCAGACCTTATTTATGCAGCTAAGTCACTTATTAAGCCAGTAAGGAATATTTAAAGTAATTAAAATCTGCATTTTTTAAAAACTCTCATTAATCATCCAGTGTAATTATTTGCATTGCAAGTGCATACGGGCTGGGAAAAACAACAGTACACATGCTATGTATTCCAACATTAAATGATAAAGAGATACGTTCAGCAGACATTTGAAAACTATTATTAAGTGATTAGATATGAATCGTGTGCGAATTTGTCTGTTGTGCATATATTTAACATATTAAAATATAGAAATGTGTGCAGATGTTTTCCTCATAATTCAGAAAATGTAAAACAATGTTCGTAGAAGGAGTATGTCCTATATTGCCAAAACAAACACATAATCTTTATGGAAGATATTTCCTCTCTATTTAGCCTTGCTTGTTTATATAACCTGTGTTGTATAGGTTATATCTTATTTTGAGGTTTAGATAGCTCTTTATCATCAATAGAAAAACGTTTCATGAATATTGTTTTCAATTGGACAGTTAGCACTATTTCTGGGACCTATAGAAAAATCCTCTTTCAAAGATATTGTGAAGAGAGCTGGAGTCCTTAATGAACTTTTAATTGTCTGGATACTTCAAACATTAAGTATCGTTTGGCCTGGAGAGGCGTATTTATGATGGACAACACCTTCCCAGTCAGAAAACACAGTAAACATAGCCTTGATCTTGCTGTGACTTTGTCGCGCCTTCTTTGAGCGTGGAGAATGAGGCAATTTCCACTGGGATAACAGGACCTTCGTTTCTGGATTCAACTCCGGTTATGACCTTCTTGAGGAAATCTGGTTCATAGCTAGCAGTTTGAATCAAGTCATGAGCAACTGCACCACGATGTTCCTTCTGCTCTGGTAGCAGAAGTGCCACATTTTTATTTGCGCCACACTGATTGCATTGTCCTTGAAAGCCTTCTGAATCATCTGAATAGTTTTCACAGAGGAATGTTCAAGTTTAACGCAAAATGTGATGCAGATTCGTTGCTCTGCCTGCTCAGTCATTTTGAATGTGATGGCCACACAGTACACATGCTCACTCAACAACATCTACCACCCCCACTGACTAGTACAGTGAAGTCGTCATTGTTCACGCATGCGTATTCCAGTCCACACTCCTTGGCTGCCAGATCATATCCATGTTGCACAAACCATTCTCATTATCATATACTTAACCCAATATATCTAAAATACTCTGCTTTGAATATGCAATCAGTGTAAAAATGATCAAAGATGTTTTATATTCTTTTATCCATACTCAGTGATCCAAATCTGGTATATATTTTACTCACAGCACATCGCAATTCAGACTAGCTATATTTTGAGTGCTCAAGAGTCACACATGGCTACTAGCTGTGGGACTGGCGATCCTCTGCAATGAACGCTATTTTACGTTTAATACATTTAAGTGAATTAAGCCTGTGAAGTTTCAGTTCTGTGATATTTTTGTTTTTCTCTTTTTCTTGCCTAGGTGCTATTTGAAAGAAAAACTGTTCTGACCATAACTTCACATACTTCCTCTAGTTTTCACAGCCTCAGCATGGCAGATGGCAGGATTTCTTTGGACTATTTTTTTCTTTGGATTCTACAATGTGAGGAGGGGGTTGTAAAAGATTTCACATAAGTAATGGCAGAAATCCAAGGTAAAAAATTAACAGGCAGCTATGGCATGTGGCTGGCTGTTTTTCTTTTTCTTTTGTAACCAAGTTAAGAGGAATCTTTGAGCGAATGAATTTCTACCACAAGAGGAGTGAGATTCAAGGAGAGTGGGAGTTTCACATCGAGTTTGCAGGACCCGGTGAAAGGTTCATTTTAACTCCAAACAACTAGAGCTACATGTGGCAATGTTTCTCCTACATCAATACAGCAACTTATGGCCAAATAAACAACAGACTCAGATGGTCTTAAAAAAGTAGGGCAAAATCATTTATAATCAGAGTATGACTTCAAGGAATTATCGACTGATATGCCATTGGGTAATACCACTCTTTTAAAAGTCCTCCTCAGTGAGCAAGTGGTCCAACCAAATGCCTACAGCCCTCTTGAGGTGCAATTACCACATACTAGCTGCACACCCTCCAGAGTTTTCTTATTACTATCATCAAATTTCTTTTAATTTTCACATGTAAATGAATTATTTAAATCAAAATCTTTGATCTCTTGTTAATATTAGACTATTTCAATGAAACGAGATATTCAATTTATTCAATCACAATAGGGTGAACTTTTCCAAATCCCCCCCCAAAATAGACTATTTTAATTTAAAAATGGTAACAACAGTGCTGGCTGGTGTGGCTCAGTGAACTGAGTGCCGGCCTGCGAACCGAAAGGTCACCAGTTCGATTCCCACTCAGGGCACATGCCTGGATTGCAGGCCAGGTCCCCACTAGGGGGCACATGAGAGGCAATCACACATTGATGTTTCTCTTCTTCTCTTTCTCCCTCTATTCCCCTCTCTAAAAATGAATAAAGTCTCTTTAAAAATGGTAACTACCAAAATATCCTCTGCAAGATGCCTTTTGTAAAGTAGAGGTTATCACATTTTCAGATTTTGAAATTATTCATCAAGTACAAACAGATTTACTTTTGGATTGAAAAGGAAGCTGTATGAGTTAAAAGGAATATGAGTACACTGTTTAATACAACCCAAAATAGTGGTAAGGCAAGTCTAAAACAAAGTAGAGGAAGTGCCAGACTCATTTTAAAACCAAAGATTCCTTGAAACTGCAATTTCCTAAGTTTGCTTTGATTTACTTCTCCGGTTGATTCTGTACTGGTGTGAAATGGGTATACAGTTTAAGTTAGGCACAGCTTTGAGGGCTGGGAGAGAGTTCTCTTAGCTAACGTGTCTAAGATACCACGATGGTAAGGTTTTCATGAGATATGCTACAAGCACTTAGCACAATGTAAACATGAATCACATGCCGTAAACTAAAGAATTGTATGCTTTACAGAAATTTCCAGTAGCTCTTGCCCGTTCTGACACAGTTATATCCAATCATGTATTTTCTAGACAAGTTTATTATCTCTGACAAGATACCATCTTCTAATACGACAGCCTTACAGTGTTAACTGTAATCGTTCCCAATGGTAATGCCACAACTAGCGACCTCTCATGTAAGCGCTGCTGTGCACCTGACATACCTTCAATCTGTATTCCTATACAATTGCTCAATAATAAATGCGTTATCATGTAACTTAGTGTTTCAAGACAATGCTTTGAATAAGTAATGATGTGTATTATTTCTTCATTTCTTCCTGCAAGTATTAGTTGACAATTCCTACTGACATTAAATATCTGAGAAAAGTATATTTTACTAACACAGAAGAAACAGATGTGGTTATTTTGCTTTTCAAATAGCCAAACGTATTGAATTGATTTCTTGAAGATATGTAATACCTCCATATTAGCCAATGCCATATCGAAGGACCTTAGAATTTTAGAGCAAAAAAAAAAAATACACTGGGTAAATATCTAATCAACCATCTGGCTCTAAAGATGAAGAAATAAGGTTAGTAGAACCGAGAAGTCCATTTTCCTCACACGAGTTCAAAGCTGTGGCAGTACTAGGCAACAATAAGTGTTCTGATGCTAAAATTAAGACACAGTACTGGTTGTTTATGCTAAAATTAGCAAATCTTGCTGGTGCATATCAATTACCTCACTTAAACATAGTAGTTGCATTTGCTTAATTTTAGTAGTAATTATATCGGGACAACTTAAAGCAAACAAGTATCAGGACTTTTTTTATTGGAGTGATTTCCTATTGCATGAAAATACATACAGAAAATTGACAACAAATTTCTTCTTTTCATTAACACAGAACACTAGTATTCCTCAAGATTTATTCTCATATTTAATACACTTTATTCCTGCCCTGGCTGGCGTAGCTCAGTGGATTGAGTGCTGGCCTGCGAACCAAAGGGTCACCAGTTTGATTCCCACTCAGGGCACATGCCTGGGTTGTGGGCCAGGTCCCCAGTAGGGGGCATGTGAGAGGCAACCACACATTGATGTTTCTTCCTCTCTTTCTCCCTCCCTTCCCTTCTGTCTATAAATAAAATAAGTAAAATCTTTCAAAATATATATATATATACTTTATTCCTTTATTTTTGATGAACTCTAATTCATCACATATTAAGCTTTGTATTCAGTCATGCATTTCAAATCCCACGGCATCTTCTTTAAATCTCGTAATAATTGTTTTACTAAAATTTGCATATCTGTGAAGTTAATACTCAGTTTGTTTAACATAAGTGAAGCAAAAGTTGGAAAGCCAAGCTATTTTTCTAGTTATTTTCAACCTGAGGTTAATACTATGGGCCATCACCTGTTAATTAATGTCTCTGCAATTATTGGGAAGCTTAATGAAATTCTGTACACTGTTCTAAGGCATTTCATATGTAATCTTCAACAACAATTCAAATTTGTATAGGTTCTCAGTCATGTACTAGCTTTCATTATGCAGTGAAATTACTCCAATTCAAGCTGCCTGCCCACTTGCTGTAAGTAATTTAAATGTAAGTAATCACCAATTGACATTTCTTGACTTCTTAAAAAAGCAATATTCCTTAGCACACTCAACATCTGTTTAGCATTAAAGGGGTATTTAATGTAACAGAACTATCCTATCATATCACGTATTACTCTTGTGACAACAAGAGCAAAGTCTATCCATGAACTTCCATGAACTTCACCATGAACTTCATTTCCACAACGAATTATTATAGATGTTAATATGCGTTCCTGCAATTTACATGGTTATGTCCAAGAGACATGGAAGCCTTCTACACATTGCTAGTTCAATCTGCTGGAAAAAGAATACTTTCTGAAATGTTAGGTATGTATATAGGCAAAGATATGTGTCATAGGGAGGGAAGCAATATGACCTGTCAGCTCTATCAAGTCTACCTTAAGTATTGGAAACATACCCAGTCTTACTTTGTCTTTGAAAGGGTCAGGCCAATTTCCTGCTTACCAGCCTGCCCATGACTCAGTCAGGCCAGTTTCTGACATGCTGGACTGCCCATGAATCAGTTGTCTGGACTCGCTTGGTGGCCCACGGCTTCACGGAAACTCTCTCCCACCATGCACAACAGACATCTGGCACCAGACACAATGGTGGTGGGTAGACTGACCAACAGCCCACCATGGTCCCAGCTCACATCCTGGAACCTTGAGGCACCTGCCCGGAAGAGCAAGAGACTGACCGCTCCCCTATCCCCCCACAATCCCCACGCCTTTTATTTAAAAAACCCCTTTCCTGCCTCCCCCTGGGGCTGTAGTCTGTCCCAACTCAGCCCTCCTGCGAGCGCAGCATCACATCAAGGCACTTGGATCAGATCATCTGGCTCCTCTCACCTCTCTCTCTTATGTACATTTCTAATAGTTCTTACCGTCCAAACTCCTCAAGAGTGTGAGCTGCATGGTATCAGACAGGCCTGGGTCTCAGTCTTGGCCTCATCACACAGTAGATCTGCGAGCATGGGAAGACTGTTCCACCATTCCAAGTTTCTCCATCAAGGAAACAAGGATAATAAGAGCCTACCCCAGAGCACTGTTGCAGAGAGAAAATGGAATACATGATGCAAGGCAATCAGCCTGTCAGATATTTTTATTTTCTCTAATGAAGCCATTCCTCATAGTATTCGTAAGTCAACTTTACATTTGTCATGTCATTATTTGAGCCACTGCGGCAAAATTAAGTAGACACACAATTCTCTGTGTGCGTGTACTAGTGGTTCAGAGAAAGCCATATCTGATTATGCTATTCTCTAATTTCCAGAGCCTTACATATTGGTGCTTAATTATGTATTACATCATACTAATGATGATGTGTCTGCGTGTTTTATCTTCTCAATTAGACTGTAAGTTATTAGTAAAATTATAATGAGTCATAGATCTCTCTTGCAGCTCACAATGATTAGCCACATAGTAAGTGCTTAATAGATCAACAGCAGATGAATTATGTTATTTGGTACCAGTTTTCTTATCTATCTCACGCTATTTATATGTCATTGTCACAAGCATCCCTCACAACAGAAAATGCTTGTGGAGAGCAAAACATGCACAGGTGTACATGAGACACAGGTGTTTCACTCTGCTGACTTTTGGTTTGTTTTTGTTTTTTTGATAACACATTCAAGCACAGGTTCACTTAGGTTTTCTGGGCCTTGAAAATTATATGAGGCACTTGCTAGTATGTTAGAATTGTCGTTTTAATAAGACCACTTTTGCAATTCACAACAACACATGATCCATGTGATATGCTGATAGGAGACCTGCCCCCTCTGGGACTTGAAATGAGCGGTATTTTATTGAGATCATCTTATGTGTCCCAGAGTTACTCCTGGGAAAGTTCCCTACCTGTGCTGTGATTTCCAGCCTCTTCTGCCCCACCATGGCTGGGCTATGGGAGGGGAATTTTTTTCACTTATAGGTTCTTCTCATTTGTCTTTTAAAAAAAGTCTACAAGTGTTGATTTCGGCGGCAATGAGTAAGTTTCCATGAGTAAAGCCCATTCACAAATACAGTATCTGCACCCAAGGAAGATCAACCAAGCACTGTTGTAGGTTCTGGAGAGACTGATCTGCCTTGGTCTTTTACCACAGGATGTTTAAGTCTGGCAACAAAAGAGTAGTTAGATATCTACAGATAGACAGATAGGTAGGGAGATAGATGACAGATATTCATGGCAGTTCTATACAGATACATGTGATGTGTGTGTATGTGTGTGTGTGCAGATGTGTCTACAAGTTCATGAAAGAGCTCCAGTCGGGCCAAGATCTCCAGAACAACAGACATGCAGGAATATATTGAATTCCCATGCCAGGGAAACAGCCATGTCAGCTCATTTTCCATGACCTTGAAAAATTTCATTTTCTCTTGCTATTCCTGGCAAGTGGGCTTAGGGGGAAAATGAGTAAGGCTTAATACAACTCTGAAGAACCAGCATAGTCAGCCGCTCATCTGAGCAATGGTTTTAATGTAAAGCACTATTCCTTGGGATAGTGGGATAATGCTACAAACACTGTGTCACTGTTCCTCTTTGTAACTGCCTCATTCTGCCCAAAACCCTAAGAATCACTCATCAGCATCCTTAAAACAACTCAAAACTGGTACCCACTGCAAATATTACAAGCAGGTCTCAGGAAAACTTATATGAGTCAAAATATTTATAAACACGTATCTAATGATAAATTTCAAAAAGTAGAGCAAAGGGTGACTAAAATGACTATATTACATATATAAGTAAAAATGCAGAGGAAAAATGAAGGATTTAAGGTTTCTGTGCTATTGAGATTTAATGACACTTGATACAATATTTTATAAATATTTTGCAGAGAAATTTGTGAACATATCTTTGCAATGCTTACACTGGAATATTGTATGGATTCCAAATCTTCTAGCAACTTCATTTTGAAAGAAAAAAAAAAAAACAGCCCTCAACTTCCATTTTCAATAAATAAGGAAACAGATTTATTTGTGATGGATTCTAATTATTGCAAAAATTAAAATAAAGGTGAACCTTCACTGAATATATGTTTCTGCTCAAGCGTTACATGAGAATATTAATTTTTAAGTGTGTAGGAAAGAGCCAAAATAGTTTTAATAATCTTTAGTGTCCAGAGGGAAAAACTCTATTTTGTTTCTAGGAAAAAGCATAGTGCTAAAGTGAACAGCAAGATTTATAAGGCACTTATTTTCCCTACTGAGGCACTCAAAGTATGACAGATTAAATAGAGTCATAAATAAAAATGTAACCTTTTTATTATGATCATAAATTTTTTTGAAAATGTTCAATTAAGTTTTGGGAGGTCCCGAGTCCTAACAGAAATAAATACATTCCTGAATTTGCCAAAGTGATAGTACTTAGCTCTAAGCTGTGGTTTAAATTCCCCCACATCGCAAGCACAAAAATGCCCCTATATGTTTCTTCCTTCTTAGGAGTTAATATTCTATATAATAAACTGGGATTTAGGAGATGCTTGTTTTTGCTTGACATTATTTTTTCTGCCCTCCTTCACCCCCTCCTCTCTTTCCTCTTCTCTCTCTCTCTCTCTGTGTTTGAAACATGAACTATAATCAGTCAATAGGCATGAGGATTTCTATAGAATAATGAAATATCTTCCTTCAAACATTTAAAAAACTATATTTTTTGTATTATATAATTCTATATTAGTGGACAAAGAAGGAAATAAATTTCATGAGGTCAACTACCCCGATTTTATAGTTAAGGAAATTAAAGACCTTGAAGTGGAAACTATTCTAAAACATCCCATGGTAATACAAAAAGAGTATTAAAGTTAGAATGAATATTTCCTTCTTTTTGTTCATGTGCTCCTTCAGTTTCATTATGCTGACTTCTATTCATGCAACACGCGTGCACTAATGGTCCAAAACTGCAGGCATAACGCATGGGTTTTCCACAACGTTTACTATGATGGTAGGGCTGGCTCACTTCTTGGTCTTCAAAGGTCCACAATTATGATTTAAAATGACAGTCATTGTCATTTAATTTGCGGCATGCAAAAGAGCTGCTGATGAATTAAGAGACATATGAACTTACCAAGAAAGTTGCCTGCTAGAGCCATTCCTCCAGCCGTAGTACTAGCCATATGTAACTAGCCACATGTGTCAGAAAAAGACTCTTGTTGTCGTAACACTTAACATCGCTAAGTATACGAGAGCACTTAGTGGCTGTGGAGATTTCTGGAAAGCTGTCTGAGATACTATATGTATCAACCGTATGAGGACCAGTGCCAGCTTTGTCTTGCTCACCGCTCTTCCCTTGCACCTAGCAGGAGGCTCTGCCCATGGTAGCTGCTAAAGGGTTTTGCTGTGTGCATCTTGTGTTGAAGAAGAACGGGAGATGCTGAGCCTATGTCACTGAATGTCAGTGTTTCAGACGCCAGAAGGATTTTATCAAAGTATTTCTGATATTTCAACTAAAAAGAGTTATTTTCCCCTTAAGTCCATTGTTCCCCAATGATTTTTCAGGAAGTAGTTCTAATACCTCGATCTAACTTGGTATGCAGGAGAAAGGATTTGGTGTATTTTTAGTGCCAGAAAATAAAAACTGAGGATCTAGAAATTTTGAGCCAACCCAGCTGGGCAGATGTCAACTTTGTTGTATTTATGTATTTAGCTCAGCATATTGTGTTTGCTGGCAGGCAAGAAAAAATCCAAATGCCAATAAAAATAAATGACTCAAATTGGGCTTTACTGAAATAATGTAATTTGAAAATTTTACATATTTGACGAGGGAACCCTCAGTCCCACAAAGGCTATAGGGCTTCAGTGCTTTTTCCCATTGCGGTCATTCTGCTTTGATGACACTGATTCTTTTCCGACTCTTTTAATGTGTCTGTTCCACATCGCAGGTCTCCAAGTCTGATCTCAGTAAAACCCAACAGAGGAACCACTTAATTGATCGCAGACCTGACTGGAAACAGTCCCGAACAAACGAGAGCTGAGCCCTCTGCTTCCCTTTCCGCGTGATAAACATCGGCTTCTCATTACATTGCGCCAGGAATGATTTTGAAGTTTGTCTCATCTTCATTTGACCATGAAAATTACGAACAATTGCTGTGGTCTCTCGTTGGTTTTGTCTCAGAGACGGGAAAACCGTTAGAAAAGGAATTCAAGGAAAATGATGCATGACCTTTTTAGAGCCCATAAACCTGCTGTCGTTGGAAGGATGTTTGGGCTAGAGGCTAACAGATTTCCTTACACAGACCTCCTCTCTCTACATCTCTCACCAGCAAATCTATCTAATGTCTTCTGTGCTCATTCACATAAATAGTTGCAGGCACAAGAACGGTGCCAGCATGTCTTTCAACCGAATTAAGTTCGCAGGAGTCTTCTCCCTCCCTCATTTGCATAATAAAGAATGGCAGACCAACTGGGAGTAATTCACACCTTCTCACAGCCTCTGATTCTGAGTCTATTACCCACTGGCTTTGAACACTAATGCCTGACACAGGGGTGACAGAGTCCTGACCCCCCGTAGGTATATCTGAAGCATGGATATGTTTTTACTAAATGCACACCTTGGGGAAATGGATCATTCTGAAGCTCTATTGAGCCATTTGTTAAATGAAAGAGTGACTGGTACTCACATTGAGTTTTTGTGATGTTTAAATCAGATGAAAATAGAATTGAAACTTGAAGTCCAAGAAAGCTAAAATACCCTTGAAAAGGTCAGGTTTGCTCAGAGAATTAATAAAACTGTTAAAGTAGTATTTAGTCAGAGTCAGTCACTTTCTAAAAGTGTCTCCTGTTGCTTTGTTTGACAAAGTTAATTTACACTGAGGTGACTATGCTTTGTTTACTGGATAGAAATCCCTTCCAAGGTGTCTGCTCAGGAGGGACAAACCCTAAACCAGCACTTCCCAGAGCCGAGTCCAAGATCCATCTGTTGTCAAAAGTGTATCCTTGGTGAGTACGTCCTCCCAATCAGTAGGGTGGCTTTTTGTTTCGTTCATGGTTTCCTTTGCTGTGCAAAACCTTTTTAGTTTGGTGTAGTCCTATGTATCTATCATTGATTTTGTTTCTCTTACCTGAGGAGATAGACCAGAAAAAAATATTGCTATGAGAAATGTTTGGGATTTTCCTGCCTATGTTTTCTTCTAAGATTTGTCTGGTTTCAAGTCTTATATTTAAGTATGTAATCCATTTTGAGTTTATTCTTATGTATGGGGTAAGAAGGTGGTCTAGTTTCATTTTTGGCATATGTCTGTCTAATTTTTCCAACACCATTTATCAAATGGACTATCTTTACTCCATTTTATATTCTTGACTCCACTGTCAAATATTAATTGACCATACTGTGGTGGGCTTATTTATATGGTCTCTGTTCTGTTCCTTTGATCTATATGTCTGTTTTTATGCCAGTACTGTGCTGTTTTGATTACTATAGGCTTGTAGTATAGTTTGATATCAGGTAATGTGATTCCTCCAACTTTGTTCTTCTTTCTCAAGATGCTCTGGCTATGTGGTGTCCTTTTTGGTTCCAGATAACTTTTTGAAATATTTGTTTTAGTTCTGTGAAATATATCATTGGAATCTTGGTAGGAATTACATTGAATCTATAGATTGCTTTGGGTAGTATGAACATTTAAATGAGGTGAATTCATTCTATACATGAACATGGTATGTATTTCCACTTATTTGTATTTTGTTGAATTTCTTCAGTGCCTTATAAGCATTGTCCCATACTTGTTTACAGCCTGCTTTTGCCTCACATGGATGGGTTTACATTTCATTCACCTGCTACCATTAGAAAGTGGTACAGCCTCCCAGTACTCTAGTCCTCCAAACGCTTCGCTATACAAACCAACTGTTCTAGCTCTTAAAAAACATCCTGATTAACTGTATCATCATTAATGACCAAAATGTCTGGCTGTGGGGCCTGGTACCAGTATTTTCTGAAAGGTACCCCTGCGGTTCGAGTGGGCAGTGAAGACTGAGAACTGTAAAAGTTCCTCAATCAGTTGCAATTAAGAACTAAAACCTACTTGCTCTGGGAAGGCAGACTTGAGTTGGGTTGGTTGAGTAATTGCCTTTTTACTTAAAATAATAATATGCTTCTCAGTGCAGAAGGTGATTTACGTGCTGGATAATATTTTCACTTTAACGATTGCCAATGCATTCCAATACTTTCTTTTTTTTTTCAATATAGCCCATGATTATTATTTTATTTTATTTTTTAATTTAAATGAATGTTCAAGTACAGTTTTCTCCCCTTTACTCCTAATCAAGCCCTCCCACCCCCCACCTCCCTCCCAATTAAGCCCTCCCACCCCACCCCCTCCCTCCCTCCCATTACCACCCTCCCGCATTCCAATACTTTCATTAAATATACGAAAAAAGTGCTTTTCAAGAGAGACTGTCTTTATAAGGACAGATATACATAGAATATCCATTATCAGTCATCTTTAATGCATTTACTGAAAGCAAAATAGAATTCATTCCCCAGACCTCAAGAATGTCTAAGGTATAGCCTTTCTTCTGCAGGTCAAACTTCATTCTTTTGAGAAATTTCATACTCAGTCCTCTCCAACATCTGCCATTACAGCATCTGCCTTTAATAATAGCTGTGCTTATGTAAAAGTTGAAATGAATGTGTGGTATAGTTTTTGATATGTCATAACATAGCGATATTTTTCTTTGAATATATAATATGCTCATAATTTTTCAATTTTAGGGCTTAGGTATAACAGACATAGGAGCTACAAAATAACTTTTACATTTTGCACCTGGAAGTGCTGCTGAGCCATTCACAGTAGATGCTTTAATTCTACAGAGCCCTCGACACAAAGCAAGACACTGAAGAGTAGCTAAGTTTGGCAGTTTGGATGAACTTGTACCTGACATGAAATTCTCGGTCTTTGTAATGGAAGAGTGGTATTCCAATTCCACCCACAAATAAAAAATGAAATTTAAAATGTCAAACATCTTCAGGTATAGGATTTTACATTATTACTAAACCTCAAGAGTAATTTCCCTTTATAAACATTACTGCAGAGTTCCATTTAGGACTAACAAGTTACTGAATATCATGCACTCACAAATCTATAATCACTGTATGATTCCATTGATGTGAAATCCTAGAATAGACAAAAGCAACCTGTAGTGCCAGGAAGCAGGATCCACAGGTGCCTAGGACAGGGTAAAGGAAGAGAGACTAAGAAGAGGCCTGAGGAAAACTATTTGATGTGATGGAAAATACTCTATAAGTTGATTGTGGGATGTTTACATGGATGTGGACATCTGTCAGAACACATTGAAACTGTGTATATTGTGATATGCAGATTACATTGAAATAAAGTTAGATTTTAAAAAGGACACAAAAATAGAGTGCATGGTAATGGGCCCTTGAAAAGGCTTATAATTTAAATGACCATAAAATGACATGGGTGGTTGAAACTTACAGAAACTATAGCACTCCATATAGAATTCCATTTCTCTTACGACGTGTAGAATAAAATAAAGCCACAATTTCTAATTAAATCGTTTTTCAGTCTTTTTAAATTGAGGGTTAATTAGGGTATGGATGAAACGGTCTCAAATGCCAAGTAATGAGCTAATCCAGGGTTTCTGAGTCAAACTTGTTCTCAGTGAGGTAATTTTAGTGCTTGCCACAATCTGAATGTAGGAATATAACAGAAAAGCCTAGGTGGATCAAGGAAAATTCCTGGATACTCAGTTGGTTGTATGTATCACATTGCATATGCAAGCAGAGCACAAGCATCTCACTATAGCTAGACTCTGCATAATGCCTTTCAAATGATGAGTAAATCGACCTAGTATGTCTGTAAAATAGGTGAGCAGAGTGTTAAATAGTAGCTCTTCCTAGGCTTGCAGAGTTATAACATTATCAAGTCGAAGAGGTCTAAATTATAGGATTGCAATTCTCTGATCAAAAGTTTGATTTTCTTCCTCATCACAGAAATCAATATGCTATGCATTCTTCCACGCAGATATGATACAAATATATACCACAGTGTGAAATTTACATATTTTTATATATTGAAAATAGACAAGAAATTCACATAGAACACTTCATTGCTGGAATTTCTATGGCTTAGAATTCATTTGATTTCACTACTGAGCTTTTATATCTACACACATATTATAAAGATACACAGGCCTAAAATCTTTCTACTTTTATAATTATTCCTTACCCTAATTTTCAACTAGGTGGAAATGAGATTCTGAATACTCAGAAGCAATGTGGTGTTCTAAAAATATCACTGGACTTAAATTAGCATGCTAGAAATGTAAAATACCTTCTTAAAGTGTGGTTTTCTCATTTCTAAATGGAGATTAATAATCTCTGTGTTAGCTAATTCACAAGGGGGTTGAAGATCAAATGATCTAATATTTGGTGAAGTTCCATCTAAACATGAAGTTGTATCATTACTATCCTTCAGTTTTGTGCCTTACGCTGTTTATTTCCAAGAAGTATACATTAGATTTCCATGTAAATATATAGCAAAAATTAATAAACAGAAACCTCATGTAAAGTACAGTCAGAAAGCTAGAAGAGAAAACTCTCACACACGTCACTCAATGCACACTCCTGACTGGAACAGAAAAAGATGTACCAGTAGCTGCGACCGGAAGTGATGCTACATTACTATGTCAGCAGGAGGAAGCAACGATTCCTCCCCCCCAGTAACAACTCAGCCAGTGGGATACCTCTGGAACTCAACCAATGAGAAGTCATCACACTTGCAACATTCTGGTTCCTCCAATCGGCTCTCTGTAAACAATGCTCCTTCCAAGTCCATAAAGAGGTTTTCCTGTCCTTTTTTTTCTCTGCACTTGCATTTGGTTTGCCAACCAACGTCATGTCCCTAATTCAGTTGTTTGTTAAAACCCACTTTTTCTGTTGTTTATGGTCAACAATATTATTTAGAACTTTATCTTAGTCATTTTTGTTTTAAGTATAAAACTAACGCACTCATTTCATATAGCCAAATGTTTACAGACACATGGAATCAGCATTTTAATAGCTTTTAATAGCTCTACCACAGCACCGTATTTCAAGCTTCAATTTAACTTGGATCCAAAACCTACTTCAACTCTTGGGATTAATTTTTAGAAGCATTCATGGGCATCTATTTCCTCTACACTGCCAAGCCCTTGCCAGTGTTAAGGACAAAGCAAATAAGTTGGATGGGAAGAATATATGTACCTTGAACTGTGATATAAAATTCAGCCCTGGCTGGTGTGCCTCAGTGGATTGAGTGCATGCCTGTGAACCAGAGGGTTGCTAGTTCAATTCCCAGTCAGGGCACATACCTGGGCTGCCGGCCAGGTCCCCAGTGGGGAGTGTGTGAGATGCAACCACACATTGATGTTTCTCTTCCTTTCTTTCTCCCTTCTTTTCCCTCTCTCTAAACATAAATAAATAAAATCTTTTAAAAAATTCAATTATCTACCATCATTCCTGGATATTATAAATCATCAAAAAATGCAGGCTTAAAATAAAGATTAATATTTTCTAAGTTGTGCTTTTTTATGCAATCTGAGTTGTGGTCACATTTCATTAGCATAAACACACATGTCTTAGTATACTTAAATTATGAAATACAATACCAATATCACTAAGTATGAATACATATCTTTGCCCAGAATGAAGTATAAGGTCACCAAGTAGTTTAACAATATAAATGCATGTGAAAGCAAAAATACATTCTGTTCTCCTTCTAAACATAAAAATGCCAAATACTTTTCCATACATGAAGACTATTCTGTTCCTCTGTATGTGTTATTTTCTTACAGGCAAAAATCAAGGAACTTCAAGCAGTTTAATTTTTCAAATAGGAATAAAAATTCAAAAAAATTATCTAAATTCATTAACATAAATTTAAAACATTTGCTAACACAGTTTTTGTGTTAAGTTCAAAGCACAAGTGATGGAAGCATATTCAGCAGACATAACATCATGATGTTCGTGAACGTTTCAAATAACCCACATAGCTTCAAGAAAAGATTCACAGTCCTTTCCATCCCAGTATTCCCTTACAGGCAGCTTTCCACATTGTCTGGTTTTGTTTCAGTATTGATTTTCTGTTTAAAAATAAATCCTAAATTGGGTGCTAATGGACAGTTCTGAACTCGGTCTTTTTATAACTGAAACACAGTCATGTCCTGCTGTGTGTCAACCAATACATGCAAAGTGGCAGTAACAAATCAAAGTGGTGCCAAGGAGCCTAGTTCAGATTTCACATTTACCAGGACATCTCATTGCAGTGCTTCCCTGTAGGACCATTTGCTGTTCACAGCCACTTTCCTCCAGGAAAAAGTAAAATGACGATTACTTGCAAAAGTCCACTTTACATTTTCTGGAACAGGAAATTCAAGTCTTCCGGGACACTGGGTAAGTGCTCTTGATAACCACCCAATGGATATTTTATATTCATTGAAAGGCAAACTCAATTTCTCTGAAGGATACTTTGTGCACTTTGATAATTTCTCTTGAGCAAGCAACTGGTTTCCTTTAAAAGACTTGGCGTTATTTTGAGTTTCAGAGGCTAAGTCAAAAAACACACCGAGGAAGAACAATGACAACATTAAACTTGGACAGATGCAGACATTTATACTGATGAAGTTTGAATGATGAAGTGAAAGTCCTTATATGAAATATCTCGTTGGATTGGAAATTTTCAGAATACTTATTTGAGGTTGGCACTATTATCCCCACTCTCTAATTGAGGAGGAATGAAAGCTCAGAAATGCAGTGGAACCTTGTTTCTCGAACTTAATTTGTTCCATAAGACTGTTTGAGAAGTGATTTGTTCAAAAACCAAACCTCCTTTGTCATCTGAGACACGCGTGACTGGTCACACAGGTGTCAGCACAAGAGGGCTCATCAAGTAGAGAATCAAGACTGAAGTTCTGTTAGACGATGGAGACATTTTGTTCTGTGAACAACTTGGTCGAGAACTGAACTGTTCGAGAACCAAGGCATTTGAGAACTGAGGTTTCACTGTCATGAGAACCTGGGCCCATGCTCTTTTGAAGCACTAATTCCTTTAACATTAATGGGTTAACAACAGTTTTAATTATCTATTTTTTAGTAGTGAATAGGAGCGATAAACATTCGTCAACCAACATTGAGGACGTAGAGAAGGGAGACAGTTTAGGACACAGAGATTTATCGTAATCTGATAAAGGAAAGAGGGAGAAAATCTTACTGATTCAGAGTTTGGAATTTAATGGGCATTAAAGATTTCAAACTTTATTCTATAATATTTATGTGGTCGTAGATCCTTCCATTCAACCATTTATCCCTCCCTTCATCCATCAGTTAACCTAAGCTGTGGTTCTACTGAATTGCGGAAGTGGTGAAAAAGGGGTGGGACTAAGGGGTTCAAATTGCCAGTTCAGAAACAGTCACAGGGATGGAGCACAGACCAGGGAGTGCATTCAATACTATTGTAGTAACACCATATGTATGGTGTCATATGGGTGGTAGACTTGTCAGAGATATGTAAATGTCCAAGCATTATATTGTACACCTGAAACTAATATAATATGTCAACTGCAATTGAAAACATTGTTTAAAATTCAAAAAAGTTTTGTGGAATGTTAATTTTCATACTATAGGAATTTGTAACAAACTCTTGAACATGTGTTGTACAAAAAAGAATATTATCTAACAGGGTAGATACAAACAGACAAAATGGGACACCAGGTTATAGCATTCCTTCAATAAATATTTCTCTCATTGAAACCATGTGATCCAGCAGACCTGGTCTAACAGTGTCACAGTTTCTAACATGTAAAGGAAGATTTATTTTCATTCAAAATATTTATTATTTGCTTAGTATAACTGGTAGGCACTCTCCTTGGTACTGAGAACATAAATACACATATCATATTTTGCTGTGTAAAAGGTGCACTTTTCTGCCCAAACTTTTAAAACATTTTATTTATTTATTTTCAGAGAGAGGGGAAGGGAAAGAGAGAGGGAAAGAAGCCTCCATGTGTGGTTGCCTCTTGTGTGCCCTCTACTGGGGATCTGGCCTGCAACCCAGGCACGTGCCCTGACTGGGAATTGAACCAGCGACCCTTTGATTTGCAGGCCAGTGCTCAATCCACTGAGCCACACCAGCCAGGGCACTGCCCAAATCTTTGAGGGGAAAAAAAAAGGTGCACATTGTGCATGGGTATAATGATTGTATACCATGGGTATAACAATGGGCATAATAATCTTATGTATAATGCACACAGAAATGTGTGTTCACATTATACATGGTGAAATATGGTATGTTATAAACTTTACACTTTAGAAGTTTACAATCTTCTTTCCAGGTACTTGGGGTAACTGCTCTTTATGGTAATTCTGTTATTTTAACTCCACTTAAAAAGATCATTAAACTGAGGCACAGAATGATTACTTGACTTGTCCCAAGTCACAAAACTACAAAGCATCAAAGAGCAAGAAGTCTAACCCAGACAGACTAGCTCCGGAATTCATACTCTTAAAAAATGTGCTGTACTTACAAGATTTTCCAGAGTGAACAGTAAATAAATGAACCAAGTATAAGAACATAATTCTAGTTGACTATGAGTATTATGCTGGGAAACATTCTACCATCTACATACTTACGACATTAGAGTGACAATATAAGAAAAACAAACTAATTTATATCAATATCTTGTATGCAATATTTTTTTGAAGTCTGATTCTGGCTTTCCTAAGAAGTAAAGATAATTTAATTTTTATAGCTATAACACTTAAGGTGTTATGTGCAACTCAAACATACAAAGTGAATCAAAGCATGTTTTGTGACCTGACCTTGAACGTGAGACCTACAGCTCGAGACCTGCCATGGCCACTGAGCAGCTGTGAGGGAAGGTACACCACCTCTCTAGCTTCACACCCAATCTTTTAAATTTGGAAATTAAATGACACCAACAATGACTGGTTTGAGGATAAACTTAATGTGATGAATAAATCATTCTTTAATTGTTATGAAATTATTAATTCTATATAGTAAAGTATGGAAAATAATACAGTAACTAATAATGGGAAGAAACAATCACTTTGGTAAATACAAAATATTGGTATGTTTATTTTTAATAAATAATGCATAATTCTCTACAAATCTTGTTTTTTTTCCATCCATGAGTGCCATTTCAGAACCTCAGAGGCCCCATTCACTATTACTATGATAGAAATTCAAATGATATGAATAGCCTTTCATCTCAAAGAAGATCTTTTCAAATGGCATTCAATGTGAAATTATAATGGCCAATGACATAAAATGAATAAATTTCCCGATAGATATTTGACACTTAGCACTTTTAACTAAAAAAGTGCTATTTTTAACTGAAAACTTCAGGCCTTTTTCCACATTGAGCTTCTTCAGGTACATGATTGCAGAATGAAGGAGTATTCTTTGGTAATGAATTATCTGGCTTGTGAATGTGAAGTGCCTGAAATTTAACTATTGAAAGTTGATTGCTTGTTTCTTATTTTTATCCTATAAAATCTAGGCCCAGCAGTCTCAAAGTTTTAAAGAGTAAACATTTGACAGAAAGGACACTTTGAACCTGGCCAGGGTGAGAAAATAGCTGTTGGGGAAGAGAGGAAAAAATTATTTTCTTGAAAAGAAAAGTTTCACACCACTTCACAACCAATACTTATTTGTATTTTGAAATTTGAAATGATGTGCTCTTCAACAGTCACGTGACTTCTCCAAACCTCAGTAAATCAAACTATCACTCATTTCTTCTGAACCATGGAAACCCGACACTGGAAGACATTCTCGCAAGCACGGTATATAAATAGAGAAGAATCTACATCTGCGATTGATATGAATGACATTACTTTAGCCCGGCCTGAAAAAGGCAGTCAGCAAATATTCTTGCGCCTCTAGTACATCTGAATGCATCTCACACTTAAGTTTCATCCATAAAAGGAGTATGTAGCCTCAAGTGGCTCCTCTGAATATAGCTACTTTGATTGTGACAATTCACTGAGCTGGATAATGCTTGCTTTTTTCAGGGCTGTTAAAACCTTTCCTACCTCCTTGAAAATACACTGTGTGAATGTCCTAAATTAGACTTCCAAAAATCTATCTCTGTCTTCTTCTTACCACAATGGATTTTAAATTTCTGTCTGAAAATTGAGAAGATAGGGAGAGACTATTTACTCTGACAAAGAAACCACCACCACCAAAAAGAAAATGCGGGTCACCCTTCTATCTGTTCACTGGAAGTTGAAGCCATAAATACATCCTATTTAGGTTACACTATGCAATATATTAGCTTTTAATATTCAGCACAATAACATTTTATCCCAAGCCAAGTGAAAATGTAGCTTAGCAAAGAAAGAAAGTGAAGGCACATAAAGAAAGGCATCATCTGAAAGGCACTGAGTATCAAAAAGAGCTAGAGGCCAGATGAACCCACAGCCCCAGGGGCAGCCCCGATCATGTGGACAGAACAAGAGAATGGCCAGGCTGGGCCCCAGCTTTTCCAGGTTACACACTTGAACTTGAACAGAGACCCAAAATGTTTACATTTCAAGGAATATCGGAAACCATGAGAAAACTGAAACACAAAGGAAATTAATTCCAAATATAAATTGTACTGTATAGCTATTTCCATAATTGCTTTCGTGTATTTTCTATAACCTTATAATTCATATTATAATAGAGGGTATATTATACAAAGGAGACGATGTTTTAAATAACCATCGAAATGTAAGATATAATTACGGATATATGTTAAATGCACCCTAAAGAGAAAATAAATCATTGTTCTCTCCCTTTTTTTCTGCCTTGGGTTTTATTGATTGCATCTATCCATGTGTATGAATAGATGAATGCTTATGATTTCCCTTCTGTTATCATTTTGATTTATTTTACTTTATGAATTCAATAGGAATTCTGTATAAGTTTCAAATGTGAGAGTCATACCATTTAATCCCATGGGAAAGTATGATGGAGGCAACTATACTGGAGAGGAATGTGGAATCAAGATTTATTTGAAGCAAGCTTTTTTTTTGTATTTCTAATACTAATGGATATTTTGCTAAAATTAACTGTAAAACATATCTTCTATAAATGTGCTGATATTTAAAGTAAAGTAGTTTACTTTAAAATAAAAATACTATACTTACTATAAGTAAATATTGGCATCACTATTTTCTCTGTGATTGGTTTGAAAGTTGTAATGACAATGAAGCCTACACACCAAAAAATCACCAGTGGGAACTAGCACAGTGTCCATTCAGGGGTATAGAGGTAAAAATGGAACCGCTGGTTCTCAGAAGGGGGAGGAAAACACGCCTCACCGTTGCTGACACCGGCAGTGAAAGATGTCCTTGAACCTGGCATCCAGGAGATAAACTTCACATTCCAAAAATTCCTCCAAGAACCCTATTTCATATATTCAACCAAAACAAATACTGAACCATTCCATGTGTCTCTGCACACAAGAGATTTCCCGTTTGTGCCATTAATAGTCCCTTTATTACACTCTTAAACATCCTTTGCTCGATGATGCATATGTGTAAACTTGATCTTTCAACAATTTGTTCAAGTGCCACTTGCACCAAGAATCCTTCCTTTGCCTGAATAGGTCTCCTCTGTCCTTCATCTGCTCTCCATTTCTTTGGCTCTCTCTCTCCTTTCTGCCATCAATCAGCCTATTCCTCAAACTATAACTATCTGCATTTCCTATCTCCCTTCATTTGACTGTGTGCTTCCTAAGGCGGGCCACCAGGTGTAATTTATCCTTGTATTTCCCGGAGCTGCGTGACATCATGCACTCACTGTGGTAAGTATCTGTATCTAACTCATTCATTAGAGCACAAGAATGTAGAAAAGTCAATATTGTCATTTTAGAAAAAGCACGATCGGTTTTATCAAAATGTAATTTAAAGCTTATCTTTCTTGGTAATTTGCACATAGCTTTCTCCCTAGGAATCCCATCTATAATTCAGTGATAAAATGATGGGTAGCAGAAACCCAAGAGCACATGAATGTATAGGGGTGGTTATATATCATGCACATTACTCAATGCAAATAAAAGATTCTCCCAATAACTTCTTTTCCTACTTAATCCTGTAACTTTTAGTTTCACTGTACTTACATGAATCAGAAAACATTGTACTAGTACCTCTTAACTAAGTCAAAAGACATTTCTCTTAACAATGAGAATCCAACAGTTTGGTATTAACCATAGATTACTAAGGAACACACTTAAAGTTTAAGCTTGGAAACTTCAACCCTGGCTGGTGTGGATCTCTTGGTTGGGCACACACCTAGGTTGTGTGTTCAATTCCCAGTCAGGGCATGTACCTGGGTTGCAGGCTTGGTGTGGTGTGGGCCATGTGAGACTAATCGATATTTCCGTCTCTCTTTCTCCCTCTGTTCCCTTCTTTCTGAAATCAATCGGCACGTCCTCCGGTGAGGATTAAAAAAAAAAATTGAAACCTTAGAGTAATATATCTGAGATTTTCCTACCTATGTTCTCCTCTAGTACTTTAATAGTGTCATGGTTTATATTTAAGTCTTTTATCCACTTGAATCTATTTTTGTATAAGGTGTAAGTTGGTGTTCTAGTTTCATTTTTTTGCACATAGCTGTCCAGTTCTCCCAGCACCATTTGTTGAAGAGGCTATTTTTACTCCATTTTATGACGCTGCCTCCTTTGTCAAATATCAATTGACCATAGAGACTTGGGTTTATTTCTGGGCTCTCTGTTCTGTACCATTGGTCCATGTGCCTATTTTTATGCCAGTACCAGGCTGTTTTGATTACAGTGGCCTTGTAGTATAGTTTAGTGTCATGTATTGTGATCCCTCCTACAGCAGAAAGAAAGAAGGAGCTCCTACCCTTTGCAACATCATGGATGCAACTGGAAAGCATTATGCTAAGCGAAATAAGCCAGGCAATGAAAGATAAATACCATACAATCTCACCTTTAACAGGAACCTAAACAACAAAACAAAGAAACAAGCAAAATATAGTCAAAGACACTGAAATAGAGGACAGGCAGAAAGTGACCAGAGGAGAGAGAAGAGGGAGTTTCAGGGGAAAAGGGGAAGGGTTTACAGGAACAAAGTTGAAAGACACCTGGATAAAAACTAGGGGGAGGTGGTAATGGGAGGGAAGTTGGGAGGGAGGGGTGGGCAGGCTGGATCGGGAGTAAAGGGGAGAAAACTGTACTTGAACAATGATTACAATAAAAATTTTAAAAAAATAAATAAATAAAATGAAAATAGAAACCTTAGAGTAGTTGCAAATATGACTGTTAGTAGGTAGATGACCTACATGCAGAGAGCAACAACAAATACAATGAAACACTATAATCTAAACATGTACAGTGGGTAAAAGACACATTCAGGTGCTCAAATTTTATGTCTTTAAAAATGCCATATATTTATACTTTAAAAGTCTACGCTACTTACCAACAGAGACATGGCAAAGTTCTGCCTTCTCTTACCTATATCATTAGTTACATATTAAGAAACCCAGGATTCCTTTTGTGAGCTTTTTGTTAATATGTATTTCTATTGAACATGCAGATACATGGTGTCGCTACTTATCTGGAAAAGGAAGTGTTGGCAAGATTATAAAACTATTTAAAATGAAATTTCTTCCTGGAAAACAAGTAAAATAAAAACAAATCCTCTGAACAATAACAAATACATTCATCTCAATTCAGCCTTCAACTCCTGTTAGTGGAAACTTTCACAGAAAGTATCATAGTGAAAACACAGTCACCGGAATTACTCTGTTACAATTCTACAGAGATTTTGCTAATTCTTTTCAAGTCCATTTCATTAGTTGGAAAAAATAAATATTTTAAAAAGCCAAATCCTGATTTAATAAGTGGGGGATTTGAATAAACTACATCCTTCCCATATTCAATGAACTTTAAATGAATTTCTCTACAATCCATTGCCAGGCAAGGAGGCATTATCCTTAGAAATTTCAACAACATACTTATACTAAATTAACAAGTTGAACAAATAGTTTACTGAGTATTTCAGGCCTGCAAGATTTTAAATAAGTGGATTTTTTCTCATTAACGTTATCAATCATTTATAAATGCAAGATTATACCTAATGCGTTGATGCTATTTTAAACCTCAAGAAGTTTATGCCTATGATTGCATGTTTGTGAATGAAGCTGAAACCATTTAAAGACAAATTAAAATTTTATATTAGGATTTGTATATGACTGAACTTTTGTGGGGATTATACATCATGTTGACTGAGAAATTGACAGCTTGCTATTCCTGTGAAGTTTCATTTGATGCAGGGAACGTTTGCTTATAAATTATAGCAGCTGAGGGATCATCTTTCTGTGAATGTTAATTTCCTTTTCTACGTCCAGGTTTGAGATTCATCACTAAGGACCAGTGGCTCATGAAAGCTTGCAAGGGAAAGATCGTTTAATACGCTGATGAAGGACTATGAGAATATTGGTATAACCATTTGGAAAAATGTTTATTTCTAAACACAAGCTTTGAAATATTTTAGAAATCACGGGCCTTACAGGGTAACAACCCCGATGATCAGCTGGAGATTTTTGAGGCCCTCGGCTGTGCCTAGATTTAGTGATTGGTACCACAGTCCTGACTACTTACATTTGTTGTTGTCCTTCTTTTGGTTGTGTGAGGAGGCAAAGTGTATCTACCTACGCCTCCATCTTGGCCGAAGTCTCGACTTTTCAGGCATTTTCTTAAATGACCAACAAAGCAAGCAGTAATTGCTAAACCATTGAAACTACTGAAGCATTATTTTGCCTTAATGGCAAAATTCTGACATTAAAGGAAAAGGAAATGTTTCTGTTATTTAAAAAATGCATTAGTCTTTGCTAAAATCTCCACCCCACTAGAAAACATTGTGGAACTATAAAACATCTCATTTACTACTTAGAAATACTAAGTGATTAAAATCTACTTCCTGTACCTCTTTTTGTCTTGATGACATGATTTTTCAATATCAATCAGGACCCGAGTATAAAATGGACAAACAAATCAGGTTGGATTCCTTTTTCAGTAATAGGTGATAAAATACGGGTTCACTATGCAAAATTGTGATGAATTAAATGTTCATTTGGGAACATTTTTGAAAATCTAGTTTTCTCTTGATTTTCAGAAACACTCACTGATACCTAATGGCAGTAGGAGTTGTGAAATGGACTCCTTTGTCCCTATTTCTTGGCATAGAGAATTCCTAAAATAGCGCAAACTAAGGTAAGTCTAAAGAGTACTTCATCTAAAATCACATTGTATTGCTATCCTTAAGCAGGGTGTCAAACTCATTTTACTTTTCTTTTTAAAGATTTTACTTATTTATTTTTAGAGAGGGAAGGGAGAGGGAGAGAGAGAGAGAGAGAAACATCAATGTGCGGTTGCTGGGGGACATGGGCTGCAACCTAGGCTTGTGCCCTGACTGGGAATCGAACCTGAGATGCCTGGTTCGCAGCCCGCGCTCAATCCACTGAGCTACGCCAGCCAGGGCTGTCAAACTCATTTTCACCAGGGGCCACATCAGCCTTGTGGTTGCCTTCAAAGGGCCAAATGTAACTTTAGGACTGTATAAATGTAACTACTCCTTAACAGTTGACTGAAAGCTCGGCGCTGCCACCGGGTAGAAACAAGGTGCCAGGCTGGATAAAACAAGGCAGAGGGCCAGATTCAGCCCTTGGGCCTCGTGTTTGCCACCTGTGGTCTAGAGGAAGCAGATTTTGGAATCTCTCAAATGAGAAGTGTTTGAACAAATCACGACCAAATACTCTGAATGATGTTGGCTATCTCATGTCCATTAAAAACGGCTGATGTCTTCCAGTTTCTTACACTGTCCCATATTTTAGACTTGAACTACATGGGGGGACAAATTCCAGCCTCCCTCACTTAACTGCCTGTGGAGATGATTAGTGATTTTTGAAGTGAGATGGAAAGGCCGCGCAAGGCAGTAGGGGAGATCTGAGTGTATAATACAACGCTGATTATGTTCATTTAATTACCTGTGTGAGGGGTGAGAAAAGGCACACTGGGCTTCGAGTATAATCCTTAAGCACTCTGTAATCAGTAAACATGCACCTAAGGAGCAGAGTCGCTGAAGTCTCCCTCAATCAGCAGTTGTCCATACCCTGTCCTGCAGCAGATGCGCATTTTACCAATGAACTCAGCCAGATTCTCTCCAAGCATACGCTACTCCTGGGGAGTGTAATAAGCATTTCTGGAAGCTACATTAACTCTTTCAAGCACTGAAGCAGTGATTTTCAATTGTACCCTCTGGCCCAGCAGAAAGACGAGGAAATGTCAAAACCAACAGTGTGTGTAGGTGGCTCAAGATGGCTCATTGAGTCTGCATTGCAACCTGGCCTAATTTGCACTTTAAGCACAAAAGCTCAGAAAGCGATCAGAGCCAGCTTGTTGCTGGTGCTGTGCTTTGGGCCTCCTTGAGCCCTGTTTATACCTGTTGAGTCCTAGGGCAACTGTTCAGAAGACAACAAAGTAGAAAGTAATTCATGAATATTTGAACTTCCCAGGGTTGGTTGGAGAAAAACACGTAGCATTCTGATCTCACTCGTATGTGGAATCTAGTGAATGCCACAGACTGACTTATAAAAGAGACACAGACTCTTAGGCATAGAGAACAGGCTGATGGTTGTCTGAGCAGGGGGCATCAGGGGGCTGAGTGAGAAGGGTGAAGGGATTAAGTAAGCAAAGAAAACCGCACACAGACACAAACAACAGTATGGTGATCACCAGAGGCAAAGGGGATGGGAGAGGAAGGAGAGGAGAAAGGGAGACCTTGGGGTGGTGAACACATAATACAATATACAGGGGGTATATTATCCCCTTCAAACCTCTATAATTTTATTAATCAATGCCAGTCCAATAAATCTTAAAAAAAAAAAAACAAACGCAATAATTCAGAGAGAAAAGAGGGCAGTTTGAGGAAAACGTACAAGGAGGCTCAATTAAGTAGCAGTGAGTCACTTGGGTAACCCAAGGGAAGATCTTACTGGGAAGATATTATTGTAAGGACCCTGGGTTTACCCCTCAATGAGAAGTGATTAAACAGAGGAGTATGCCGGCTTCCTTTTTCACAGTCTCTTTGAGGCTGCTATGTTGAGAACAGAGTGTGGGAAAGCCAGGAGATAATTATAGATATCATCGAAATAATTCAGGTGAGGGATACAAATGGTGGCTTGGGCCAGTATAGAAATTGTGAAGGGGCTGAGAAATGGTTTTTAAATAAACTGTAGGTCTGACCTAGAGTCACA
Organism: Tonatia bakeri; assembly: GCA_004024845.1. Classification (NCBI taxonomy): domain Eukaryota; kingdom Metazoa; phylum Chordata; class Mammalia; order Chiroptera; family Phyllostomidae; genus Tonatia; species Tonatia bakeri. The sequence continues at coordinate 85,481 of PVIA01003116.1, forward strand.
AGAAGGGAACTTCAAAGTGAGGACCACGCTTTTCACTGCCACGAGCGTACAGAATCTGAAGAGGCTCACAGAACCCATGCACAGGCTTGAAGAAGTTGCAGGCAATTTTCAGACCTCCTTCCCATCTGATTTCCAAATAAATTTTAACATTTACTTTTGTTTCTCTTAATTAGTTAATAAGCTTTTGATGGCACTGACTGTACAGGGAGCATCAGACTAAACACTAAGCAAATTAAATAATAATATTCAGAAAACTCTTCACTAAGACTAGTGAAGGAAACCTAGTTGCTGGGAAAGGTGATAGAAGGACAATTAAGGTATTTAATGAAAAAGAGACAGCAAAGTCAGGACTCATCTGTGACAAATAATAGGAGAGAATAAAGGGAAGTGATAAAAAGCCTTATAATTTTTAGCAAGAAATATTAAATATTAAACACTCATGATTGGACGGTAAGAAAATTATATATTAAGGTAGATTTCCTTGCAATTCAATGATATTGAATTGGTCACATGTGCATTGATAACTGTAAATTAGACCTGATATCCTGGCCGAGACATTGACTGTTAAGTCAGTTTCCTCTGCAATGTCATAGTTTGGTTTATATAAGTGATCATCAGATACTTAACTATATAGTTTTGCAGCTAAATTACAGGATTATATGGATTTTATAATGCCTCTTTCATGCATGGAGCAACTACTAAGCATAATTGATAAATCTAATAATCATGGATGAATGAAGAGAGGAGTGATATGCTATCACTTTCATGCTTCTCTTGCTTTCCCATACACAAGATCTAATAAAGCTAATTTATGGCTCACATTTCTGTCTTTCTTGGCCATAATACACACAGACCCTAGGGCTATTTAACTTGTTCTGCATATTTCCTATCCTTCAGCTAAGAAGCAATCAGTGGAAATTGCTTTGGCCCCTTTTGTGCAGCCAAAGGATGGAAATGTCGCTACTGTGAGGGCCTTTCAGATACCAGTTATGAGATTTCTTGTACATATCAGCAAGCCACTTGGCGACTGTATTCTAATAAAATAAGAAAGTGAAATTGTATTAGCTCATACTAATAATTACCATGTTGCTATGGCAATGACACTATCATTAAGACACATACATGCATACATGTAATATGTATACATAAGCACACATGTGTGTACTATGTGTATTCACACACATATGGTCTGTTTATATGTATAATGTAGATAGGCATGCAGGCTGATTTTAGCACAAGAAAGAAATTAAAGGCCTATCGCTCAATGAAAGGTTACACAGAGTCACAAAATGGCAAAGGCTGATCAAACAGTCTAAATTCACAGTGCGACCCAGTGCCTGTGCTCCAGTCATGGATGGCGCTGGTCAGGTAACTGCCACCTCATACTGAACCCGAAACGATGTCTGCCATTTCATGCAGGGGAAGCAACGAGGCAAGAGGTTAGACTCACAACCTGTCTTTCCTTCTCCCTCCCCTGCTTTACCCTCGGTCATGTTGGACGTAAGGGTCGCAGCTCTTAGAAAGACGTGCTCACAGGAGTTGAAAGCCTGAAATTGCAGAAATGGTCTTCCTTCAAGTCGCAAGGAAAACCTATGAAGATATTGTTTTCCTTCATTTAAATGACCTGGTAAATCCACAGAATTTTTATCTCAAGATTGGATAATGAGCCCGGCGAAATACAAGTCCTCTGCTAGACTCACATTTTTTCCCCTAAGTTATCCTGTCAATTTATGGCAAAAATGGGCAATATTTTTTCCTGTAAAGGACTAGATGGTAAACATTTTGGCGTTGTGCACCACAAGGTCTCTGCTGCAACTACTCAGCTCTACCGCTGCACCACGTGAGAGGCCGCTGACCATGTGGACACAAAAGTGGCTCCAACACAACTTTCCTTATTGACACTGGAATGTGAATTTCATGTAATTTTCACACGTAATGCAACACTATTCTGTTTTGGTTTTTCCCCCACCTCTAAAAAAATGTAAAAACCATCCTTAGCTTTCAGGCAGGCTGGATGTGGCTCAGGAGTCCCAGGGCGGGGACCTCTGATTTACAGTGCGAGGGGCCTTCTCGTGATTATGGAGAAAGGTGCTGTGCAACCAGAATGCAGGTAATGAGCTTTTTCTTTTCATTTTCAACCGAGCAGTTAGATACTACCTAAGACGTGGCTGCACATTAATCGAAGTGCTTTTTAACAAACATATTAGAACATGTCATATGCCCACAAGTGATTTCAGGCAAGGGCTTTATAAAGTAGTGCTCATGCTAATGTAACTACGTATCATTGATCGCACCTAGTTCGGCTCAAGCGCTACTATAAATTTATAATCTCAAGATCACACTTGACAAATTTGTTTTAAAGCCTTCACTGCAATTATTTTAAAACATTTGGTACAAATTCAGATTTCTTCATTTTATTTTCCAGTGAAAAACAACCTCTTCTAGAAGCCCATTACAAGGGGAATACAGTTCCAAAGCAGCGCAGATGTTACATATGGGGGAACTTCCCTTTGCCCATTAAGGAAGTGGCATATATTCCCAGCTGGAATTTCTGTAGTAAGAGGTCTTCTAGGGTGAAAGCAGCTGCCATTTTACTGTCTCCCAAAGACAAGCCACTCAGCAACCCATCAAAACATGCCTACATAAAGCAAAAATAACACATGGTCTTTATGAACACACAGCTGTTTGATGAGTTTGCTGCCACTTCATTATTTTCATATAAAGCAAAGATCAAGTCGCGTCTGAAGTCTTTAGAGTAAAAAGGATATATGACAGACTTCCCTGTTAGGTTGTTGTAATGGCCACATATGTTGATTTCACTTTTTAAAGCTCTCACAAAACAAACAAACAATAATTGTCTCAGATATTAGAAAATTGGCTCGGTTGACATATGAATGCACCTGGACTATTGCGTGTGAAAAATATTGGAGAGCAAGTAGGCCTAGATTCTAGGGCTGGCTCTGCCAACAAGAACCGGGTCTCTATGTAAGTCACTGATGTTCTCTGGGTTCCAGTGGCTCCGTCCCCAAGACTAAGGTTTCCACCACGTAACTGTGAGAGTTCCCACTAGTGCCGATTCTGCAAATTACCTGGCACTGTTCTTCCTGTTTCACCAGTAATGTTTTTCTAGGTATACATATCTGTATCTTTCTATCTGCAATATCTATCTAAGTCAAGGAAATGGGGCATTATACCACCTAAATCTTTTCTTACAAAATTATTTTATGGTGTGCAGAGTTTATTTTAAAAAATGAAATATTTTAAAATATTCTATATTTTAAGAAGGATTTTAAGATCCTTTCAGGCCTTAAATGGCCTTTTCTACATGCTATTGTGTACTTCATATATTGGATTCATCTCTTAAATGGGGAAGTTGGTCAAGCAAGTTAGAGGCTGTTTATTTTCAGAAATAGTTGCCTTCTCCAGACTGAAACACATTTCATATCAAATTACTTAAGTGATAACATCAAAATCAAGGCTCTGGATAAAAATAATAACTACTGCCTATATACATATGATTTGTAGAGTTATTTTATCAACTATTTTGAAAACATGAAACTAAACTGTTCAGTACACATGGAAAACTCTGTGGATTATGAATTACTGAGATAAGGAAAGAATTCTCCAGGAGGATACCTATGTATCCATCACTGTGATGGATTTCAGGTGTCATTGTGGGGAAGATGTCATGTAAGCGGCTATCTCTGTGGCTGACGACTAGGAAGAGAAATAGGAGATAAGATCATGTGGAGCATTTTAATGATCAGTCAGATGACATAGATTGTGATAAATCTCTGTAAATTGGTTTTAACGTTCAAAATATAAAACCAATTTGCAACCTATATGCTTTCTATTTCTAGTGAAAGTTGATGATTTGCAAGAGTATTCTTTTTTCTGCAGTTCCTTATAAGTATGTTTATTTCAATGAAATAAAACTTTATTTTCATCACTTTGAAAATGTTACAATCACAGTATTCTTTTGTGAAAAATTCCAACATATTAGTGTATTTAAAATAGCAATATACTTAGGAATTTCTTGTAATTGCTTCAGAATTTTAATTTTATTTTAAATATATCACAAAGGGTCAAAAAGTTTCTAATAATTTTGCACCATAATCCCATCACAAAATATCATTTATTCCATTTGAAATACATAATGAAGAAAAACAATTGTCTGAATACTATTAAATATTATTAAAAATTCTTATAAAATTACAATTTTTGAAATGACTTTTCCAGAAGAATTTATCACATTATTTGTGACAAAAAATAATCATTTTAATAAAGAATTCAACCTAAAATATACAATAAATTGCAATCAAATATAATCATCTAACTTTCGTGAAAAGCTTTAAGTTCATCGTCAATGACTAAAGGTAACTGCTTTAGAACTATTGGTATGAAGATAGAAGCTAAACACATCGGAAATATTGAGACAAAAAGCAATTAATATTAAAACTTGCCACATTTTTCATACCTCAGCATGTCACATAGAAGAAGCCACATACTGTTATTTCAAAATTTCCTTAACGATTTTCCTATTCTATGCCATTTTGCTGCTGATTAGTGTATTTAAGATACAGCGCCTTGTTAAAAAATGAAAGTTCAAAGACATCAAATTATGCTCTTAATACTTTCAGAACTGAACCACAAAATACCATGCATACCTTCTGCAAATGAAAATTGTATTTTAGTATTTCCATTCTTTTTGCCTGGAAGCTAGGAGAACAGAAGTAGAATACTTCTTTTGAAGAGAAATCCAACCATAACCATGTCCAATCTTAATAATGGGAACACACTTAAGAGTTTTAAAATACAGTAACTGAAAAGGAACGCATACACAATGTACTTATTATCCATAAAGCACAGTTATATTTACCATATGCACATTTGCGTCAACTAATAATTTGTGCAAATTAATTACCTGTGGGACTAAACTGCTTTGTTTTGGATTTGTCTGCTATATTAAATATAGCTACATTTACCGTACTCACATTTCCCTGTTACCTAAAGAGAAAAAAAATTGACGTGGATTTATTTCTAAGTATACATTACTTTTGGTCAGTATGACAGTGACACTCATGTGATGTGTACTTAGTCCACTAAAGAATATATAATAAGGAACATTAACAAATTATTTAGGAAATAATACTACTTAAATATAACTTTAAATATAATTGAAACTGAATATATAAAATTCCATTTTATTGCATATAGTAATACCTCAGCTAATTAACCCCCCCCCTTTTAAAAAATATTTTATGTATTTGTTTTTAGACAGAGGGGAAGGGAGAGAGGGAGAGAAACATCCATATGTGGTAGCCTCTCTCGCGTCCCCTACTGGGGACCTGGCCCGCAACCCAGGCATGTGCCCTGATTGGTAATTGAACCGGCAACCCTTTGGTTCGCAGGCCGGCACTCAATCCACTGAGCCACACCGGCCAGGGCTGAAACCCCTTTTGACCCACAGGTTTGTAAGATGCCAGTGAACAGATTAAGTTCTCGTTAACTGAGGTATTTACATGAATTAAGGAGGGGAACTTCAGAGCGGCCTATGTGGGATCTAACGCTGGTCATGAATAATCATTACTCTTATCCTGGGAGGGTAGAACATGCTTGCCTGCCAATTGTCTCATGCTGTTAAACTGTATATATAGAGAGAGCTATTTCTTCAGTCGTTATCCTAAGGGGAGTTCGCTAGCGAAGAGAACCAGAGCCAATGTTAGATTCTTGGTTTTGTAATTTAGATTTGTATTTTAATGGTGTCTCTTTAATTCTGCTTTGGTAGGAATAAGTAAATAAACAATCAGAGAGAAAGCTACATCTTTACTCAAATCAACATTATTTGAATCAACAACACAGTGAAATCACCTCCCAATGTCTTCGTCTTTAAGCAGGACCACTGTAAGTTGGAAGCTGTCATTTTTTAATGAAGCTCTATTCTCCCTTCTGTTCTAAACCATATAAATTTTAGAGGAAATATTTTAATTTTCTGCTAAGTTTATGCTTTTATGTAACTTTTTTAGTAACAATTTGGAATATTTTTATGTGGCCTCTTCCCAGGCACATTGCTTTGATTGACCCTTCACGAGAATCATAGCCGTCTCCTGAGAGCACAAGACAATGAAGACACAAGCAAATACCCATACACAAACCAGAGTGTTTGCGTGCTTGGTTCACATATTCTGTTCTGGGCATCTCCCACCTTAAAAAATTACACTGCATGAAATGATGGAAACTATTAAATGAAAAATTCGTTAACAAAACACCATAATCACCACGTGACAGTTCACTGAAATGTGACCATGTAATTCGTTTACAGAAACACGCATTAATCAGGCAACAGACTTATTGATTCCCTATTAAATGTTTAATACTGTATTAGGTGTGCTGATGATACAGAAAAATCAAATTCCATGAATCCTGTCCCTTGAGGAGCTTATAATTTGCTTGGAGAGATAATTATGTAAAAGGACAATAGATATATAAATATGTAAGTATGCACACACACAGAAAATGATATGATGTATATATTCACACCACAAAGAAACGATTACTCTGGATGGGCTAAAACTAGTTAAGATAGAGTAGAACTTGGTGAAACTTTTTAAATATTAATAATGGCAACTGTAGCAAGACAGAAACAATAATAGATGTGAGAGATGAAAATAATTACAAAATCATTTGAACCACATTATTCATTAATTGAAGAAAGACTGAAATGCAACTCAGTGATGTCCAATTCATTTCTCTATGGATTTGATTGCACTTCATCTTTTATATAAATAGAATCATACAGAACATGGGCTCTTGTGACTGGCTTCTTTCAACTAGCATCATGTTCTCCAGGCTCACCCGTACTGCAGCATGTATGAGTACTTTGTTTCTTCTTTATGGCTGAATAATATCCCCCTGCATGCATCAATACTATGTTGTGATCTGCCAGTCAGTCAATGGGCATATATATTAATATTAATGTATGTACCAGTTATTGTGATAAACACACAACAATCAGGCACACACAAACATTTTGTTGTTTCTGCTCAGAACGACTGTTGGCCTTTGGTTTAGGTACTTTTGATAAAGTGGTAATGGGGAAAAACAGTTATTTCATGTGAACTATTCTGGGATATAAGTTTTTAAATGGACAGCGGTGAAGCTATCCATTGGAACTGTCCACGGAAGCATATTAATGCAGTGTTTCCCATCATTATCTAAGAATGCTAAAGTCACACAAGTGGACAAGACCCTATCTTCCACATCAGGATAGATGTAAGGTATAAATACAGACCACAGTCTTCCATGCAAAAGACTTCCCCCAGGTAGACATTTCTTTAACTTGACATCATTTTAAAAATTCATCAGTTTATAATTTTACTTTACCACGTATAAACTTACATTATATTCTTAGGCTTTCAAAAAGGTTTAATTCATGTTCTTTTATTCATTTAATAAGGGTTAATATGTTTGGTGCAAGTCTCCATTAGTAAAAGAATAAATTTAAACTTATATCTTAAATCAAAAATCCTGCCCTGGCTGGTGTGGCTCAGTGGATTGAGTGCCGGCCTATGAACCAGAAAGCATCCAGAAGGATGATTAGGTTGAAATACAAATGAAGGAGGTCAATAAACATATTATTGAAGCCTTGAAATTCCTTAATGAAAAACAAATCCAAACCACATTTTGATATAATATTTCACTCGTCATATTATCATATTAAAGGTTTAGAGACGTTGTTATGAGTGTTTGAAGAAATGTCTACTATCGGCGTACAGGTGTGTTGACAAGACAATGTAGAAACATTTAAACAGTATATAGTCACCCTGGCTGGTGTGGCTCAGCGGACTGAGTGCTGGCCTGCAAACCAAAGGGTTGCCGGTTCGATTCCCAGTCAGGGCACATGCCTGGGTGGTGGACCAGGTCCCCAGTAGTGGGCATGTGAGAGGCAACCACATATGGATGTTTCTCTCCCTCTTCCCTCCTCCCTTCCCCTCTCTCTAAAAATAAATAAATAAATTTTACAAAATCCTCAATAAGGAAAAAACAAGGTAGTTTCGCACATAGAATGCTATATTCATCTTCTGCCAGTAGGTTCACTAATAAAAAGAAACAAAACTGGACAATAGTTAGCAAAATATGGTAGAGCATCAATTTACACTAAATAAGCACAGCAAGAGAAAATGTTACTCTTGAAATTAATAACAAACATAAGTGCAAACAAAGTCAGTCTAATTACCAGAGAGTAACATTACTCCTACACCCAAACAGGCCCACCGCTTCCTATTGCCCTGAAAGCAGCCTCGTTAAGCACTGTTGCCAGTCTTCCTGCAGATTTTCAGGTCCTAGGGAAAATTAGTTTTCTAATTTCATTGTCTCTACATTTATCACTGAATTTTAGCAGAATTCATAGCATAAAGTTTTTTAAATATGCATACTATTCAATTAACCTGTAGCTTCCCATCTGTAGCAGGATAATTCAAAACAGTGGTAGTCATAGCAACTGTTCTCCAATCTTGGAAATAAATCACAGGCCTTATAGGTGAGGAAGAAGTTAATAAAAGATACACTGTTCCAATTTCTGTTCAGTGCTAAAAGCACTGGGTAATATATGTTCAAAATGACTTTTCATAAAATACAAACTAGTCTACTGTTCAACGCATCATGCTGTAAAACTAATTAACGAGAACACAGGCTTGGCAAACTTGTTAATCTGAAAAGACTCTGAACTTAAACAAATTCCACCTTAGTGTATGCAGTATGTTCATTTCTGCAAACAGATCTAAGCTTGTTTTCAAAATGTTTAGTTATTTCTGCAAATGAACATTGCTACAACTTTTACAAAGCCAATTCCACATCCTGACTGAATGATTTTTATCGCTTCTCGGTAAAAGCTCCACCACCATTATTTATTTACCTCGGCATTTCCCAAGGCCAAGTCCAACACCTAGCATATGATAAATGTTTATTAAATGGTTAACGAATGCACAGATTAATTAATGAATTACACAGATCAATGTACCCAAGCTCTATTGCAAACTAAATCTTTATTTACAACAGAGGAGAAGCAATCTTTATAAGGTGAAAAGCACAGATTTAATGTCCACCAGACCCAAGTCCTTGGACTGTGTTGCTGAAATTGCTCAGCTTCAGTTATCTCATCCAATAATAATTAGAATAATAGTACTACTACTATTACTTGACCCACAGGGTTACAGGGTTGGTTAGCCCCCTCCAAAAGTAAGTCACTGCAAGATGCCACAGTTTGTGATGGGAGGGATTACATGGACCCTATGTTCATCAAAACATTATTTATAACCACTAAGGTATGGAAGCAGTCCAAGTGCCCATCAGTAGATGACTGGATAAACAACCATGGACATTTACACAATGGAATACTAAGTAGCAGTAAAAAAAAGAAGAAAAATTTACCCTTTGCAACAGCATGGATAGAACAGAGAACATTATGCTACATGAAATAAGCCAGGGAGAGAAAAATACTGTACAACTTCACTCACATGTGGAATCATCTGAACAAACTGAATTAGCAAGTGAAACAGAGATAGGCTCTCAGATGACAGCTATTTGGGTGGGGGAGGTTAGGGGTGGAGGGACTGACAAAAAAGAATAAAAGACTCACACACAGGGACAATAGTGTGGGGACTGCTCAGAGGGAGGGGGTATAAAGGGGCGAAATGGCAATGGAAAGTGAAAAAAACTATGTAGAGGTCCTAGTTTTCACCTTCAGTATTTGTTCTGTCAAGGACTTGAATCGGCCTATTAAAACCGAGCTTTGAGAAGCAACCATCATTTCTTACTGTCAATCCTGACTAATCCATCAAGTTTACCTGCTCTCCTGCTCATTCTTGGATATGTTGCTGAATATTACAATTAGAATGAAAATCTACTCCAAATGTTAACTACTTCTTTCAATTTTGTGCTGTTTTAATGCTTCATTCTACTCCTTCAAAAAAGAACATATCAACGTCTCTATAACTCAAGACATTCACAAATTAAATTCACTAAAGAAACCCTCTTCTTCAGTAGTAATCCCCTACCTTAAAGTGGTTTAAAAGACAATGATGGCAAATGACTGCATTTGAGAAGGAAATTAGTGAAAAAGTAAGTTACAGTGACCATCTTACTACAATGCTACCTAACTCTACAGATATGTTCCATGTGTATTCTCTGGTATTTGACAAAAAGATTCCAGGAAGTATATGGAAGTTCTATATCATATGAATTCCTGCAAAAATGACAACAGAGCTGTAAAGATGAAATGCATATCATTTTTAAATTTAGAGTTGTAATAATTACCTTCTATTTTGCAGATCAAAAAGAATGCAGAATCTCCAAACGGTTCATTGAATTGAATACTGCTTAATCTCTGATCACTTACACATATAATCAGCTTCACACTTTTTGTCGCTTGAGAATTATTGATTTTTTCCTATTAAAACAAGTATGGTCTAGGTGATAAAATTATAATTATTTCAGATATTGTGGTGACTGTATGGAAATTGATAACTATAATTAGGATATGGTTATTTGTATTAGAGAAAGAGGAGTAAATCATTTACATGGTTTTAAAGAAAAGAGAGATTCAGAAAGCCCTGCCCCCAGCAAGCAAATAAAGGGAAAACACATTAATGTTACGTGTCACTGTTACATTTGGTTTAAGATATATTCACTAACCATTTTTAAGTAGCCAGATTTGAATGACTTTAGAATGAGAGGGGGAAAAAAATGGAGGAATTGAAGAGGAATGGACAGAAGAAGAAAAAAGGGCAAGAAGAGGGAAAATGGGAGAGAAAAGGAAGGATGCGGAGGAAGGGAGAAAAGGCCGGGCATTTAATTTTTGAAACTGTAAAATAATTTGTTTCATTTTAATCCGCTAAACCTGTGGTGTTTTCTGTTACAGCAGCAAAAGAAAACACGATTTAGTTACTGCCAACGGGCATTAAGGTAGAATCAACAACATACGCAGAAAAATGTGTTGTAAAATGATCCATTTGTACATAATTTAACGTCAAATTAGCACATTTGTGATTCAATTCATTCAATTTATATGACCTTTGCTTCCCTAAGGTCATTTGAATTCTTAGATTTTTGTTTTTGGTGGGCACCGTTTCACATGATACCCAGGGAGAAACTGGCAGTGAGGCTGCCCGCATTTTTAGGTGAGTTGGTCTTCTCCTCCCTTATCTCATGCCAAAAAACCGACTCCCAAGAAGAGACTGAGGTTAACTGTGCTGAAATAAGCTTGTTTAAGCTAATCACGGAAATAAATAGATTCCAAGGAAGGGAGCCAGATACGAAACTGGGAGAAGAGGCATCTTATCTGCCGTCCTCACTGTGGTGGGGTAGATCCCTGTGGGAGACTGAGAAACATCTGCGCTTCACGAAAGCTTTTCATGAAAGAATTATGAATCTCCACTAGACATTTCAAGTTCCTAAAAAAAGATGCATTTAAAAAAGATGATTTTCCATACTAGCATTTAACTTAACATTTAGCTTACTTTTACTCTGAATTAATTGAAATCTTCCGATAAAGTATATTTCGAGTTAGATGTAGCATTTTTCTAGTTTTATAAAGGGTCCTCTTTCCTTCTGGACTGGATTGTAACTATGTGACTTAGAACACAAGAAAGAAGACGACAAGAATGTATTTAAAAGTTAAGTCTAGATGGAAAGAAAACAAACAAAAATCAAAGAGAAGTCCTCAAGTGTCTGTTGGAATATGGTGATACTCTTTGAAGAAAGCAAACAGTACAAGGGAAAAACAGATTTTGCATATGTTTTCTCTACCTACCACACATTCAACTTCTCAGTTTGTGAACCAAGTAGCCTTCCGTTTCTGTTCATACGGATGTATAAATAATCTGAAAAGTTTCATTACGAAACTCTTATGATGGTAGGATAAAATATGACATCCCTTTAAATGTGATACTAGAACACAGGAAAATAAAAGCAATTCTCAGGGAACAACATAGGAGGTGGAACGACGCTGGGGCTGCACTGGTGATGACATTGGGGGAGGAGAGATGGGTCTTCCAACCACAGGGCTTGTGAGGCAATTGCAGGAGGTGGGCATGAGGCCCAGTTTACTTTCACGGGAATGGGGAGTTGTAATTGAGGACCCTAAATAAAGGCAAGACCTTTAAATAACTACACCTAAGTTGAACTGTTTACGAAATTACCAACCAGGGCAGTGAGATTCCAAGGATCTGTGTTTATCTTAGTCTGGCTTCTGGGCAGGGTAAAAAAGTCTGTCCTGAAACTTCGTAAGTGCAGACCTGTCTTTTAACAGGTCGTGGTCTAAATATACACTCTTCCTATGGTCTGTGGATGTGAAAAGTAGGAAGCTAAAGTACACAGCAGGTTTTGTGGCAGTAGTAAAACACAAACAAATAAACAAAACTGTGTCTAGAAAGATGCACGTTCAGTTCAGGTGGAACAGAGGTTGTACAAATAAGTCATCTTTGAAGGTTACCTCCAAGTTCAAAATCTACTATAGAAAAAAGTCAGCAGACACACAAATTTTCCTATATGTTATGTGATTACACCCAACAACATCTGAGAATCCTTACATAGATCAAAAGAAGTGTCTTTATATCAATGAAAGAAATAACAAAGTAAGTTTTAAAACATAAGCAAATAGATGCCACATAAACATTAAAAATTAAACTAGTTAAAAATGAATAAATATATAGCTATTGAAATTAAAAGCTAGCAGACTATTTATTCTAAAAGTAAAAATCTCTAGAGTGATATTACTTTAATGAGTAAAAACTATTAAAATATTTTTAATTAGGTAATATAGTAAAAATTAGGGCAGACATGCCACATGGATTTCACCTCATTTTAGATTTAAAAATAGTACTGTAACAGTCGTGAGGTTAAAAAACACCACTGATGCAAGAAGTCTAGAGCGATATTTGTGGTTCAAGGAAAAAAACCAACTGCCACACTACACAGTAATAACCTGGGATGATTTTCAATATTCAGCTCAAATTAAGGACTTCAAATGTTACTTCAAATGTTAACAGACCAATAAGAACACAATGTATGTATTAATATGATATATTTTTCTATTAAGTATCTTATGAACAATTTTATGATCATTTTTGTCTACAGTTTACAACAGGTATCTTTCACATGCATATATAATTTTCATTTTATTAAATTGGCTTTGTCAGCAGTATAAATGGTTAAGTGGTAGATCAAGAAATAGAATCTATAATTTTGGATGTAAATGTTTTCTAATTAATTCATGATTTTATGCAGTCCATAGAAGATTTGTCAATTAGCCACTCGCACAAATTTTCATTGGAAAATTCTTGCTCTGAAAATTCCTGTGGCATTGTAGACTTCCGGGCCACTAAAGACACCGCAACTATAAATCCTTGTTGAACATCTGATTTGTACAAGAACAAGTCAAGAGTCTGTCGGATTTCAAAACATTAACTGAGAGAGTGATCAGTTTGACTGAACTTGGTTCTCTTACATTTTCCCTTATTCAGGTCCTCAGTCAGAGACTGAATGTGGGGGGAGGTATAGTAGTACAAAACAATCCGTCAGTTTACTACCAAACATTCACTAATTGTACGATTTTCACGACACTGTTAGCTTCCTGAAACTTGAATACACAGTGTGAGCCAATACACCCTGAGAAGAGTGCAGAATTTTAAAAAGAACAGGCATTCAATGGTACTTACTGAAGTAATAAAGTAACAAATTTCATCTCTTTTCCTGATTGCCTTTTTAATATAAAGTAGCAATAAATTGTATCATTTTTACACAGATCCTTCATCAAGGCAATACAAAATATTCTATAAAATCTCTAAATTCCTAGGTTTTTTTTTTTAGTTGTCACTTGTTTAAATCACTTTGCTAAACTATCTGCGGGGCAGGGGAGCAGGGAGCAGAATGAGAAAAAGAGAGAAACCTTGGATACTCTTGAGAAAACATTGAAATGCAGTGTGATTGGTCAAGGAAAATTCCTGCTCTGAAAGCAGTGTCACGCTTCACTGGTGAATGCGGCCTCGGAGAGCAATTCATAGAGAACCAGTGGCCTAACCCAGGATCCCAGAACTAGTTTTAGATGATAAACACTGTTGGCTGAGGTCAGAGCTGTCAGCTTTTAAAATGTTAACATTTTGACTCCACTTCTCCCTTTCATTCAATTCAATTTGGTCCTAAACTTAGGGGGAGGGGGGAAGCACAGCTGTTAAGTTGCCTTAATATTCTCACACAATGCAAATGATGACACATTAATTGAAACCTCGGAAAACTAACAGTGCCAGAGTCGCATGCCAGAGCTCAGGGAAGAGCAGGTTTGCTGTTGTAGAATGTGTAATCTCACTCTCCAGAATAAACCTACTGATTTCTACTATGGTTATTGATTCACAGCTGCTGTCCTGTTCATGCATGCCCTAGGACACTGATTTCCAACTAAATGTTATCTGAATCTTGTTAAAATGTTTTCACAATAATGGATTCACACATGCAGAAAATTCAGTATCTTTGATTTGTTGTGAAATTGTAAACTGAGAAAACCGCCCTTAGCTGGAGTCTGACTTTGTATAGTGAACGTAGACATGAAGCACTAAATTACACATACGGTGAGCTTCAAATCATCTGAAATATCTCCAGAGCTATACCATGCCCTAAGCCATTGGAAGAAATCCTGGAAATGGAGAAAAATGATGTCAGCTGCTGTCACCACAGCGGGAGTCAAACCAGACTGTGATTCCGACACATAGTCCATCGCAGAGCCCTGGGCTCTGCCTTTATCGTCGTCCCCAAAGTCAGAGGCCATGGGTGTAAGATGAAGAAGCATAGTGTCATGTGGTGGTTGGAGTGGCACCAAGCAGAAGAGATTAAGGACCAGGCAGACAAGCAGAGGGACAGCTACGGCCTCTAGAACATGAGTACGGATAAAGAGGGGGAGCACTACTGTATGATCAAGAAAGATCCCTTGTGTACCTAGTGTGTGCCAGATACTGCTGGGTGCTGTTGATGCCAAAATAAATTAGACCCTAACCTTGAATATAAGAGAGTCCCCTGTACAGCAAGCAAAGCAGAGGCACATAAGCATTAAATCTTATCGTCGGAAGTGTCCCAAAATGGCTATGTGCAGAGTGTGATTGCTAGCCTGGAAGAAGAATCAACTGCCAAGGAGACTTAGGGTAACGCTTCACGAGGGGACTGTCACATGATTGGGGGTTAGGGGAAGAATAGGAATTTTCCTGTTGGAGGAGGAAGGTGAAGAGCGTACAGGCAGAGAAAAGCCGAGGTACAAGAAAGAGACACTCGGGCAAAAGGGACAAGGGTCAGCGTGCTCTGCTGGAGCTCTCAGTGCATGTTGTGGAGGCAAGAGGTTAAGGAAAAGGAGAAGTGGGTGAGGGGAAGAGGGGACAGGGGGTAAATGGTAATGGGAAAAAAAAGAAGAGAAACGATCTACTAAAAAAAAGTTAATTGGACCAGTTAATGAAATTTTTCATCTGCCACGTTAAAGACTATGAATCTTGTTCTGCAATCAACAGGGTTTACAAAGAAGAGTAATGTGACCAGAAGTGGTTTTTAGAATGTTTATATATATAGACACTTCCTGGGGAAAATGTGCAGGGTAAATTGATAGGGAGGGCTGCAAGGATAAAGGGTGACATACCAATTCAGGGACTGGGTTACAATAGCCTAGACAAGGATTACAAAGCCAAATGCTCTTAAAAGCCCAGAAAATCATGTCAATGTGAAGTCATCCCCCTACTCTACCCACACTCTGACATTAAATTCAAGAAAAACAAAACAATAAACTACTCTGGCTAAGCATCACTTAGAATAAAATTTGGTGTAGGGGTGCCAAAAAATCATATGCAAGAGAAGGGATGATCACAATGTGAATCACAGAATGGAGAAACAGAAAAGAAAAGATAAATCCCAGGTCTACCTGAGTGGTGAATAAAAGTGTCCCAGTGATTCCCGAACCACTAGGCTAACAGATACAAGCCAAGGATGCCGTATGTGCTCACTGATCCCATCCAGGAACTGGTAAGAAGACAGTAAGAGAGAAAATTCTGCCCCTTATTTACTTCCAGTGAAAAAAAAAATTATGCATAGATACTGGGATCAATCACTGCCATTAAAAAATATTAATATTTTAGTTTGGTCCTAGCAATACAGAGAATTGCCTATCCTTAGTTAGAGGCTACTATATTTTTTATATTACCTCTTTTTCTAAGGTGGACAGGGGCTACTGTAAGCCCCCGGGCAAAAACCAAAACAGACAAACAACAAAAAATCATATGTTGCCCTGACCAGTGTGGATCAGTTGGTTGGGCCTCATCCCACAAAGAAAAAAGTCGCCAATTCAATTCCCATTCACGGCACTTGCGTGGGTTGCAGGTTTGGTCTCGGTCACAGGGCACACAAGAGGCAATCGATCAATGTATCTCTCGAACATCAATGTTTTTCTCCCTCCCTTCCCCTCTCTCTAAGAATAAAAAAATGAAATCTTTAAAAAATTATGTGTTGCAGTATTGACAGAGGCTAAAATGACTATGTAATCAACAGTGATTTCCTACTGCAATTCAGCTAGCACTTTATACATTTGATCTTTTTGCTCCTATAATCTATACTGAAGCAGATATATTTAGACAGGTTATGTACAACCGTGGCACGGCAGGAAAAACTGCAGAGAGGGAGTCTACTTGCACGTGGAGTGAGAGAAACATAAACGAGAAAGTACACAGACTTGGTTCTAATGGTTGAATAATTTCTTTACAAAAAAGAAATACTAATGGATAATGAGAATAATGGATTGTATGCAGGCAGTTTCATCCTAAAACCAAAGTGAAACTTTACAATGATTTTCCCTACTTACCCTAACCAAACGATAAATGATTACTGAGGAAATACGGTTACTGGAGAAAGTGTCATATGCAATCCTGGTTTCAAAAATGATGGCGATTTACATGCATCACATGCATCAACATAGTATGTCTCATATGTGCCAGGTAACTAATGAATGGGTTTATTGAACAAGTGATTAAATGACATAATAGAATGGCAAGCCTCATGTCAAAAGACCAATCTGATGCACGACCTTAAACAAAACACTTAACCTCTGCGTTCAGACTCCTCCTTTGGATGGAGGAAGAAGAAACAGCAAAACAGAGTTCCTCCTAACAAGAGTCCCATCATTCAATGCCCTTGTTATAAGAGAATAGGTCTTGAGGAAGAACATAAACTTGGATGAAAACTTTAATGATCTGAAGCTGGATATCAAGGATATACATATGAATAGAAATAACTGTGCCTTCACAAATATGTTGAATAATTTTCTCTGCATGAAAGCAAAGACACACTTAATATCAGGAATGTCTGACCAGCAGCCCACATGGCCCAGGATGGCTGTGAATGCGGTCCAACAGAAAATTGTCAATTTAGTTAAAACATTATGATTTTTATTGCTTCTATTAGTGTTTGTGTGTTTAATATGTGGCCCAAGACAACTCTTCTTCTTCTAGTGTGGCCCAGAGATGCCAAAATGTTGGAAACTTCTGACATACAGTCTTATCATCTTTACATGAAATTGCTATAACCTAGATGATATAAAGTTAACAAGATTAAAAAGTCACAGATACATGAAGATTTCCAAATAGAAGAAAATAGGAGATGCAGAGTTGATGATCAATAGGAGAATACATATTTCCAATAGCTTTCACATTCAATTTTTTATTTCTAAACACTGCTTGGCCACACCCACCTTTGGCCATAAGATGGTGACCTCTGAGTCCTGAGAGATGACTTTCTCATACTAATAGCATCAGTGTCTCTTTTTTCCACTTGGGTACTCCTGTTATTTCTCACCAGTCAGTACACCATCTTATCAGTGGGGAATTTCTTCATTTTATGTGGTGCTGTCAGCAGCATTTAACTGAGGGGTAACTCCCTCCTCTCTGATGGGTTTATTTCCTGGCTCCTGGGACAACACATCTTCAGGTTTTCCTGTCCCCTTCAGAACCACTTCTCAGTCTCCTTGAGACTCCTCTTTGCTCAGACTCCGCAAGTCTTCACTCAAGACTCTCTTCTGTGTCTACATGCGCATTCTTTTGGTGGTACCCAGTCTCGTATCTTTCAGTAACAATGATTTTTCAAACACCAGATGTCTATTTCCAGCCCAGACCTCTCTCCCAAAGTCCCAGCCCCTCCCTCTAAGTGCCTGCTTCACATGTCACATAAGTGTCTCAGCGACATCTTGAACTTCAGTTGTTTCCATCTGACTTCTAAAAATGTGCCTCACTTTCCCTCTTTTCCAGTCTCAGTAAATAGTATTATTTCACTTAGTGAAGCCAAAAATCTCGATATCATCTTGACATCTTTATTTTTCTCAACCTTGTATCTTATTGTATCAGAGCATCATCTTAGCTTTACTTTCAAACAAATATAGAACCTGACCACTTTTCGCTACTGTTGACTCGCTTGGGGATGGCTGCAATAGGTCCCTACTCGCCCCATCAGCCCTTCACCGCATTCTCAACACAATAACCAGAGTGAGCCTTTGAAAATCAAGGTAAGATTTTTCACTCCTGAGTCGTCACTCCATGACTCCCTGTTTTACTTGGAGTCAAGCCATTGTCCTCAGAGTGACTTCTTCCAAGGCCCTTAGATATTCCTTGAAAAAGTCCCTCACCACATTTAGTGCTTGCTGAAATATCAGCTTTTCAATGAGTCACACCCTGACCCCCTGTGGAGCTGCTGCACATACCTCTATCCAGTCCTCGTGGCAGCCAAGGGAGAACGGTGTATGGGCTCTGTTTTCCAATGGCAAGTCCAAAGTCATATGACTTGTAAGTAGCATAGCCATAGCCAACCTTTGTGGCCATTGTCATTTACCACAAAATCTATGGTGGTCCAACAGAACTTGGATATTGTACATGATTCAAAAAAGTAATATGTAAATATCACAATAACCATGACAAGGTCAAGTCTCACTGGGTGTGAGGCTGATGTACAATTAGTTAAGCATCATCCATTTACATTTTCACAACTTTTAAAGATGTTTCCATTATTATAAAAAAAATCTGTTTTCATACTTATAGATCTTCTCCCACTATAAAATAGAGAATAAGGGGCTAATAAAAATGAGTAACCCCTAATACAGAAGTGCCACAAAATACATGCTACTTTTGTTTTTAAAGTATAGCTTACTAGTAGATAACACTTCATCTATGGCTGATATACTATCTAGGAAAAAGTATATATATACTCACATATAAAAATATATAGAAGTATACTTATATATAAAGTATACAAAAGTGTATATAAACTTATATAAAGTGTATACACACACGCATGCAAAACATTAAACAAAGTTTTCCTCAGTTTCACTTAAACTAGCAACTTTAAACTATACTTGAAGTTGAACAGATTAGCTACCTGAAGAAATATGAGGGGCTTGTCGGACAGCTTTGCTTTACTGTCGGAATTCTGCCAGCGAGTTTTTAGATCAGGGGAAAAAAATAAACGTCACTTAAGAGGCTAATGCATTAAGTCTACAAGACAAATTGTTTGCTGAAGGTGAGGTAATCGTTTTCAAGAAGAAACATTTGTATTATCATTAGAGGTAAAGCTTTCCTGATGGAAGGGCTGCTTTTGTCGGAAATCCAGCCACCTCTTCTTCAGGGGACAATTTGTCTTCCAGACTGGCTTCGTTGTCGGTGCAGCTGACAAACCAGTTTATTTACCTGCTGAAAACTGAGTAGCACATTCGTCCAGATAGAAACGTTTACAAAGGCCCCATGGCAGTGGGGAGACAGGGTCCTTTCCTATCTTGCTAAAACACTGAGTAAGCCTAATTGAATTGTTTTATTTTATCAAAGAATGCAAAGCCGATCAGTTCTTTTTCTTTTGTATTAATGCTAACCTCAGGCTCTCACAAGTGAATTTGCCGCTCCCTTTGAAGAAAAAGATCAAGAAAAATTCCCCAAGTGCAAAGTCAAAAGAAAAGAAAGCCTTCTTTGCTTACTGAACTGCGTGTCTTGTTTTACCGTTCCTTTAATGTTGTCTTAGATAATGAGAGTGAGTACAGAACAGGCCATCCAGATTTTGTCCTCATGCATTCTTCTAAGGAAACAAATTTCTGAAGATCTCAATGGTTTTTTATTTAAATAATGAGAAGAGTGAGTAGTAGCATTTTCATGACACTACAGTTTTCAATGCATGTCTCCTCCACCTGCATTTGGATTTAACAATCCATCCAACTGTTGAAAACAACTGCCAGCCACTGGGAGCCTCTGGGGTCAAACACCATTAGGCGCAGCCTAACGCTTTGTTCTCAGTGTTCAGATGCAGAATCCAAGTCACGGGAAATCAAGACAATCGCATGGGATCCCACAGGACTAGGAGAGAGGAGGAGGATTCATACCTCACTAAGTCTATGCTCCGTCTAAAAGGCATTGTCTGAGACACTCCAAATTCGGCACCTTCGCCCATTTAGTTTCTCTCTGATCCCAAGGTAACTGATTTTGCATCCGGTTCTATGGCACTCGATGCCTTTTAAAAGCAGAATAATCAGGACTGCCCTTACTGTGTGCCTTCTAGGTGCTGCGCTATGAACTTTACCCTATTGCTAATTTTCACTAAAACCGTGCAGTGTAAGACCCACTTTGTGGACGAGCACAGTGAGCCTCAGTGAGGTCTGAAACTAATGATCACAGGTCACAAGTCACAGGTCACAGAACAAGACCTGATTGGAGTGGGATTCTATGCCAGGCCAGTGTCTTTCCGTCAAATGAAATGTCTCTCCTTTGATCATCCTTACCACCTGAATGCTGAGTGAAGTCAAAGAAGTTTGTCTTGAGTTTTCAAATGTCCTGCTATGTTTTTTTTTTCAATCCTCGTGCAAGGACATGATTATTGATTTTGGAGGGAGAGGGAGAAACATCCACGTGAAAGAGAGACATCGATCAGTTACCTCCCACAGGCACCCAGACCCAAAAATAAACCTGAAACCTAGGGATGTGCCCTGACCAGGGATTGAACCCACAACCTTAGGTGTACAGGACGATGCTCCAACCAACTGAGCCACCCAGCCAGGTCCATCTTGGTGTTTTACAACAATCACTACTACTTTATATCTAAGAAGACATTATTTTCTAAGACATGCATGTAAAATGAGCAACGTCTTATTTGGGTACTACTTTTATAGTGCAGACTGATACAGGAAATGCTGCTTTGACATGTGGATATATTAGAAACGGTGCCCTTGGGCTTGCAAAGTAGTCTTCCCTGCAACCAACAAAATGCAAACATAATTAAACTATGCTTTGTGAGGTGACCACTTTTTAACCAATTTTTTTTTACTAACTACATTCCTTTGGGTAACGATGGGAGAACCGGTATTGTGCCATGTGGTGCTTTAATTAGAGGAAGTGTCACTGAATGCTAAAACCTGCATCTGTCAGAACCTGCAAGAAAGGAAAATACAGACTTTTTCCCTTTATATCTCAATTAAATTGTTAAAGTTCACTGCCAAACTTATGATTTCACATTACCTAATGGATATAAAAAGTTCAGGTATGCCATTTTTTTTGTTCTAAGCTACAGTGAATTTCACCAACTGTTTAATTATAAAAGTTTAATAATTTCCTGTTATACATATATGTTTTTTTTAAAGATTTTATTTATTTTTTTTACAGAGGGAAGGGAGGGAGAGAGAGAGAGAGAAACATCAATGTGCGGTTGCTGGGGGCCGTGGCCTGCAACCCAGGCATGTGCCCTGACTGGGAATCGAACCTGCGATGCTTTGGTTCGCGCTCAATCCACTGAGCTATGCCAGCCAGGGTACATATATGTTTTATACCACTCAACTAGGTCATCCATTTTTAGATTTATAACAATATGATATAACAAATTGCAATGTTTTATTGTAATATTTCAATGTGGCATGATGAACTAGATCCCTACAAATTGATAATTTCCTCTGGAGTTGAAAATAACACTTCTTAACACACACACACACACACACACACACACACACACACACACACTTTTCAGGTTAATAGGGGCATTTGACGATAACATACAATGGTAAATGTTTAAGCATCCCTGAAATGTATTACATTAAAGTCCTGTTAACGTCAGAAAAAATTAGCTAAGAGTACAAAAGGGAAGAGTTACAAAAGACGTTAAAAATTATTTATTTTTTCTGTCAAAGGAGCTGTGGTCTAGAACCTTGCTTGTGACTCAGTTGATGTAACTGTTACATGGATTAAAAATACTAGATGTGGTTGTATTCACTATACCCTATACCATGTACTACATATAAATCTAAGTATTTCTATTGTTATTTTACGTTTATAATGCAGATAGGTTGAATATACTTAACTGTGTAAGCATATTGGAAAAGTATTAACACAATACAGGAAAATGAAGAAAATGAACTCCCCATCTGAAGTCTACTCTCTAGAAATCACCACTGCTAACAATTTTTTCTCTTACCAGATTTTTCAAAATAAATGCTCAACTTTCTGATTAGAATGAAGAGTAAATTGTTAAAACCAGCGCATGTTAGAAGGCTTGCTTTTTTCCACCCTCTGTGGTTCTGCCTTTCCCCACAGCAGTTCTCACTCATACCTCCTGCTCATACCCTCGCAATGAGCCCAGGCAGGAAACGAACATCGAACATCTCTCCCTCACATTGAATTTCCCTTCACCCAACAAACTGCCCAAAGCAATAGGAAAAGAGTAGGATAAAATCTTCAGGTGAGAAACGCATCTTCTCTATATTTGAGGAAATGATATTCTGAGGAACTCAATTTAGCTCTAAAAGCATCACATTGTTCATGCATTTGACTCACAGAGTGTGGCCTCTTCAAACACAGAACTGAAAGCCCCATTCAATACACTTCCCTTCTCTTACAAGTCAATATGTTCAACTTCTGAAAGTGTAACTAACAGTTGCTTAAAGAACTTTCTAAAGTGAACCAAGCTTTTTTTAAAGAGGTTGATATAAGATAAAGAAGTAAGGTTCCATGAACTGTGCAACTGACTTTCTGGTCCCTGTCGGTCTCTTGATCGTTTGGTCCCTTGTTTACGGAACTATAAATGAAGTCGAACTCACTAGTTTGTCTCAAGCAGGCATTTAGAACTGCCAACATCTGATTCAGAATTGCACATCGGATAGCCAAGGCCCTGCATGTCATTTTGCCCATGGATGCAGCGGAAAAGCAAAACGTCAAAAAGTGAGTTTGCAAGGGTCCATCAGCTTTGACAAGTAAGAAGGACAGATTGGGGTTTTGCAAATGAATGCCATTTCTACTCTCCTGTGTCCTCAAATACAACTTACTCTTCCAAATAGACAAATATTGAGAACAATCTTTCTACCCAGTTTAATTTTAACTATCACTACAGATTTCCCTTCACGTTCACTGTCCTTTTATTTTATCTTTCAGTCTCAGAACTCATTAAAATAGAGCATGGTCATAGCTCTATATCCTTATTCATTCCCTCTGTTTGCAGTAACTTCAAGTCGATCCTCCATTTTTCAAAAGACCTAACTGTATTCTCAAACACTGAAATAAAAGTGAGTAAACCATCTCCCCTTTCAGGCATCTTTGAAACTTTAAGACTTTTTCAAACTCAATTTTTGTTTCCATTATGTAAACACTCCTGAAAGACAGACAGAAACTGTCATTAAAGATGTTAGCTCTGAGTTGGCATCTTTTAAACTCAAAGTAAGACGTTTCCTTCAGTTCTGCCCTTATCTATTTCTCTTGTTTTTAAGAGCTGCCTAAAGTTGGTGATGACCATAAGAGTAGGTATTCTGGAAAGTTTGCTAAAAGAGGAATTGCCACGAAGCCTATCATCTTATGGAGAGGAGTGGCAGAAGGGTAGAAAAGGTTGTTGGGGTGCTTGGGGGTGCCCGGTGTCCTTGGCACCTGGCCTTGGTGACCCACAGCATTTGCAAGAAGCACAGAAGGACAAAGCATCACGAGTTATAAGCGCTTCACTGCTACAACTTCCAATGCACCAGAAATTCAATTTGCAGAATGACACTTTAGTAACCCTCTATGATTCCAATTTGGGTCCCCAAAACGTGTGCCTCTTTGTAATGATGATAATGCAAGTAATTTCTAGCTAGACTATAAATGTTTAAATGTTAACCCCATGACTTTACGAATCACAGGGAAGCAAAGACAGGCTCCGCTCCCAGCATGCAGAGAGCGAGGTCCACATGAATCTGTTACTATGACGAGAGCTGCTTTGAATTGTTTCCAATCATTTCTCAAGCCGCGTTCCAGAGCAAATGGCACTTGTAGTTGTGCCCACTTTGAAATGGTTATCACCTTAGTGGCAGACATACACTCTCATTTAATGCAGTGCCTGCAGAGTCAAGGAAAAAAGCTATGGGTGGCTAGCTACCATTTCTACCTGAAAATTGAAGATCCAGGATTTATTGACACTTAGGATGTAGGGTTTTTGTGGGGATTTTTGGTAAGCTATAAGAACATCTGGGTCTACTTTTGAAAAAATAATAAGTTTGCTCACAGCAATTTGATCCTCCTCATCTCTCTGTAGACACGGGAGTGATTTCACAAGGTCCCTTGAACGTATAATATTCCACTTTTCAACTTGTGAAAACCAATTCGGAAGTTTAAAAGTGAACTTTAGTTTGGGTAGTCCAGGTACAAGTACAGAACGAGCAAAGCAGACGATAATCACATGGGGCTTATGCACTAATGCAGACAGCAAAATATTCTAGTTCATGAATGTGTATTTGAACAGATTTTGTGTTTTATAATATATGAAAGGTTGAAGTGATTTGGGTCATGACATACACTCTGTGAGAATTTCACATACTAGCAGACGTTGTCCAATCACGCAATTCCATTCAAGGTGTCGTGTTCGACTGTCTTTCTTATGCGACCTGGTGACAAACACTCCGGAGACTTAGTTCTCCTGCTCATCAGTCACCCCACCACCCACCACCCCCTACAACATAACATGGAATCAGAAGACTGTGCAACTACGACTTCAAAAAAGCTTTCTCCCCTTTGTTTGGCTTGCTGATTTTATCATGTTTATTTTTCATTAGTATTTCTTTTTAAAAAGAGATTATGTTGGTTCAACCGTCCCTTGGTCAAAAAATTAATCTTTCATTTAAAAATAATTTTATTCTAATAACAACGAAAAGCTCATAGTACACACACAGTACTGGAACAGTAACTCGTGACCAAATCTCACATGTCAACCCACTGGAAATGATCAGATTCTCGAATTGGGGTGCATTGCAAAATCATTCTGTGTGACCCAGTGTGAGAGACAAGAACTACTAACATAAAGGCCTGCCTTGTGGTCCTCTTGAGACAAACCTTCATATGCATTTCCTTCTCCCTAACATTGCTTTTCTCTTAAACTTCTACCTGCAAAATTATATTTCAACCTCTTAACAAAATCATCTTGTACATTTCTACCTGCAAAATTATATCAATCTCTGGTTGCAAAAATTATTGGTTGCCTGTAAAATAACCACATCCTAGAATATAGGAGTTCACACATCAATATCACTACAACTACAAAGTTTATGGAAAAATAATGGAACTTTCTGTAGAGGATACTTATGCAAAACTCATTGTGTGAGTGCACCTCTGCTCCCGAAGTGTGACTACAGAAAAATAGGAGACTTCACTCATCCTATTTTTAGATTGCCTCTTACCTGCTGTTTATTATATCTCATTTACATCGAGTTCACTGAGGTGAAGTTGAAATACCTGTTTCGAGTACTCAAGTATCAAGATTTTTTCCTCCCACACACAGTCACCTCTCCTTAGTTTGCAAGCACACAGAAAATTTACAGGGTCAAGTTTCCTGCCTTCCAGTGTGAGTGAGAGGTCTTCCTGGGGAATTCTTTAATATACATTTTTAAAAAAAATTTATTTATTATTCTAGAGAAGGGAAGGGAGGGAGAGAAACATCCATGTGAGAGAGAAAAATCGGTTGGTTGCCTGTCAAACACTCCCTGACTGGGAACTGAACTCGCAACCCAGGTGTGTACCCTGACTGTGAGCCACACCAGTCAGGGCTGGCAATACAGTTTCTATGAAAACTACACCCGCCCGGTTCACCACTATCCGAAATCAGCTTTCTATGTACAGAGACCTGGGATTTCATAGTTCAATTACACACCTTCTACCCCAATAACTGAAACATGAATTCAGGTGGAAAACATACACACTCATTAGGTAAAATGAAGATTCTACTGAGATCCATCAACATGGATCTTAACCTAACCTGTTTTCTTAAATAGTGACAAGTACACCTTATCAAGCACTCCCTACACATATAGCAGAAATGTGAATAGCCATGGTGAGTACATGCAAAAGAAGCAAAGAGTGCTAATTGGTCAGAGAGAGACAGAGGGTAAGGGAATGAGTATCAGAATTAAGGAGACGCAAATTACTGCTAAATTGACAAAATGCACATTGGTTCAAGCTGGGCTTTACCTAAAGACAAAAAACGACAAGCCTCTCCTAATGGAATATTTTAAATAGCGAAAAATAGAACAAGGCAACAGGTTTGAGTCCAAATCCAAACTCCACAAATCAAGCACAGGTGACAGTGACATCATTCCCTTACTATTTTTATGGTAATTCACAAACCTGCAGTCAGATACTGTGCAGTTTTTCCTTAACCTGGGTGGGAATCCCACAGTTTTCAATTCAAAACAAGGTGATGGGAACAAGATCGAGTTAATGAGGAAGTTTCTTCAGCATCAATACATTCATTGTATAGTATTTAAAGTCTAACTTATAATATCCCCAATAGTAGGACTGTAAAAAAGCAAAGTATAATATCTAGCTGAAACAAAATAATGCGAATGTGCATTTCCAAAGTACCCATTACATCCTAGGCTAGTACCATATTTTGCCATGTATAATGCACACATTGTTGCCCAAAGTTTGGAGGGGAAAATACGGGTGTGCATCGTACATGGGCAGTAGTAAGACATGGGCGCGTTATCATGCAAGGCAGAATACAGTAAGTTAATCTGTTTGTGCCTTCATTTCTGTTCATTGTGGGTAAAAATAATAATTATAGCAAAGGGGTTTTGAGGAGTCACCATAAAACTCCCAAACACCCCAGTGTACTAAATAAAATAGCTCAGGGTATTTAATTTCAACACAGAAATGATAGTGTGTGTGTGTAATCTTCCTTATCTATTATATTTGCTTTGTGCTCCATTAAAAATCATCATGTTAGATAAAGCACCAAAACACTAACCCGAAATCTGATGCCACAGCTGGGTGGGATGGTATAGAAAATCCAAAGAGCAATTGGAAAGGCGCAGCAGTTTCAAAATGGTTAAAGATTCAATTTCACCCTAATTGCCTAACCTGAGAAGATGAATTTTAGTTTTTGTGAAAGGGTACTATAATTACTTGTATGTAAAAAAAATGTGTAAATTTGCCATGATTTTGAACTTATTTATCAGCTAATGTTGTAATCAAGCTGAGTTTTCTGAATATCAGCAAGGGCATTTTATTGCCCTTAAAAATATCAGAGATCTATTAGGAGGTCTTCTGATTCAAAAACATGTTTAAAGTATTGAAGGTAATTACATTCTTTCAAGGTTAACACAAGGACATCGTGTGTCTAGTTCGCCATGTGTAATAACACTGCTATTTTATATTCTAGATTAAAGAGGCCTTGGGAAAGTAGAAACTTCATTTTGGGCTATGTTTTACTGTAATTGTAAAGGTCATATTTGTTTATATTTCCTTCTCGCCACCATAAAAATCTTAATCTTTTGTTTTGTCTGCCAGCAAGTGATAGCAAAATGAATTGACATGGGACTCTAATATTGTCACCGTATTTATTTGCATATTTTAGGGATGGAATTTGAAGACTTATCACTGAAAGATTAGAGAAATAAAATTGTCACTAAATATAGATTTTTCATTTTATTACCTGAATAGTATTTTTCCTTAATCTAAACATTTAGAGGTGGATTTTTAAAGGAACAGTGTATTTTGAAAAATCTTACTGTTTTCTATTGTATATAAAAACAGTGGCATCATTCTGACAATTTGAAAGTTATACATAAGTTCTATGAAGACTTAGCAAAAATAGTGAGACAGCTGTAATTGTAAGCAGTATAAGGCCTTTCAGAGAACAGGGATTTTACAAATGATCTTATAGTAGAAGGTTTTGCTCTGATTATTGATGTGATCATACTTCATGGATTAATATATTTGAATATTAATATATTTTCATTTTGAAAACTATTCATTTTAATAGTATTAAGCATCTTTTTAAAAAATCTACAAAAGTTATGTTCTCTAGAGTAATAATAACATTATATTAAATAATAAATACCCCAATTCCATATTGCATGGATTCATTAAATGCGTTAAGTCCATTTCAAAGGTGAACCCATACTTAATTCTTTGTCTATTATTGAAGGATTTTGAGGGATCAACTAAAATAAACTATTTCAATTTGTATTCTGTAACAATATTTCTCATCCAACCTATTTTCCGCAGATACAGGCAGTGTGTAAATATCTAAGAAAAATGAGGAAATATCAAAGGATTATTTGATACATTACATGATCCATCTTAAAATCACTTCCTTCATATATTTTATTCCTTAATATTTAAAAATGATTTATGTATAGATTTTCAGTGAATATCCCTATTGTCTAAAGTTCAAGACAAGTACTCAGTGAAATTGGACAGTATTGCATATTCTATTAAAATTTCAAACTAAAGTGTTTTTGTGAGCACGTTCTACCAATTAAATTCAGTCACTCCTCCTCGTTTCACACGTATCAGTTTCCTCTTTTGTGTGTCTCCCCTGGAGTGATCCAGAAGGTTCTAATTGGGCATTAAAAGCGCAAAGCTGTGGCAGGTCTGTTCCCAAGTACTGAACCAGAACAGCAGCAACACCGCTACCAGCAACACCCAGAAAGAGACACCGGGACTGCACAGTTCTAACGGGAGAAAAGCAGTTAAACAAGCACAGGTGAAATCACAGATGTTTCTCACCAAGTATGTCAAATATTTTAGTGGTTGTATCAAAAAATGGAAACAAGCCTTTGCCTTGTTGTGGTGGTTTATTTGTTTAGTATGAAGAAAAGTGAATTATCAGGGTTAGCATAATTCATGTGTTCTCTTAATTATGTCAGGTCCTGTTTTGTTATGAAATGTCAGCTGTCAAGTACTGACAGATTAGATTTCACTGTCAGTTTCTTAATACAGTCGTTGCAAAAATACATTTAAGCAAATATTAACTATGCATTAAATATAATTTAACCGAAACAGGTACAAATGTAAACATCTGTTTTAACAAATCTTAAATCTTGCGAAAAATACCAACAAAGAAATGCCATAATACAGAAAAACATAATGAAAGCATCTAAATTGTGTTTTTTTCCCTATTTTTTTCTAGGTTGTCTTTTGTTGTCTAATTTGAATATGATTTAAGAGTGAGGTTTAATGAGATTAATTCAGCCTGCTAAACTTTTATTTCTAACAGCCTCATTGAGGTATAACTGTCCTATAACAAGTTGCATAAGTGCACAACTTGATATGATTTGAAATACATATGCAGCTGTGACATGAAGAATGCAGTTAAAGTAGCGAACATGTACTCCTTGCCCCAAACATCGCCCCTGACGTAGTATTCACAGTGTCTTCCTCTTAGGTGGCCACTGCTTTCTATGTTTTGGCACTAGAGGTCAGTTTGCATTTCTTATCATTTTGTGTAAATGGGCCGAATAGTAAGTACTCTTTTTTAATCTAGATTCATTCACTCAGCGTAATTGAAATTCATCCATATATACATTTTTTTCATTAATTCACTGTTCTTTTATTGCCAAGTAGCATTCTATTGTATGGATATACCAATGCACTTACCTATTCACTTGTGGATGGGCATTTGACTTGCTTATCATTTTGGAGCAATGAGCATCCCTGTATGAGTCCCTGCACAGAGATAAGCTTTCAATGGCTAGCTCATAGGGTAGGTGTAAAGTTATCATTTTAAGAAAACTCCAAACTGTTTACCAAAGTGATTGTACCATTTACATTTCAACTGGCAGTGTTCCAGTTCCTTCACACCCTTTCCAACACTTTGGCCAACCATTATTGGTCAATATGGTCAGTTTTTCAGAATTCAGCCATTGTAATTGGTAGGTGAGTGCAGTGCTATTGGACTTAGCATTTCCTAATGACTAAGGGTACTGAGCATCTCCTTGTGTGCTCCTTTGTCCTCTGCATAACATCCTCAGTGAACCTCTGTTCAGGTACTGTGCCCATTCTCGAATTGGGTTGATGCCATTCTTATTTTTGAGTTTTCAGTGTTCTTTTGTAAATCTGAATCCATGTCCTTTATCAATGGCTTGTATTTTCTTTCTCTTGAAAACTATCTTTTGAAGAGATTTTTAATTTTGCTGAAATTTAACTGATGAATGTGATCTTTTACAGAGAAACATGATATAAATATTTAATAACACTGCCTAATTGTTAGGCACCGTGGTTTCTAGTGCTTGACTTGACCCACGCCATCTTAAGAAAAAAGGTCCTCTTATAACCATCAGTTTACACCAGGAGGGGTGGGCTCACATGTCCCAAAAAGAGGGTCCTTACACAGATAAATGGACCCATTGAGTTGTTTACTGCTTTGGAATATACACAGCTTTTACCAAGCATGTGCCACTGGCTACAAACCCCCTTTCCATGCAGTGACCCACCCTCTCGCTGTCACCCAAGACTTTGCTTCTGTCAGTAAGTTCCCCTAATAAACTCTTTCTTCAGTCCTGGAATTCTGAGCCTCTTTTCTTTGGTCTCTTGGTCCATCCTCCTTTCCATGAGAAATTCTCCCAACATTAGTGCAAAGTCACTAATATTTTCTCCTGTTTCCACCTCATCTGGCCATGCCCCCAGAGTCCTTATAGTATTAGGTTCATTAGTATTGAGTTAATTTTTGTAGATGGAACAAGTTATGAATCAATACTCTTGTTTTTTGTGCCTTGATACCTAATTTTGAGCACAATTTAATGAAAATACTATCCTTGAATGGCCTTTACCTGCCTAAGGATTTATTAATTTTAATTTTATTGACTTGTTTTCATTGATTTTCACTGTTTTGTATTCTGTTTTCAATTTCATTGATTTTGGCTTTGATATTTATTATTTCTTTACCTATCTTTATTATTTCCTTTTTTCTGATTACTTTGAGTTTAATTATCTTTTTTTTTTAGTTTCTTAAAGTGGCACCTGAAGTCACTGACTTTATACCTTGCTTCTTTTCTAATAAATGTCTATAAATGTTCTACCTCCTGATTTAGTAGCATCCCACAAATTCTAAAAAAATCATGTTTTTGTTTTCATTCAGTTCAAAACATTTTCTTCTTGGAGTCATCATTTCTTTAGAGCTGTGTTATTAGGTTTTCAATTATCTGCATGTCTTTCTAGATATTATACCCCAATTTATGTATAATTTAATTCCACTGTGGTCACAGAGCCTACTTCATATGACTCGAATTCAACCACACCCTGGTTGGTGTGGCTCAGTTGGTTGGAGCCTCATCCCATACTTGAAAGCAAAGCAAAGAATTTCATGTATTAGGTAAGAATTTTAAAAAGTTTACTATGCTTTTGAAAATGTAACAGCACAGTATTTGGTATATATTATTATTACAAAGGAAAAATAACCACACATACTAAATTATAAACATACTAAAATGCTCATTGTATTGTTTTTCTTCTTATTGTATATATTGACAGTTGAATGAAAAAGTCAGTGAGTTTAATGAAACTCATGTGTATATAGTCATCAAAAGACATGCATATTAGTTTATAATTATATAATCAGTTATGCAGCATTTGAATTTAAACTCTTAAAAGCTATTGTACTTAAACAAAAGTGATTCTTTTGTCAGTTGTGACCTTGAAGTAAACTAGTAAGTTATTACCTGAATAATTACAATAACATATTTAAGCTGATTGAAATAATAGTTAAATCTAACATAATAAGAAGGTAGTAAGCATCCTCATTGTATTTTAAAGAGATAAAATATTAAGATGATACAGTTATGAATTTTAAAATTATATATTAATCTAAAAATCTAACTTAAACTTTCTTTTATGTAGTTCTGAAGCTCTGGATAAGGCCATTCTGCCTACCTTAGAACGAGAGAGACCCTTTGAATGCATCCTGTAACCAATGCCTATACATGCCACTGCAGTCAGAAAAAATAATCTAGCCAACAATGGAGGGCTATGCCAAGAATTTCCAATTTTAGTAAAGAATAAATGGTGAGCTATAAGTCCCAGTGAGGGGGAAAAAAACTGTATTCTCAAAAAGAGCAGGTTATCTTTTTAACAAGTTGAGGCAGTTGGCAGACACCTTGAATTGTGGGTACCATTCTAACCAAGCCTGAAAGAACAAAATTTTGCCCTACAGCTGATGATGGACGATTAACAGGAAAAAGAAAAGAGAGGAAAAAAAGGCCCATTGAAAAGACAATAAAGGTTTGAATAGCTGAGGTGAAATATTTCTCTATCTTTTAAGGAAAGAATGATGTCTCTGGGTATCTGACATGTTAGTTCTAGCATCCTATTTAATAGACTTTGAGTATTTTGGGGGGTGGAGACATATCTTTAACCACAGATTTGCTACCTCCCTTTCTCTAAAGCACACTTTATAAAGTGGCCATGAGGAACATTGTACTCAGAGAGCTGATGTTTGTGTGATTTGTGTTTCTTATTCACATGATATGCTTGCTATTACTTTCTCTCTAGAAACTTTTTGAAGGGCAGAATGTAACCCAGATTTCAAGCAAAAAGAGATGTGCTTATACATGTCTGGCACCTAAAATATTCACTCATTCACACCAACTATCCCATTCAGCAATTCTTATTCACTGACAAATTGAGAAATAATTGCTTACTACCTAAGCTGTTGATAAATATGCATTTATTTTGTCAACAAATGAGGAAACTAGCATATATTTTAATTAAAAAATGCATCTAAATGTTACTAGCTCACATTAATGTTGTCTTTCCTATATAAGCTAGATTCTTTTTTGTCACTAAGAAAAATTTGCTTTCTAATACATCAAGTGTGGAAATATCTTTAAATAGTTGCATAGAGAACTGTGCTAAATCGTGTTTGAAGTTTGAAATGATGTACAGTAGGTATCTGAATGGCCTATATTGTAATAAAAATCCACTAACATGAAGTAATACTGTGCATAAAAACACTCTCATATTTTACTAAGCGAAGTTTACTATTTCTTTAAGAGAACCTGGTCAATGAGTAGCCCATTCTCTCTCCCACAGCTAAGAGTAGCCGATGGCAAGATAATTTTTTTCTGATCGTGCCTGAACACTCTAGAATACAGCTTGATCTATTAATTATTTTGTTTCTTTTTAAAAAGATTTTATTTACTTTTAGAGAGAGGGGAAGGGAGGGAGAAAGAGAGGGAGAGAAACATCAGTGTGCGGTTGCCTCACATGTCCTCACCCAGGCATGTCCCCAACTGGGAATCGAACCAGCGACCTTTCAGTTTGTTGGAGGATGCCCAACACACTGAGCCACACCAGACAGGGCACATTTCTCTTTCAAGTGGTACTTAAGAAGTAGCAACTGTTCTTCAAGACACAGATCTGCTTTTTCCAGTTAGAGGGGATTTTCAAAATAGTTCAGTCAAGGCCTCAGCTCATTACACTACAATAATCTTATATTCAAATCAGTGATATTTAGGAAGTCAAGAAGTGAAATACTGTTTTCCATGATAAGACTTTTTACAATATCTGCAGGAAATGCATCATTTCAATATTTGGTCATTTAAAACAAGAATTTCCAGTCAAAAGTTAACCACAGGTGTGTAAATCCAGAAGCTCTACACTCTTGTTTGAAATGCTACTTGTAATTAAAAGTCATTTATTTCACCTACGATGATTGTAAAATATTACAGAAAGTTTTTACATTATCTAATAACGGGCCTGTTTCAGTAGACTGTCATTTTGGAAATCCTCTCTTCTTCTGTGTCTATCACATATTTTTTAAAGATTTTATTTATTTATTTTTAGAGAGGGGAAATGAGGGAGAAGTGAGAGAGACAAACATCAATGTGTGGTTGCCTCTCACACGCCCCCTACTGGGGACCTGGCCTGCAACCCAGGCATGTTCCCTGTCTGGGAATCAAACCAGTGACCCTTTGGTTCACAGGCCGGAGCTCAGTCCACTGGCCCACACCAGCCAGAGCTATTCTTTGCTTTTTTACATTGCAGTGCTGGGAATCTCATGACCTCATTAGACAGCTCATTCCATTGTATTGGAAAATTCTGCCTTTTAATGAAATAGAATCTGTCTGTATAAACTCCGCTTATAAGTTAGTACTAATTACTCCTAGTGCATTAGCAGACTGTTTCAACAGAATGAATTCTGCCTCTTATAATTTTTTCTGGCACCTCAACATGTACAGTTTTACTGAATCTTATTATATAAAAGTTAATTGGGAGTAGCTGAAAAAAGTTTCAAAAAGGTTTTGTTTCAGGCCATTTTATGTTGACAGTTCATTCAAGATTAACATCAATCATATGCCCTCCCACTCATAATTTTGTGGGAAAAAAATGTGAAAATGTTACCTACAATGAATCTCAAAGGCTAAACCCATCCAAGCTTCTTTTCCTCAACACTGTTTCTAAATATTTCTTCCAAGTAATTACTTGGGCTTGTCAATGTTGTAGATTAGAGATTGAAGTCTATTTTAGATTGACCATAGAAGTAGACACACAGAAAGTCTCCATATATATAGGAACAGAGAGAAAGAGAGAGAGAGGTATTTATATATCTTAGAATTGTAGATTCCATGTCTGAACACCGTCATCACCATGAGATTCACACTACAATGACCAGCTGTGTAAAGATACTAGGCCACCTTCAAAACTACGCACCATGCCTTCTGGTGCTGTCACCTAGGGCCAAACAAACCTACACCCAAGTCAAGATACACAGTTGTCATTATATTGTGAATATCGCGTACTACTAAGCCCCAATGTGCTGGAGCTCGCAGCAGGAACATCAGTTCTGGCACATCTAGTAGGTAAGAGTTACTGACCCACTTTTCACAAGTTGGGCCTCAAAATTTCCTTTTCTTCAGATGAAGGAATCAAAAGTGTCTTTTGGAAGAGGATTATTATTTTATTTTGCCCTTACTCTTTCCCTCCTGCATCGTCTAGTTTGTTATTTTACAAAAGGATATGAGTGCACATGTCCCCAGGTGCATTCAAGGCAATTATTTTCTTTTTTTAATTTACTACTGCTATCAGATATGCCTCTGAATTTGGTCTTTTTTATTTTTAAATAGATTTTTACCTTTCTCTGCCAACTATTCTCTATCACTTTCATCCATTAAGTATTCTGTATTTCAGAACTAGCTGTAAACATTTGGGATCTAACAGCTTTAAAAGAGTGTTTTGGCTTGAAAAACTTCTCTGATTTGGGCCTATTTTGTGTTATTGTCTAATTCCTGGAATTATTCTGAGATCACGTATATGTATTAATATATTATTACTCAATTTTCCTACTTTCTTTTGGATTTCAACTTGCTTTCTGTTATTTCTAACATCCTCTTTTTAAAGAAATCACTCTAGTGTTCTCCAGGGACACTGTCTGTGAACTTGTCAAGGGCCTGAAGAACACATAACCACCAGCTTATCATTTGCATAACAGCAATAGCAGTAAATAGTACTAAAACTAATCTTTTGTTTTTCTGGGAATCAAACTCTCTGGAGTTGACTAAATCTTTACCAACTGTCTTTCCATAGACACGCTTGGAATCTGTTTGAATAACTGAAGTCATTAAACACGGTAATTCTTATTTTACCTCTTTTCTACTTTCTGTACTATGAACTTATTTTCATTAATGTTCCCAGATGTCTATTTTTAATAGAAAGTCTGAATCTATTGTAAGTGTACTGGTAGAAACCCTATCTGCTTTGCTGACCAATCTGGACATGGTAATCAATAAAGATGGTTAAAACTGTATTTTTCCAGCCAGACTGCCTGGGCTGAAATCTTCACTGCACCACTTTCTAGGAAATTTATTAGTGTCTCTGGCTTTCATTTCCTTTTGTAGAAGACAGGATAAAGAAAGAACATATTTTATAGGGCTCTTGCGTCATAGGCGTTCAAGAACTTAGCACCTGCAGTGTAGCAAGAACTCAATAAACCTCAGTGATCCTCTTTGTAGACTGTCTATGTACTTGGCCATGAGATGGACGATAAATGTAATATGTTGGCTCTAGTGGAACATAAACCGAGTAATTCGCACTAACCATCAAAACGACTGAAATGAACATATGAAATAAATGCATAAGTGGTCATTTTTCTTTTCAGAAAAAAGTAGCTAAATAGAATTAATTTTGTCAGAATTTGAATTTATTACTTCATTTCACAATTCAAATTTACTTACTAAACTATATAGAAAGTAGACTTTTTATCACTATCTATCCTAGGCACCATTTCACTGGATTCGGTTAATATTTTTTAAAGGTGTAATTCATTAAAATGTTTTATATGTCTTAAGTCATCAATATATGGGGGATTACCTAAACAAAATTGTTTATATTTATATCTACATTATATCTAAATATTTTATGTATTTGTTTCTGTTTAATTTTTGGACATGTGTATGCAAATTATTTATCTTCTTAATTTATACATGGCATTCAATTCATTCTATGATATCTGAGAACAGTGAATTCCATAAGTTGAAATATGCTATTAAATGTCAATTTGAAGGATATTCTATCACATCACAGTATTTAAAAAGAAATCATTTTCAGAGCATATATCAACCATCATCAGCTCTTGCCTATGACACTGATGTTCTCAGCTAGGCTATACCATCCATTCATTTCCCACTATGAAGACATTGGTTCACACACCAAACCACTAATTGTTCAAGTGCAGTTTGAGGGTGTCTGAAAGTGTACCATCTGGGTAAACTCCCGTTAAACCTAAAGTTCAGTAAACGTAACAAATTCTGCATTTCCTTCCTCTTGGAGTCATCATTCCCATTCCATTTAGGCTCCAAATGTGTTTCTTCATTTGTAGTGATTACTTGTCTATTGCATTATGTCTGATAAGGGTCATCATGGCCCTTTGAACATCATCTCTATCCAGAGCGACCGCTCCTTATACATAAGTATATACATATGAATGGATGATGCTCCTCAGCGTGACATTTACTGTGGGGGCCTGCGACAAATACACACAAGAGCCAAGTTAGACTGGGTCATTCATTTGTCAGAGTCCTG
Source organism: Tonatia bakeri (assembly GCA_004024845.1). Lineage (NCBI taxonomy): Eukaryota > Metazoa > Chordata > Mammalia > Chiroptera > Phyllostomidae > Tonatia > Tonatia bakeri. Next base: position 122,818 of record PVIA01003116.1, read on the forward strand.
AGATAACTAGTTCAGTCCTTCTTACATGCAAAGTGAGGGAAGACAAAGACCCTCTTCTAGCCTGCTGTCCTCAGTGAGTCCAGATAAGAGGCGGGGGTGTCACTGAAATGAGATGGAAGTGTAATGTCCACTCTACATGTCTGTCTCAACTTTCTAAAATTTTCGTGGAAAAATTGGTACAGGGAAATATATGTACTTTTATCTGCACATGTACTTGGACTGTAAATTAAACTAAGTCTCTGTTTTAATGCTGGACAGTTTATCAATGCCCTTCAGAAATGAGGGGCCTTGAGTACAATTCCTCTTTCAGTCTTGTGAATTATGAAACCTTCTCACGTCTGAGGTGACACCTGATTAGGTAGCAGACCAGAACCTGCAAACAGATTCTACATGTGTCTCAGTGACTCTCAGTATTCAGCGTGTCACCTTCACCCACCTACCTTATCGGCCATCAGCCACCTGCAAAGTGGGAATTTCTGGGAATGGTTATGACGGATGTCAAACTCATGTTGCATGAGCTTAGACAAATCATTTTACTTCTCTGGCTTCCTGAGATTCCTCCCTAACAAAGTGAAGGAATTGGAAAAAAAGACCTTACATGAGTATAAAATCTCTACTATTTACATTGTTTATAAGTTTAGTCACATAGTAATACTAGAATTATAGTTGGTGAGAGAAACCATGAAGAAGACAGGGAGATCAATTCAGGGACATGTTTCTACAAACATGTATTTTTTCTCATCACTCTATGTTCTCATGAAAATGTAAATAACAAATGCAGTATAAAATGTCTCAATTGGCCCTGGTTGGTGTGGCTCAGTGGACTGAGCTCTGGCCTGTGAACCAAAGGGTTGCCGGTTCGATTCCCAGTCAGGACACATGCCTGGGTTGTGGGCCAGGTCCCCAGTGGGGGGCGCATGAGCGACAATCACACACTGATGTTTCTCTCCCTCTCTATCTCCATCCCTTCTTTTCTCTCTAAAAATAAATAAATAAAGTCTTAAAAAAAAAACAAATGTCTCAATTGTCAAGAAGGCATTGCAAAGGAAGGAACCGCAACAGCAGCAATGAAAACCAAAACCCTTCATTTTTTTTGTAGCGTACCAGATTTATCTGCCTTTATTATTACTCCCAGCAACTTGGTAGGCAATGCGGGATCAATTTCCATATTTACTTTCCTTTCACATTGAAATAAATATAGCGACTGATCAGAATTTGTCTTAAAACTTCATTGCTTTTTGTGTTCCATTGTTTACTGAGTGCCAAATACACGTTTGAATGAATTAGCAAAGAAGGGCCTCACTGAAGGCTCAGAGAAAAGGCCTCTCGTTTACCCACCACTGCATAGAACAGCTATAAATGGGCCTGGCACTCACACAGGGCAAGAGGGCTCATCCCCATTATCCCTGAGCTGTGGTTACTTCAAATGCTCTGCTAATTCTTCTGCGCTCCAACATGCTCTGGAGGAAAATCTATGGTCCCACAAAGTCAAAGAGGAGTCCTACTAATGAAAGGAAAGCAAGGGAATCAAATGTGTTTTTGTCGATGTAGGCCCCTTAAGCTAGACTCTGGAAGGTGATGCACATGGATTATTCAGTAGAAAAGCTTTTAATTAGTGTTACTTTGCACTTACTCCCGTAAAGGGCAAAAATAATCAAAACAGTCCATCAGGCTTGTTGAATGTATAACTCAGCAAGTTTCCAACGTGCTGAGTTCCCACTATTATCTACTTAAAAAGTACCTGGAAGGTAAGGAAAGACAAATTATAAGGAGCAGCTAATGAAGTTCTTTCAGATAAAACATACTTTGTTCCTGTTCCTTTAATACTTTTAATAATAAGAGTTATTTTTATCATACGCAAACTTCATCTTTTTGGTTTTTAATGCTTATTTTTTTTCTCTGTCTAATTGGCTTGTCATTTTCCTCAGTCCCTCCTTCTTTAAGTCCAGGATGTGGAGTGTAAAGTGCATTGAAAACAACAATTTCCAGAAGCTTTAGTGAGGACATAATGACAGGAGTCAAATACACATATTCAGCCTCTGCCTCATTATTGATTTCTAACTGGCCCAATGTGTTAATATAATTGCTTAAAAGGATGATTGTGTACAAATGGTACACTTGAATATTATGGATTCAAGTATTGTCTCTAAAAAAGATCATCCTCTTTGGGGACTTCAGATTTCATTTAAAGACTGTGTGGAAGCGACACCAGGTCAGTGCAGCCATCAGCTGAGACAGGCGGCTGGCGGAGATGGGCTCACTGTGAGCAGCTCATCATTCATATTGGAGAGCAGCACCTCTGACCCGAGTAGCTTTCACCTGCACCCAAGCAGTATCGGATGACAGCTCCCCACCAAATTGAAAAGTCATCTCTTCCTTTGTGTTCCCTAATTTTATGGCTTTCATTTTTTCAGGCTCTCCGAGGGATTTTCTCTGAGGGATTTGATCTGCATGCTGTCCCTGGGGCAAGTACTACTGGGACACGCAGGTCTCTTAAGTGAGAGAGAAATGTCCTCCTATTCTTTGGACCACAGTTCTTTTCAATATTTGAGAAGAGAGAAGTGCATGTACTTCTGGTGTTTTTCTTTCAAATGAAAGTCTCATATGCGAATCTGTAAAAATCGGGTTCATTTGCCATGAGGTTAAATAAAGCAAAAATTCCCGGAAGGACATTGAGACCTTTCCTTGGTTAAAAGTGGAAAATCCACCATTAGTACAAAATGGGAAAGAAAAATGCGGTAAATATCCCCAGAGCGATGTTCCCCAAACACAGTGGAGACCCAGGAGAATGCGTCTGTGTCACCCACACCGTGACACGCACCAAGCTCGCAATGATTTCAAATCATTATTTGATTTCTTCCACCTGTTATGCTCCAACGCCTAGGTGCCAAGCAAACTTATATTCTTCTTAGAATATTAGCATATATGCTATGTGTTGGAAAACATATGCTTAAAAATAAGCACTTTAAATGGCTTTTACATTAAAAATATGGCACTCGCTGCTTCTGCTATCATCCAGTAAATGCAAAACAATACAGTGAGAAGTTCAGGCAAATATTAAGAAATGCATTTAGTCCCAAGAAAGGAAACTGAGTCTAGGAGATTGAAAGACTTAACAAAATCCGCAGTGCTAGTAGTAGCACAGTTGGAATGAAACTCGGTATTAATAGGCACAAAATTCAATGCCCCGTTTTGTATATAACCCTCCAGCTTAACAGCAAGTTTGACTCATGCACAGAGATTTTAAGCAATAGTAATCATTGGAAGAATAATAACTATGATACTTCCCATAAGCCATTTCGCACGTGCTTGCACAACTGTGAAATTTCAGATGGACAACTGTCTGGTAACTTCCTTAGGAAGAACAAAAAGCTAAATCTTTAACTTCTGTAGGATATTGCTCTGGTACAGAATTTTAATTGTCTCTAGAAGAATATACTCCACAGACTGCATTTATTACAGTTTGGTTCTATGTTACAGAAGATGATCCTGAGAAGCAAGTTGCATATTTCAGCTGGCAGCCAGATCACAAAAGATCTTAAATGTCAGATGAGGAAATGTGGATCCTCTTCATTAGTGACAAGTTTGGAGTAGAGGTGATGTCATCACAACATGACTATGAGAGAGCTACTCGCATGCATCTGATCGCACAGGCCCAGGGTGTCCAACAGAAAACCGTAAACTGACTTAAAACATGATGTCATGTTTTTGTGATGACGTGTCACAATGTATTTAATGTGTGCCCAAGACAGCTCTTCTCCCAGTGTGGCGTGGAGACACCACAAGTTTGGACACCCATAGGTTATCTCATTTAATCCTTACAGCAACTGTATGAGCTTGACATCACTTTTTGCCATTTTTATGGATGAAGATCCAGAGGTCCAGAAACATTCAGAAGTGTTATGCAAGACCCCAGAGCTAAAGTTGGAGCCTCCACTGCCTGAGACAGCAGGGGAGGCACGAAGTATTAACAAGAAATTGGTAATCAAGACGCTCTCATTTTCAGTATCTTGTGAGGGAAGAAACCCAATTGCAGAGCAGTTTTAAGGCTTATTTAGTTACATACTTTACGTGGAGCTCCAGTTATCAAGTGCTTTTGAACAATCATTTCATTTAAAGTCCCAAAAAAGCCATTCTTTACATTTTGCACATGAAGAAGTGGAATCTCACAGAAAATGAAGTGACCCAGTGTGAAACTGGATTGATTAGGTCCCATTTTGTTAGTTTCAGTTTTCCCCTGATTTTAGTACTGCTCACCGTCACTTCATACTGCTGTTATCATAAAGTCATCATAAGTAAACAGGTCGTGTATGTTCACACGAAAGCTAGTAGATTGAAACTCATCACCTGATTCTTTTCAAATCACTCTCACTTCATGTGATGTTTTGACTCTAAGTTAGCCTTCCTGATTGTTTTCACAATCGGTAGGACCAGACTTTGATTTCCACTGGCCGTATTTAAAAGGCGCTCAAAGTTAACGTTACGGCACAGAGCCCAACTCATTACCTCCATGCAGGTTCCTAGAGAGGGTCCAAAGGCGAGCCTACTTTGTGGGTCAACTTTAATAAAACAGTTGATAAAAACAGGGTTGCCTGGATCCTTGATCTGAAATGGCTTTGGTGGGGGAAGGGCATTTAAGTTGTTTAAATAGCACTTGGGCAAATTTTGGAAGCTCTGTGAGATCCCCTTAAAAAAAAAAAGTATACAATGTGTATGATAGCAATAATACCTAACTCATTGCATTATTCAGAAAATAAGGTGAGTTTGCCAGTGTAGAGCAGGACATATATTTATTGGATCTAATGCTCAACCGCACCCCCCTACGTCTTGCCTCCCAGGGTGCCTAGCACTGTAATTGGCACCTGGCGCATGCTCTCAAACTTTTCCTTCAACTCTCCTTCCTGTCTTTTTGCCATCCTTATTTTCAGGACTAAGAAGTTAATGCAGCTTCCTAAATAAGGGCTGAACCTTTTCCATCTGGAACCAAATGCATAGGATAATATTGGACACTGTTAAACCCTGTCAATATTTGGCTGCTTTAGAGAAATGTAACATTTTTGTATAGTAATGTATGCACCTTTATGTCTATACATTTCTAGTACACTTTTTACCAAAGAAGGGAGTTATTTACAACATAATATCTGATAACAAAGGTAACCAGGGGAAATTAACTTATAAATACAACTTAGTTTCTTAGTCAACACATTCATTTCCGAAAGAGTTCCCTCTATGCAAGCTTGCACGTATGGGGGCAATTTTGCCTATCATAGAGTGTTACTGATATTTATAATACTGTTTCTTAGTGAAGGTAGTGAAATGAAAGAGGTTTAAACCCTTTTTTTTAAAAAAAAAAAAGGCTGTTTAGCAAAGATGTAAAAGAGAAACTAACCAAAACAAAACCCCAATCTCCAAGGATGTTACTAATGCTTTTTCTCTCATAATTAGGGCAAAAGAAAAAGAGCTAGTTTAAGAACTACGTGGCTTATTTTTATCTTATCTATTCTAGGAAGCAGGTGGTATATTTGCTTTCATTACATGTGCCAAGAAGGACAATCCTGAACAATATGTACATCCCTAACACACACAGCTTTCAGTAGGGGTGTGGTTTCTAAATTCTGGCCATGTGGTTTATAATTTGGGCATTGTCTGCATTTGCTATACCATGGTTTTCTCCACCTGTTCTGTTTTCACAAAATTCATAACTTTGATTTACAGCATGGAGGGAAAGAAAGAAAATGGTTTCTAGGATTTAGCATTACCTCATCATCTCAGTACTTAAGAGAAAGGATTTATATACAAGTACATTTTAACCTCAGTGATACATATTTGTGTGTTATAATTCACTATTGAAATTGTTCCTGTATACAAAGTTAAAAGACACATGGATAAAAACTAGGGGGAGGGTGGTAATGGGAGGGAAGTTGGGAGGGAGGGGTGGACGGGCTGGATTGAGAGTAAAAGGGAGAAAACTGTACTTGAACAATGATTAAAATAAAATTTTAAAAAAAGAAATTGTTCCTGTATAAAGACCAAAACATATTTTTCTTCTCACATTTTTTTTTCTTTGAAGAAATCTCACCCTGACATGCTTCTTTTCTTAAATGCCTGTGAAAAGTATATGGACTATATTATGATCAACAAATGGATTGTTTTTCTTTGATGCTTTTTATTTCAAGTGCAACTCATGGACAGGAAATGCAACAAGAATCAAAATATCTAAGTTAATGTTTAAAATCTTTCTCAGATGGATTAAGAAAAATGATGTAGTGTCCATTTTGGGGGAATAGTTTCCAGAAATTAACATATAAAAGGTTATATGACCTAGTCATTTAGTTGTTGAGTATAAATTCCAAGAAACTAGTATTTATGAGGTAAATTATAAGTGAAATTCACACACACACACACACACACACACACCTAATTATGATAAAAAGGAGTTTTTCATATTTTCTTATTTTGATATGCTCTTATTTTTCCTTTAATGTTTTTGAAACCTGGTATACTCAAGGAACTTCTGCACTGGAGAAAATGAAGCATTTTTTGAAAAGATTTTGTGAAACCTTTCAGTTAAACCCCTCAGACAGCAAACAGAGGTTACTCATTGTCTGACTTGCTCCCCACCGACCACTCCTCCCTCACTGAATCACAGGTTTCCACCACACTGCTTTGCTCCTGGGAGAAGTTTGAGAAATACTTAACTAATCTCATTTGAACTCAATGTAAACTCATCATCTAGCATGTTCTATGAAATACAGTGGTTAATAAATGGCAGCACATTGCCAATATTCCAATAATCTGAGTACAATAAAATACACAAAACTAAAACTTAATTGGAGTCACTTCTATCTACTTCATTGCTTTGGATTAATTGGAAAAGACCAGTTAAGACAACACAAATAATGAGTTATACCTTGAAATTGTAGGATGTTAATGGAGTAAAAAATTATTTTCGGCTTCTTCATGATGTTAGTGAATTTGGTAGTCCCTGCTGACAAAAAGCACTTCAAAAACTGTCAGAGGATGTGTTATTGAAATGCAGAAACACTTTATTTATAGGCATTCACTTAGTACAGATTACACACAGTTTATGCACTGAAATTACATCAAATATAAACAGTTTTAGTATCTACATACATTCCAGTTGAAGTATGCTCTATAATATTAATTCTAATTCATTTACATACAACTTGCTCATTCTTTTTAATAATTACAGCTACAAATAACAAAGCAAATATAAAAATTTAAAAGTGACTCTTGTGAATGACTGTATCATAAATTTCATATTTCTAATGTTACACAGTTTTTCTTCAATCGTTCTTAGTACTAGAGTATTATTTAAAAGTAGATGTATTACAAGTAGTATTATTTAACATTTTTTCAACCAAGTATTAAGATAAAAGGGATGAAAATGATTTTTAACTGCACTTCAAAGACAGTAACATTTTATGAGGTATATCAATAAATAATTGATAAATATAAGGCTCTAGGACAAGGGAGGAAGGTGCAAATATTTCTAGAGTATCTATTAAAACAATTCATTTTCCTTATTATGCTAATTTGACTATCTGAAACCTCATAAAATGTGACGTTTTTCACTTGACAAAGAAGTTTGACACCTAATAGAATAGTACTTGTGTATGTGTGGATAATTAAATATAATTAATTCCTTAAAAGGGACAGTTAAAGTGATTTTAAATGAGAATATCTAGAATATGAAAAAGGTAAGAGTTGGTTATGAGAATTCTTGGATATAATGAAAAAACTTGACTATCTATTCTAAGGGAAGATTTGACAGAAATTTAGATGGCATTCTTTTTATCTAAAAATTTTTTTTTCATCAACACTTGATATTTTCACTGAGGGGTTTGGTCAGTTTCACTATCAGCTAATCAAACTATACTACTATATTAACTTGTTCAATCACACATCTATAAAAATAAACATTATGCATAATAAATAAATGATTATCACTGTATAAAATGTTTTGCATGTATAATTTATCATATATAAAGAACCAAATACCTCTGTAACTTTAAAGTGCACCATTTCCAAAGGTTACAGACCCTTTAACTAGAAATATGAAGTGAGTTATGAAGAAAAACTTACTGATATTACTTGAAATAAAATAAAATAATTTTAAAATTCTTCACCTAAAATCTTAAATTTCCTAAGTTTTCTGCAACAAGTGTGTATTGCACATGCAATATAAATAAAAGCCTATGACTAATCTAGAATGTAAAAAGTCTACTTTGCTCTCTAAATATCATATAAAACCATGGATAAACACCCATAATGCATGACAAACAAAATGCACAATAGATCATTTAAAAAATAGTGGTTGCACACAACAATACAACTTTATAGTACCACAGCACCTTTGAATATGCTAGAAACCTACATTTAAATATTTAAAATAGAAAATACTAAGGGGAGAGAGCTGAGACAGTAGCCACAGGGAACCTGGTGCTGAGTCATCCCCCAAACAGCAGCCACAACCATTGCTCAGGCAGACCACTCCCCTCCAAGCAGCAGCAGCCTGAGGGGAAACAACACCCCCGACCCCAGGAGGAATTCTGTCCTACCCTATGGGGCTTAAGCCTGACTGCTGAGTGTAGAGTGACTAGATTAACAACTGAAGGAGACAGCCACAGACAGTAGATACCTGGCAGTCTCAGAACAGGCTGCCTAAGGTCAGGCGGGGTCAACATCTGACATCATCAGAGGCAGATCCAGAAAGAAAAAAACAGTGATAAATACTAGAGGCTACCAGGATGAAATCCACTGTGGTCTTCTCCATGATTAGCGATATTTTCTTTCCTGCATAACTTTTTAACATCCATTTCCTATCCAGCAAGTCTCTGCATGTTAAGTCACTAGAATTATTCTATGATTTATTTCTCTCTTTTCTTATATAGTCTTAATCTCTTTCCACCCTTATTAATACTGGTTCATTTGTTGTTGATACTGAGATCGCTGGGGGGAAATATTTTTGTGGATGTGGGTTTGTTCCCTAGGCTTTGTGGTTTTGTTCTGGCAGCACCTGCACAACAGCACACAAGACGTGGTGGGTGGAGTGACCAGCTGGAGGGAAGGACCCACTAAAGAATGACTCAACAACCAAAATCCAAAGACATCCAGAGAGCCAACATAAAGGCCATCCTAAGAACAGGAAGTTCCAGAGATTGAGGCGACTGCATCACTGAATCTCACAGGTCTCCTGCCATAGAAGTTCACACCACAAATTCAGGGAGTCAAAACAGATAAATTTAAGAAGCAGAGGCTAACTAGAAGAGTCTCACAAACAATGGGAAGACAAAGAAACAAATCCCAAGTGAAAGGAAAGGAGGAAGCCTCAGAAAGAGTGCTAAATGAAATAGGGGCAAGTCAACTATCAGATATTGAGTCCAAAGCAATGGTTATCAGGAAGCTCAAAGAGCTCACAGAGAATGACCAAAAACTACAGGGAAACTACGATGATTCACTGCAAACAATATCAACATGAAAAAGAATTAGAAACTATTAAAAAGATACAAGAAGAAATGAAGAATACAATTTCTGAATTGAGGAACACAGTAGAAGGAATCAAAAGCAGGCTAGATGAAGCAGAGGATCAAATCAGTGAGCTGGAGGCCAAGGTAGAAAAAGCCTCCCAAAAACAGCAAGAAAAAGAAAAAAGACTGAAAAAGGATGAATACTGGTTAAGGGAAATGCAGGAAAACATGAAATGTAATAATATCTGTATAATGGGGATACCAGAAGGAGAAGAAGAAGAGCAAGGGATAGAAAACCTGTTTGAAAAATTAATGATGGAAAACTTCCCTAATTAGATGAGAGAAAAAGTCACACAAATGCAGTAGGCACAGAGAGTCCCAATCAAGAGGAACCCAAAGAGGCCCACTTCAAGACACATCATAATTAAAATGGCAAAATTCCAAGACAAAGAGAGATTCTTAAAGACAGCCAGGGAAATAGGAAGTAACATTCAAGGGAGACCTGATAAGGCTAGCAGCTGACTTCTCAATGGAAACGCTCCAAGCCAGAAGGGAATGTCAAGGAATATTCCAAGTAATGACAATCAAAGGCCTATAACCAAGACCATTGTACTCAGCAAGGCTCTCAATTAAAATGGAAGGTCAATAATGAGTTTCCCAGACAAGTCTCAAAGAATACACCTTCTGCAAACCAGCTCTGCAAGAGATGCTAAAGGGTCTGCTTTAAGAAAAGGAAGAAAAAGAGTTAGAGAGAGAGGAACACAGGTTTGAAGACAGTAAAATGGCAATGAATAAGTTACCTATCAATGATAACCTTAACTGTAAATGGATTAAATGCTCCAATCAAAAGGCATAGAGAAACTGAATGGATAAAACATGACCCACACATATGCCGCCTACAAGAGACCCACCTCAGAACAAAAGACCTACACAGACTGAAAGGGAAGGATTGAAAAAAGTATTCTAAACAACTGAACAGGAAAAAAAAGTGGGGGTAGAAATACTCATATCAGATGAAATAAACCTCAAAACAAGGACCATAAAAAGAGACCCAGAGGTCACTTCATAATACTCAAGGGAAGAATCTATCAAGAAGACATAAACATTATAAACATATATGAACCCAACATAGGAGCATCCAAATACATAAGGAAAATCTTGGAGGACTTAAGGAAAGATATTGACAGTAACAAAATTATAGTAGGGGATTTTAACACCCCACTATAAAAATGGGTAGATCTTCCAAACAAAATATCAAGAAGGATATTGCAGCATTGAACAGTGTCCTAGATCAAATGACTTAACTGATATATATATAGAAACATTCAACCCAAAGAAGCAAAATAGATATTCTTTTCAAATGTACATGGAACATTTTCAAAGATAGACCACATGATAGGACACAAAACAAGCCTCAAAAAACTCAAGAAAATTTAAATCATATCAAGCATTTTCTCCAACCACAAGGGACTGAAACTAGAAACCAACCTCTAGAAAAAAATTCAAAACCCTCAAATTCATGGAGATTGAATAGCATGCTATTAAACAATGAATGGGTTCAGAATGATATCAAGGAAGAAATAAAAAACTTCCTGGAAACAAATGAAAATGAACTCACAACCATACAAAACTTAGGGGACACAGCAAAGGCAGTCCCGAGATGGAACTTCATTGAAATATCGGCCTACCTAAAAAAGATAGAAACATTTCAAATAAATAACCTAACCCTACACCTTCAAGAGCTGGAGGAACAACAACAAAGACAGCCCAGAGCAAGTAGAAGGAAGGAAATAACCAAGATCAGAGCAAAATTAAAGGACATAGAGACTAAAAGCACAATTCTAAGGAGCAAGAAATCCAGCAATGGTTCTTTGAAAAGACAAACAAAATCAACAAATCTTTAAGCAGGCTCATCAAGAAAAAGAGAGAGAGAACCCAAATAAACACAATTAGAAATCAAAGAGGAGAGATTACAACTGATACCACAGAAATACAAAGGATTGTAAGAAATTACTATGAAGCACTATATGCCAAGACATTTGAAAACCCAGATGAAATGGACAAATTTCTAGAAAAATATAATTTTCAAAAACTCAGTGAAGAAGCAGAAAGCCTGAACAGACCAATAACAGGTGATGCAATTGAAGCAATAATCAAAAACTTCCAGGCACAAAAAAAACCCTGGACCTGATGGTTTCACAGCAGAATGTTACAAAACATTTAAGGAGGAGCTAACCCCTATCCTATTCTTTACAGATTCTTCCAAAAAATCCAAGAAGATGGTAGACTCTCAAACTCTTATTATGAGGTCAGCATCATCCTAATCCCCAAACCAGACAAAGATACAACAAAGAAAGAAAACTACAGGCAAATATCACTGATGAACACAAATGCTAAAATGTTCAACAAAATTTTAGCAAACCATATCCAGCAATACATTAAAAAGATCATGTATCATGATCAAGTGGGTTTCATCACAGGAATGCTAGGATAGCACAATATTTGCAAATCAATAAATGTAATACATTACACAAACAAAAGGAAAGATAAAAATCACATGATCATATCAATAGTTGCAGATAAAGCATTTGATAAGGTACAGCACTCATTCATGATAAAAACACTCAGCAAAGTGGAAATAGAGGGAGCATTCATCAACATAATAAAGGCCATATATGAGAAACCTACATCCATCATTATACTCATGGACGAAAACTAAAAGCTTTCCCACTAAGATCAGAAACAAGTCAAAGATGTCCAATTTCACCATTTCTATTCAACATAGTATTGGAAGTCCTAGCCACAGCGATCAGAGAAGAAAAAGAAAAAAAAGGCATTCAAATGGGAAAGGAGGAAGCAAAACTGTCATCATTGTAGATGGCATGATAGTATACATAGAAAATCGTATCTTGTAGATGCCACAAAAACACTACTTGACCTAAAAAGTGAATTTGGCAAAACAGCAGGATACAAAATCAATATTCAGAAATCAAAGGCATTTTTGTATATCAACAATAAAATATCAGAAACAGAAATCAGGAAAAAATCTCATTTGATATAGCAACAAGGAAAATAAAGTGCCTAGGAATAAACCTAACCAAGGAGGTAAAAGACCTGTACTCAGAAAACCACACAGCACTGAAGAAAGAAATTAAGGAAGACGCAAACAAATGGAAACATATACCGTGTTCATGGATTGGAGGAATTAACATTATCAAAATGTCCATACTACCCAAAGCGATTTACAGATTCAATGCAATCCCTATTAAAATCCCAATAAACTATTTCACAGATATAGAACAAACACCTCAAAAATTTATATGGAACCATAAATGACCCCGAATAGCTGCAGCGATTTTGAGAAAGAAGAGCAAAGTAGGAGGGATCACAACACCTGATACCAAACTGTATTACAAGGCCACTGTAATCAAAAGAGTCTGGTACTGGTATAAGAACAGACACATAAATCAATGGAACAGAACAGAGAGCCTAGAAATAAACCCAAGCCTCTATGGTCAATTAATATTTGACAAAAGGGGCAGCAGCATAAAATGGAGCAAAAATAGCCTCTTCAACAAATGGTGTTGGGAGAACTGGACAGCTACACGCAAAAAAATGAAACTCAACCACCAACTTACACCACACACAAAAATAAATTCAAGGTGGATAAAAGATTTAAATATAAGTCTTGACACCATTAAAGTCCTAGAGGAGAACATAGGCAGGAAAATCTCAGATATTCTATGCAGCAATATTTTCACTGAAATTTCCCTAGAGCAAGGGACATGAAAGAAAGAATAAACAAATGGGACCTCATCAAAATAAAAAGCTTCTGCACAGCTAAAGAAAACAGCATTAGAATGAAAAGAGAACCAATGGTATGGGAAAACATATTTGCCAATGATACCTCAGACAAGGCTTTCATCTCCAAAATGTATAAAGAACTCACATAACTCCACTCCAGGAAGACAAAGGACTCAATTAAAAAATGGGCAAAGGACTTGAACAGACACTTCTTCAAGGAGGATGGACTGAGGGCCCAGAGACATGTGAAAAGATACTCAGCATCACTAGCCATCAGAGAGATGCAAATTAAAACCATAATGAGATACCACTTCAGACCGGTCAGAATAGCCATCATAAACAAATCAACAAATAACAAGTGCTGGCAAGAATGTGAAGAAAGGGAACCCTAGTGCACTGTTGGTGGGAATGCAGCCTGGTGGAGCCAGTCATAGAAAACAGTATGGAATTTCCTCAGAAAACTAAAAATGGAACTGCCTTTTGACCTGGCAATTCCAATGCTGGGATTATATCCTAAGAACCCTGAAAAACCAGTTGAAAAGAACCTATGCACCCCAATGTTCATAGCAGCACAATTTATAGTAGCCAAGAGCTGGAAGCAACCTAAGAGCCCGTCAGTAGATGAATGGATCAAAAAACTATGGTACATTTACACAATGGAATACTACACAACCGACAGAAAGATGGAGCTCCCAGCCTTCACGACAGCATAGTTGGAATTGGAGAGCATTAAGTGAAATGAAATAAGACAGACCGTGAAAGACAAATACCATATGATCTCACCTAATGAACAAAACCAACAGGCAAGCAAAACATAACCAGAGAGATTGAAATCAAGTATGAACTGACAGTAACCAGAGGGGAGGGGGGAGGAGATAAAGAGGGAAGGGTTTTCAGGAACATGTATAAAGGACACATGGACAAAACCAAAGGGGAGTGGGATCAAGGGCTGGGAGGTGGTGATGGCTGGGGTCGGGGGAAGTGGTGGAGGAGAAATGGGACAACTTCACTTGAACAAAAATTTAAAAAGTTAAAAAAAAGAAATGCCATAAAAAACAATGATGCCAATTATTAGAGTGTCAAAAATAGTGAAATACTTGGAATAACAGTGCTAGTTAAGTGAATATTCATAAATGGATAGAATGTTATGCAGCATTTAAAATTATAAGTGCACTATAAAATTTGTACAATATAATTTTAAACAAAATAGTGCAAAGTGAAAAATTTTATGTTTTTTCTGATTAAAAGTTCTCAACTGATGTTTTCAAAAGTAAAAACAATGTTGAGGTGAAAAAAGAATACAGAGAAAATTGGACACATCATTCTTTCTTCAATAAAATATAATTTACATGTAATTTGAAGCATTTACCCCTCTGTGTAGGAAATGATTTAATCAACATATGGTAAAAAAAATAGTTAATTTTAAGAGGCAAATTATTCAAAGCAATGAAATATTTTGAGTAATTTAATGCCAAAGAAATTAAATAGCTCTATGTAGATATGACTCTAGTACCTTATATTTTCCTAGGTAGTTTCCAACTTGATAAAATCTTTTAAAATGTAGTATATGAACCCTTCCTTCTACTGTCATATGACTAGAATTATGTTTCATTACACAAGAAATATCAGTATGTTTTCTCAAAATACACTGCAGTATAAAGAACTTTATGTTCTCTTGTGATAGATAAATTTAAAAATTTTTTCCAGTATTTATAGAAAAAGGAAACACGATTAGAAAACTGACTTTTAATGATTAAAGCATGGAACATGATTATAATCAGCATTAAAAACCCAGTAGATAATATATAATCATCCAACTTTTAAGCACAGTGATGGGTAATCATAATTTTCTCAGCAATATTATATTAGTAAATATTTCAAAAAAAATTAACTGAAGTGTTTTTGTTGTTGTTGTTGTTTATTTTGGTCCTAACAAAATCTCTGCCCTGGCCTCTTAGAGAAGAGCTTGGATAGTTCAGCTTCACTTCTAAACTCCCCAAGACAATGCTTAAACTCTTCAGCAGTGAGACAGGACATGTAATTCCGTGTTTCATGATTGATGTGTTAACTGCCAGTTTGCACACCAACACAGCAATATATCACATCACAGCTGTGGACATTCTGAGCAAGCCAAGGGAGCAAAAGCATGATAAAACTCATTATACTGCACTGTTTCTTCCCCAAATTGTAAAATTTTGATTACTAGATTACAGCTACTGTAAGCATAAGGTTCAATGGGGCATCATCTTAAAGGTGGTTTTTGTTTCTCTGGCCTTTCTGATTGAGAATCCAAATGACAAAATTAATGATCTTAACCAAATTTTGACATTGAAAATCATTGGAATTTTTTTGAAGGGGAATGAAATTCTGTTGTTCCTAGGAAGTTCGAACTCCCTGCAGATTTCAATAGCTGATGTCCTGGAATTGGTCTAGGACAAGGAAAATAACATGTTACCAAGATCACATGCTTGTGTTCTTGGAGGCTTTGTTGCCAAGCACGCCACATGGACGAATTCCCATTACTAAAACACAGATGCACAAAATCCAACTCACTGGGTTGAACAATAGTGGACACCAATTATCTTCCAAGCTAGCTCAGCCTCCCATTACCATCTGAAACCCACATGTAATACCCACAGGCAGGGTTACGTCCATGAATTCTTTCATAGCTGCCCAAACCTTCCGCCATTCTTTTTACCTCATTTCTGAAACTGCAAGTCTACTCTGACTTCAACCACAGACATTTGTTGGTATTCTTTTTCTTTTGTTTTTTAGAAATGAAGTACCTCAAGTACATGTCTAAGATAGTGACTGGTATGGTACATAGAAGGCCCTCAATAAGTATACTTACAATTATTATTTACTTGTATTTTACAAGTGTATAGTATTCATAGTATTTTAATGGAAGATCTGCAGTAAGCAAGATTTGGTTTGGGAAGCATACCTCTTTTATAAAACAATTATCAAAACTGATTCTAAGAGTCATACCAACCAGCCCTGGCTGGTATGGCTCAGTGGATTGACTACTTGCCTGCAAACCAAAGGGTCGCCGGTTTGAGTCCCAGTCAGGACACATACCTGGGTTGTAGGCCAGGTCCCCAGTAGGGGGCACACAAGAAGCAACCACACATTGATGTTTCTCTCCCTCTCTTCCTCCCTCCCTTCCCCTCTGTCCTATAAGAAAGAAAGAAAGGAAGGAAGGAAGGAAGGAAGGAAGGAAGGAAGGAAGGAAGGAAGGAAGGAAGGAAGGAAGGAAGGAAGGGAGAAAGAGAGAAAGAAAGAGAGAGAGAGAGAGAGAGAGAGAGAGAGAGAGAGAGAGAGAGAGAGAGAGAGAGAGAGAGAAAGAAAGAAAGAAAGAAAGAAAGAAAGAAAGAAAGAAAGAAAGAAAGAAAGAAAGAAAGAAAGAAAGAAAGAAAGAAAGAAAGAAAGAAAGAAAGAAAAAGAAAGAAAGAGAGAAAGAGAGAGAGGGAGGGAGGGAGGGAGGGAGGGGCAAGCATAAGTTTTAAAAAAAGAGTCATACCAACCAAAAGCTATCTGCTTACTCTGAAGCTTGTTAATTGAAGGTAAACTATAGAATCATCTTTAAATTTCATGTTTCTCCTTTCCACTGCAATATAGATAAAATGCCTTCTGGAATACTCCTAAACATTTGTACCAAAGGGGAGCATCAAATTCTCCAGGTACAAATGGTTTTATGCAATAGAGGCATTTCTAGCTCATAAATATTCCACATTTCCTCTGAATACCAGTGTCATAAAAATTATATAAAATGTTTGATTTCCTTTTTAAAACATGACATTTCTGACAAATCCCCTTATATCTTAGATACTAATACAACCCTTTCATTTCTTCAATTTCATTTTCATATAAGTCCTGGACTAAATGTAAATATAATCCTGAATGCTGCTTTTGAAAAGACATCTCTTACTTACTTTAAAGTCAACCACTAACAGTAATATTTTATTCCACTGTCAAAATGTCCTTAAGTAACAAAGAATTTTTATTTTATTGGCTGACATTTTCTCCTGTTTTGTATGATGTTTCCTTAAACAGAAGACACCTACTTTATTTGAATTTTTAAATACACTAGCTCTTTTTCAGTGCTCACTGATCTTGTGAGCATTCTGCAACATTAGTGGATATAGGAAGCCTCTCCTGGCATTAATGAGAAATTAAAGACTATACAGATAAGATGAAGAACTTTGTAAATGGAGCACCAAATATAAGGCATCATATTACTTTTAGTATCATATTAATCTGCCTAAGTTCTCCAATTCATGTCCAGAAAAGAGTCATTAATATGAAACAACTTTGAACCAAAGACATAAAAATATAAAATTTACCTATAGTTTTAACATGTGAAAAATAGAATAAGTCATCTGAGAACTCACTGATTCTAAGATAGTCCTTTTAGCTAATAAAAACTGAATGATAACAAAAAATATATTCTCATTAACATTTACTTTACATATTTGCCTATCTCACGGAGTTATTTGCCCTGTGTTTAGGAAAAGATCTCTTAGCTCTATAAAATAAAATGCCATTGTGGAAAAAGTTATTAATGTTAATGCCTTTTTAAATATTATAGCATACCAAAAAATAAAAATAAAAAGAGGATATTTGGAGCCTTGGTTGGTGTAGCTCAGTGGATTGAGAATGGGCCTGAGAACCAAAGGGTCACTGGTTCCATTTCCAGTCAGGGCACGTGCCTAGGTTGTGGGCCAAGTCCCCAGTAAGGGGCACTAGAGAGACAACTACACATTGATGTTTCTATCTTTCTCCCTCCCTTCCTCTCTCCCTACATATAAATAAATAAAATCTTTAAAATAACTTTAAAAATAAATACATTTTTTAAAAAAGGATATTTGGGAAAGACTTCATTTTTTTTTCCTTCTTCCATACCTTCCTTACTGCATATACTCAAGTAAAATTAATAATGTACCTCATAGAATGTCTCCATGCCTCCCAGAACAAGTGAAACCACAATCTGCTCTTTTAATCCACCTCAAGAGCCAATCTATGAAAAATGGTGACATGCAAATGTAATTCACAAACATCACCTTTTGTATCCATTTTTAAGTGAGTCACGCATTTAGTCTGGGGAAAAGTGCTAGTAGGGTACACAACACACATAAAGTGTTATTCATAGAAGATATTTTCCTGTCGAGAAATGTTTCCAATCAACAGAATGACAGCAACAAAAATCAGACAACAGGAGCACTGTTTCAAGAGGTTAAATATAAATGGAAATGCACCCTGAGGAGATGTCAGGTATGTCTTGTATCTGTCACCCTCCGAAGATCCATCCCAGTAGGAAAATCAGTAGGAAAATGTGGCGCTCCACATTTCTACAGAAACTCTTCAAAGAGACTAAGGGCTCTATCTCGTCATCTTTAACAGCAAAACTATGGACCTAGAGTTACGGACAAGCAGCCACATCTTAATTAGTATCTTACCTTCGATGTGTGCTTAAGAGAGAGAAATTGATGTTATTGTGCAATTAAAAGATGTATATTCTTGAATGGTTTCAAAAGCTCTCCAGCGCTGACAGTGATAGGTCAACAGTAAGACAGACAACAATAACACATGTCTTTGAGAAAAACAAGTAGGTAAATTCCATCCCTTGCCTTTATTAAGGGAATAACCATATTTAAATCATTTAATGTACTCATGAATTTCTAGACATGTTTTTATTCATTTCTCTTGTCCCTAGGATACATATAAAGAATACCATATAAACTCTTTTCATACATCTATTTTGGGTTCTGAATTATTTTACACAGATTCCTTGGGTGTTCTTGTGCCCCTATTTTCCCTGAGGCCCCTTAGAGAAAGCAAGCGCATTTCATTTTTCACAAGCCATTATGTGTCAAGAACGTATCCTGAAGGCCTCTCAACACCTTTCCTAAATATGCATCTAAAATAGAGATTTTAAACGAATTTACTTTTCTGGCTTGAAGATGCCAGGGAGCAGGGAGACTTCATTTTTCCAATCCCATTGTTGTTTACTTGTGTGAATGTAGGTTTTAGGAACTAGACTAAGGGTGTGTACCTAATCTGCAAATGATACGCTGCATGCATTGTGCGGGCCTGGATATTTCCAGTGTATTCTATAGCAAGATATGTCATACCGCTGTCTTCAGAGAATCTCGGCTCGATTATAATCATGGTTCTGACTAAATTTTCCTACAATCAAGAGTTATTTGTTCTCATATTCTCCCCAACTTACAATGAATCACTGTATCTATTCAGATACTTCTGCAGAGTCTGATCATTTGATCCCTTCTTGAGTTAATAGGTTGTATGAGGTTCTACTTTTGCTTCAAATAATGTAAACAAATAAGGATTAGCCCTGGCTGGTGTGGCTCGGTGGACCGAGTGCTGGTCTGAGAGCCAGAGGGTCACCAGTTCAATTCCCAGTGAGGGGACTTGCTTGGGTTGCGGGCCAGGTCCCCAGTAGGGGGCGCTCGAGAGGCAACCACCCATGGATGTTCTCTCCCTCTCTTTCTCCTTCCCTTCCCCTTCTCTGAAAAGAAATAACTAAATAACTAAATTTTAAAAAAGAAAAGCAATAAAGTTGAGAAGCCCAGTTAGAAACTGGGAATACTTACTGGTCTGGCGTGCATGGACACCACGTCCTTGAAGGTCGTCAGCGGAAAGCTGCACTCGGACACACTGTAGGGGTCCGAGCTGCTGGAGGAGCACTTAGAGATGGAATCGTAGGCCACGAAGGTGTTGTCCAGAGGCAGCTCCTGGATGAAGTGGTGCTTGGAGCTCAGGGGCGTTTCCGGCTGGATCTGGAAGGCCGGCTGCGGCGAGGTGGATTGGTAATGCCGGGCTAGGTCAGGGCTTTCAGGTTTGAACGTAGTGGGCATGGTGCTCCAGTCGTACTTGTGCATGGTTTCCTCTTCCAGCTCAGCGGGAAGGTCTATGGTGGTGCTGTGTCCGTCGTCGTCAGCATCATCTGACTTAATTTCCTCAATGTTGACAAAGTGAAGCAGCAAGTTCTTAGGGGGATGCTGCTTCTTCTTCTTCTGCTTCTTCTTCTTCTTCATCATTATCATCTGCCTATTTTCTGGGTTTGGCGTAACCCATTCAGAATTCTGCTTGTTTTTCTGAGCAGCCTTAAGGTGTGCTGGCTGGTAGCATCTCACTATGACAATGATTACGATAACGAGGGCGACAGCTGTGCTGGCAACCGCAGTGGCGATCACAATCTTGACATAGTCATCGGATGGGGAGGAGGCATCAGCTATCTCAATATTTGGGATTACTGGTGTTTCAGCCTTCTTGCGCACCAGTTCATGAATCAGTGTGGCATTGGTCACTGACTCATTCACAAACAGGTTGACAACTACAATGTTGGAGAGAGCATCAGGTTGCCCTAAGTCATTGGCTTTGACTACCAATCTGTGTAAACCGCGGTCTGTGCGCACGAATTTGCTCTTCATCATTATGTCGCCTGTTGTTTCATTAATCACGAACAGGCCTTTGGTGTTTCCTTCAACGATGGTGTAAAGAAGCTGCGCATTAATGCCGGTGTCATTGTCAACAGCACGGACCGTGAAGACCACTGTGCCTGGATCCGTGGATGGTTGGACCAGTTGAAAGGAGTAGTTGGAAGAAGGGGCAACAAACACTGGTACATTGTCATTCACATCGACCACATTTATGGTCACTTTGGCAGTTGCAGACTGCGGTACCCTACCGCCATCCTGAGCCTTTACATAGAAAGTATAAGATTCTTGTTTTTCTCTATCAAAGGAAACATTTGGTCGAATGACACCGGTCTGTGGGTCAATGGTGAACTCGTCATTCACGCCTACAATGGACAGAGTGACCACAGAATTTTCACCATCATCGAGATCAGATACATTGATTAGTCCTACTGTGCCATGTCTAGAAAGGTTTTCTGGGACATAGAAATTGTACTCATCGTGAGAGAAAACTGGCATGTTGTCATTTTGATCAAGAACTCTCACTATCACTGTGGCATTGGTTATTAAGGGTGGAACACCATTATCTTTTGCCAGAACCGTGAGGTAGTATTTCTCCTGCTTTTCTCTATCTAGTTTCGTCACTGCAGTCAGCATGCCCGTACGATAGTCCAAGTTGAATTCAGGCGGAGCATCAGAGCCTAGCACGTAACTGATTTCACCGTAACGCCCAGTGTCTGCATCTGTCGCAGTTACTTTTGTCACCTGGGAGCCCGGAGAGTTATTCTCGGGAATAGAAGTAGTTATGACACGCTGGGTAAACACTGGAGCATTGTCATTTTCATCTTTGACTTTGATAAGGAGCATGGATGACTGATTCAAAGGAGGTTGGCCGGCATCCGTGGCCATTAGTTTAATGGCATACTCTTTCGTGGACTCGAAGTCAAGAAATGCATTTGTCTCCAGGAGGAACTGGTTAGTGAATACTGGCCGTAATCGGAAAGGGATATTTTGATCCATGAAGCATATCACCCTGCCATTGTTGCCAGCATCCTTATCTGTCACAGTTATCAGAGCAATTTTGGTGTAGACTGGAGCATTCTCTGAAAGAACCACAGTGCCATTGACCGGGTTGATGATGTATCGTATATCAATTGACGGGGCATTATCATTGACATCTATCACATTCACACTCACCAGTGCTCTTGCGGGTGACAGCCCACCATCACCTGCCCAAACCAGTAACTTGTGGCTTGGTGACTCCTCCCTATCCAGCGGCTGTTTGATTGTGATCAGTCCGGTCTTGCTGTTGAGGTCAAACAGCCGCTTGGCCTGGCTGGGAATGAGGTTGCTGAAATAGAAGTGAATTATGGCATTTTCCCCTATGTCGGCATCTGTGGCGTGGAGCTGCACCACTGAAGTACCCACGGGAGCATTTTCTGGTATACTGACTTCAATCTCATCCTGTGTGAACACTGGATGGTTATCATTTACATCAAGAATTTTGACTTGCAAAATGGCGGTACTGGATCTTTGAGGAGTGCCACCGTCTTCAACCTTCAGTTTCATTATATACACATCCTTCTCTTCCCTATCTAACTGCTTTAGAACCACCAGTTGTGGAACCTTCTGTCCATCGGGTGCTACGCCGACGCCAAGCCCAAAAACACTCCGACCCTGGAAAATACAGCATGGAATATTGAAGTTATGTTACTATGTAATGAGACCAGTTTTCAATTTATCTAATCCACACGAGAGAGGATTAGCTCAGAAAGAGAGGTCAGATGATTTGACTTCTAAGTCCCATCTCTGCCATATGCAATATCATGACCAAAACCAAGTTGTTTAATATCTCTAGGCATTGCTAAAATTAAGAGTTTTGCTAGAAAATGTTCTGAGGGCTTTTCAGGTTGTACCATTTTATGATAATGAATGTAAGTCACTTATGTAAACTATTAAAGATTTCAAAAAGAAGTTTGTAGAAAAGAATCATGGGGGATAATAGAAGGGCCATCAAGATCATGTATAAAGGAAACATGGACAAAGCCAAAGGGGGTAGGATTGAAGATGGAAGGGAGGGGTGAGGTGAGGCAGGGGGTGTGGTAGGGGGTAAAATCAAGACAACGGTACTGGAACAACAATAAATTTTTTTTTCAAAAAAAATTGTCACTAAGTTTCATATGGTGCGTGAAGTTATAAGGGAATTAACCATGGTTACTTTCACATGAACTAAATATTTTACTGTAGATTTCAGTTGCACAGGATGCCTTTCACCCCCAAAAGTAACACTCAGGTATAAAATATTTGTCCAAGAGAGTAGTAAATATATTGCATTTAATCAATGTAATAAAATCTAACAAACATTTGCCCAAGTGAGAAAATGAAACTCTGATAAGATTATAATCTCATGTAAAATACACAGAATTTCCTCTTTCTTTTCTATAAGAACAGTTGTTTAAAATGAAATTTTCTTGAAGGTTAAACATGTCATTTCAGTTTTTTTTTAATGAATAAGCAAAATGGATTGAAGCCACATGCCAAAATGTCCACAATACCTATGTACTGTAATGACGGGAATCTCTATAGAACTGTCTCTGGTGGTTGAACCGTCCAAGGAGGTTCAATCAACATAAAATCATAAAATACTTCATGAGCATGGACTCTCTTAAGTGCTACTGCTCATCAGTGCACAGAGGGTCTTAATAGTCTTCATGAGCCTTTTAAATAGTCAAATATCTTAATGTTGATAATGTCCAATCTGTCAAAATAAAATAAAAAATTTAAAAAGTGCCCTTTCTGGACTGCAGTAAGATAAGGCACGCACAGATAAACAATGATCTTGCTAGCTGACTAAAGTGAGATAATATGAAATAATCCATGTGTATTTGTTATCTTTTTATTTTACACAGCTAAAATGAACATCTTTTAATATTTTCTTTCTATGAGCCAATAAAAACTGTCTTTCTCTGAATAAAGTATATAGCAATGGAAATGTTTGCTATGTCATATCTACTTACAAGTGTGAAAATCAGCAAACTGCAACCTATCCTTCAGCTGTGTGGTTTTAAAGAATTTTGTAACAAATACATTAAATATAGATAAATACAGTATTTACTATTATAATTTGACATAATAAACTTATGATTGATAATGTTACTCTTCTAATGATATTTCAAAATGCTTCTAGAAAGATATAAATCTAGAATGTCTCATTTATGGATACAAAATAGTTTATAAATTACACTTCATAAAAATCCATGTTCCTTCTCGGCATGCCAATATTGAGTGGCTACCGGTCACAGCATGTTTCTAGGCACTGGGGTATGGTGGGGTATAGACACGTGTTAGTGATGGAATGGAAATTAAATCCCAGCTGAGAAGAAACCAATGCCAATGTAAGTACTTAATGATGACATTGATATTAACACATTTATAGTAAGAGAATAATTACATTTTTAATAAGAGCTATAAAGGAGATTATGAAGTGTTTTCAGAGGTTGTGTAAGGGGAAACTAGCATATATAATATAGTATAAAGACAGTAAGAAAGTTCTTTTAAGTTCTGGATTTTTAAACCCAGTTGTATAACTTATGACTACACCACATCTGGGGAAAGTAACAAGCTTGTTTTCTTTTTTAGTTTCAAGTATTTATGTTTGTGTATTTTGTTTTGGTATATTTAGATTTCAGGCTTGTTTTTAATTCTTATTTATTCTATCACAGTTGTTCAAATTTTTCAGTCTTGAACATTTGCCTGAATTTTGAATTTGCCTTTGGTTTCCCCAGAAAATGAAGGGAAGTTTATATCAGTTAAAAAATCCAAGAACAGCCTATTTACTGCCTTTTAATTATTTTATGGGAAATGGCAGTAATGTTAAAAAATAGATTTTTTACATTTTCATGGTGGTATTAAGATATACTAGTCAGATCATGGATAATGTCGCTGTAGCTCTTGTGTTTTCTATGAGTCCTCTGTGCAATGCAATAGCAATTAGCTACGAGTATTTACATTTAAATTTTAACTGACTAAAATTAGCTACAATCTAAAAACAGTTCCTTGATCTCACTAGCCACATTTAAATTTCTCACAGCTACATGTTGGTGCTGGCTCCATGATTACACAATGTTCTACCGAACTGTATTTTCCTGTCATATTTTTGTTTAACAAAAAGCTACATTCATCTTTTGCAGTGGTGACAACCTCCCCAGGCCAATATGCCTTTGGCTCAGGCTCTTGCCATCTCTCTCCAGAAGAGGAGAAGAGGAAAGACAAGAGGCACCCGGTGCAGAGCCCCAGGTCCCACTTCCCTCAGGACAAATGCCCAGATGCTCTAAAATCCCCACCATTTTTGGGCCTGCTTGATGGGCAGTTGTGTGTCTTCCATCAGTCCACAGGAGGGCCAGCAAGGCTGACGGAAGGGTGCTCCTTCACAAGCAATGGCTGGGGAACCAACCACCCCAATAAACACATGTTTAATTGAATAAACAATTCTGTTCAGCCAGGTGATTGCTGGTTGATGTACTGAAAACTTTACATTGTCCAACCAATTGGTGGAGGAGTTGCCCACATGTAAAAGAGAAATAATTTTCCATACAGTTTGCTTAGATATTGAACTTTGATGCCAAAGTGTAGTTAGTGCCCACAGGAGCTGACTCCCTTTATTATTGAATTAGTAGTCCGTGGCAGTTAGACCACCTAACACTCACATCCACACACACAATAAAACAAACTGAATAAACAAACAAACCCATAGCTTACACCATGCCGTGGGAACACAGGGGAAGCTGGAAAGGGAAAATTAAGGTGCACTGACATGTCTCCTTAATGCATCACCTTGTTCACTTAGCATAGACGTGTCCTAGGTACTGGTCATTGATTGGTAGTACCCCCAATTCCAAACCTACTTAACATGACTGCCCCTTGTTTAGAAAGAAAAGCTCAAGCAAAGAAAATCCTCAGATAGCTCTCCAGCAGAGTCATCCTCTGGTGAGAGGACTAGGTATCGCTCCTGTGTGTGTGTGACTCGGTAATTTAATTCTTGAAGCCTTCGTACGCTGATGCATGCACAGCATCAAGCTTTGTTTACATTTATAGTCTCTCCATATACAGCAAACGCATTCAACGAGCATTTCTTAGGTGAAAAGTGTAGGAATTACAAAGGATAGTTCCTATTCCAAAACACAAAAGGAGAAAGGGTAGAGTTCAGTTGTTCTTGCTTTTAATTCTCAGTCTGTGTGGGAATAGAAACATGCTACAATTGTTGACTTTGGTGTTTTGTTTTATTCTGTTTTTTTTTTTTATTGTTTTATCCTCACCAAAGACATCTTAAAAGACATTGCTATTAAGTGCACAAAATTGCCAACTGCAGTTCAGACTAAGAGAAATTTATGTACCTTTTAATAACCTCATGTAATGCACAGGGCTTAATTTCATCGGTGAATGATATTTCTTCCACAATTCTAAAATAAGCTTTGAGTTTGCAAACCCAAGACAAAAAACTGCTGAAATAAGCAAGATGTTAAGCTGGTCTGAGACTTTTAATTTTTTTTTTGGTAGGGATTTGTAAAACTAAAGAAGAGGAAGATGCTGTTGTATATGAATAAAACATTTGCATGGCCAAATTAAAAGCTGTATCTTTGCTTATTGTTCTGGGAAAGAATGAACCAACCCATTGTGCCATGCTGTAATATTGTTGACATGCGTGTGTGCAAGGTATCAGTTTGTTGCTTACTGGAAAGTAATAAATAACAGAGCACTTCCACGGCCATAAATCTGGTACCACTGCCCAGAAAACGTATAGAGTGCCAGGAAGGACTAAAAATAGTTCCAAAGAGATTGGATTTTAAAACTGATGAAACAAAAGCTGTTTCTCCTGTAGAATGAGGAGAAGACAAAAAATGATTTCTGAGCTTTCCCACTGCCAGATTTATCAAGAACCACCCTATTTTTTTTTTTTAATTTTGTTCTTACTGTTACTGATACATTTTTGGGCCAGAGAAATGAAGGAGCACAGTTTCAAATGGATAAGACTCAAAGATATGAGTATTTTAGAAAATGGTAAGAAAAAGAATTTGGCCCTGGCTGGTGTGGTTCAGTGGACTGAGTGTCAGCCTGCAAACCGAAAGGTCACTGGTTTGATTCCCAGTCAGGGCACATGCCTGGGTTGTGGGCCAGGTCCCCAGTAGACGGCATGTGAGAGGCCACCACACATTGATGTGTCTCTCCCCTTCTTTCTCTTTCCCTTCCCCTCTGTCTAAAAATAAATAAATAAAAATTTTAAAAAATATAGTGGGTACTATAATAAATTACTTTCATTCCATTAAAAAGTTTCTTTGCTATAGGCTGGAGAAAATGGCCAGTTTCTTAAATATTCAACATTGTGGTATTATTTAGATTCTATAAACCATTTCTAAAACATTTATCTCAGCATACATTTGTAACGTTGTCAAAGGGAGATTCCATTTAAAAAATTACCTGAGATGTCAGTCACATATTTGAAAATAACCTTGAAGTTATTAACTCCTTCCTTACTTTGAAGTTATACAAGGTAAAGAAGAGTCATGTGTCTAGAAAACACTAACTTTTTTGAAACAAATGAACTTACATCTAAATATTAATATCAGCTATGTAAATTTTGGCAGAGCCATGCACAGGGTTTAAGATATCACATTTTGTTTATTTTACTTATTATTATTTAGTAAAGCCTATTTAGTAGAAGAGTGATATTTGTGTCACAGGATCTTTCTTCTTTGATTAGCATGGGTCCCAAGAAAAACAATTTTTAATCAGGTTTTTTTCCTCTATTTTATCAGATTTTAACACTAGAATAATTTGTTTTTCCTCTTGGACAAGAGAGTAAGCACTCAAGAAGTTTCTTCAAAATGTTAACAGTTTTGGACTAAATTCTGTCTTAAATTAAAGCCCTGACTTATGTCAGGATTTTTTGGATGCTATATGATAAATACCTATCTATTACATTTTTATCATATCAACTAGAGAAAAAATGAAAAATTATAGAATTATCTCAACAGATGCAGAAAAAGCATTGGACAAAACTCAACATTCATTTTTCATTAAAATAAAACCTCTCAACAAATTGGGCATAGAAGGATCTTACTTCTAGTTGATAAAGGCTGTATGTGACAGGCCCACAGCTAACATCATACTCAGTGGTGCAAAGCCGAAAGCTTTTCATCTCAGATCAGGAATAAGACAAGATTGCCCTCTTTCACCACTATTATTCAGCATAATTCATACTGGAAGTCCTAGCCACAACAATCAGACAAGAAAAAAACAAAAGGAAAAGAATTAAAAAGCATCCAAATAAGAAAGGCACTATTAAAATTGTCACTATTTTCAGATGACATAATACTATATATAGAAAACCCTAAACAATACACCAAAAGTTAACAGAATAAAAAATTCCATAAAGTAGCAGGACACAAACTAAATATACAGAAATCTTTTGTATTCATGTACACTATAAATGAACAATCAGAAGGACAAAGGAAGAAAACAACCCCACTCATGATTACATTTGAAAGAATAAAATAACTATGGATAAACTTAACCAAGGAAGTAAAAATCTTTACTCTGAAAACTATAAGACATTGAAGGAAGAAATTGAAGACATAAATGAATGGAAGGGTACAGCATACTTATGGATACAAAGGATTAATATTGCTAAAATGAGCATAAGACCCAAACCAATTTACAGATTCAAAGCAATTCCTACCAAAATACCAATGTTACTCCTCTCAGAACTAGAGACAAATAACCCTAAGATTTATATGGAACCACAAAAGACCCCAAATAGCCAAAGCAATTTTGAGAAAGAACAAAAGTGGAGGTATCAAGCTCCCTGATTGGAAAGTATACTACAAGGCCATAGTAATCCAAACAGTATGGTACTGGCACAAAACAGACACATAGATCAATAGACTAGAGAGCCCAGAAATGAACCCTTACTTAATATGGTCCACTGATCCATGACAAAGGGGGTAAAAATATACACTGGAGTAATGACAATGTCTTCAACAAGCAGTGTTAGAAAAATTGGACTGAACCATGCCCCTGAAAGAAAGAAAGAAAGAAAGAAAGAAAGAAAGAAAGAAAGAAAGAAAAAAGAAAAGAAATGATAAGAAAGAAAAGAGAAAAGGGAAGGAAGGAAGGAAGGAAGGAAGGAAGGAAGGAAGGAAGGAAGGAAGGAAGGAAGGAAGGAAGGAAGAAAGAAAGAAAGAAAAAAAAAAGAAACTGGACTACAAAAATAAACTGAGGATGGGTTGAAAACTTAAACATAAGGCCTGAAACCATAGAACTCCTAGAAGAAAACATATATTATCTGTCATCAGTCTGAGTAATATGTTTGGGAAACACCCCCTAAAGCAAGAGAAACAAAAACAGTAACAAACAAATAGGACTAATACATCAAACTAAAAAGCTTCTGCACAAGGAAGGAAATCTTCACAAACAAAGGCAACCTATCTATGGCCTTCTTGATGGCCTTGAGTCCTGGTCATTTTTTTGTGACCTCCCTCTGGGGAATAATGAAAGCACTTGATTACATTATTTGGAATAAGTGCTCAGATTGAAATGTCTTAAAAGTGTTAACTTAAATTCATAATGTTATAAACTGGAATAAAAAAGATTTAATTGACAATATCAGAGTGGTTATATCCACGAGAACAGATGGATATTAAGACAAATCCATACATTAGGTTTCTATTTTTTCAGTCTATGCTTCACTTCATTTTGAAAGTCAGGTTTTTAAATTCAGAAAGAAAGGAAAAATCTTAAACAAAGACTGAGTATGCAATATATAAATTAAACAAGACGTAATTTGATTAATTCTAACTTCCTGAGAGTAAACCATTCATTTTTACTATGTATAATAATTTGGCATTCTCTTCGTCACTTGTTCCATCTGCTGCTTGCTCGCTCTCTCCTGTCTCTCTGTGCAGTTTCTAAGACTTGCAAAGACTAAGTTTGCCTTATAATATAGACAGACTATTTAATACTAGACAAATGTTTAAATTACCAATTGGACTCGATCCCAGAGATTTTAATGTTTTCTACTTTAACTGAAAATATTTTCATTTGAGGACTATATTTTCAAGTATGTAATTTTCATCACTGACTGTTTTTAACTGAAAAGACATGCACAACAAATGAAATGTCACTCCTAACAGATGAGCTGGATTCGTAAGAAAACAAGAAGACAGTGCATTGTAGCTGAGGGGTGAAAGCGTGGTGAAAACAATGATGTGGTTATCTGTCGCTGATACTTCAGGAATCAATTTCCTCAAAGTAAAATGCAAAGACTTACATGCCTCCCAAAACATGAAAAATCTGTTAAATACAGTAGTCCTCCTTTATCCTTGGGGGATAGGTTCAAAGACCCCAGCCATGAATAGTACCCTAAGTAGATGTTTTTCCCTATACATACATATTCTGACAAAGTTTAATTTATAAATTAAGCACAGTAAGAGATTAACCACGAGCACTGTGATATTGCCATAGTTCAGTCAGATAACCAAAATGGCTACCAAGCTTGAATAGATGGGACAAAGGAATAATTCACGTCATGCTACTCAGAATGGCATGCAATTTAAAACTTTGGAATTGTTTATTTCTAGAATTTTTCATCTAATATGTATGGACTGGAGTTGATCACGGGTAACTGAAATAACAGAAAGTGTAACTGCAGGTGGGGGGAGGGACTACTGTGCTTAGGTCCTCAACCAATGTCATTTGCTTTCATTTTATATTTATTTATCAATGGCTGTTGAAAATCAGGGAATTAAATGAATGTTTCTTAGTTTGTAACTAAATATAATTTCCAGCTTTTTGATAGCTACATGGATTCATATTCATCCATATAATCAGTGACTTAAAAAAAGTAGTATGTTCAACTAAAATGAATCTATAAAGTTCTACACTTAATTTATTTATAATCCATTTTTTTCCATTTTATATAACCCTGGATTGTTTGGAGCATCACTCTTTCTGTTAACCATTTAGTTAATTGTAATTTCATTACTAAAAGCAAAGCTCTCCTTGTCCTTGGCCAAGCTATTTTTAATGGATGCTAGTCTCCTTATAAACCAGGAAAATGTACTAGCATCATGAATGGCTTATCCTAGAAAATCTCCTACTTAAAAGCTGACATTGAAAATCTTCTACATTTAGAATGATTAAAAGTTTAAATTTATTATGGCTTATCTATCTACAGAGCCCACTACAAAATGACAATAATGATTCACATACAAGAGATAGGGAGACAGAAAAAGATTTCAGCTTGAAAAAGAAAAGATGAGAGGAAACTATATTTTAAACAAATGGCATGTGAATGAGATATAAATAAAGCAATCCCAGATGGTAGAAGTTGTGTATGAGAAAGTATTCACATTAGCAGTATCTCAGTCACATGGAGGGCCAGGAGGAGGCAGAGACAAATGAAGAGGAGGAGACCTTTGATCCAACAAGGAAGCAAATGGAAGTTTGTTTGCTTTTAAATTGAATTTGGTCTGAAATGAATGTGGAGCCAGTGACATTGATTGAGAAAGAGTATAATGCTGTCAGATTTTTCTCTGTATACATACATAAAATATGTATGAAAAGGGGGTTAGCTTGTAAAATAAGCTTTTGAAAGGATATACAGCTTAATTTTAGAGAAATTGGGGAGCACTATAATTAATCTTAAACTATAAAGCTGAATCAGTAACTATTGTTTATAGAATACTTTTCTATAAGGCACTTGGCAAATCACATTTTTTTCTTATTTTATTAATTGTCTTATATCTCTACTGATAGAAAAGGATACTTTTGATTTTGTCCATTATACTGCAGAGGAATTAGAAGCATAGATAGCAAGTTTGAAATTAAGATATCACCACCTCTAGTATGGGAATTACCATTTTTGTCAAAAGGTTTTAGTTCTGGTCTCCAAACAGTTTTGCAGATAAATCTTGGCAAAAAAAAGTATTAATAGAATAATTGCAGAGCTAGCAAAAACTATATATAAATTAATGAAAAATTAATGAAGGTGCTTGATAAAAATCTATGAAAGTAGATTTGGAAATTTTAATTCTTCTGAAAAAAATGAAAACAAAAACTTCCTATGTTTTTAATGACAGAATGACCAATGAAAGAGAAATTTTAACATAATAAATGTTTCCCTCCTTCCTATCATTAGTGCAAAAAATATGCTCTCTATAATGACTGTTATTAAGCTCCTCGGAGACAGTAACTATTTTTCAAGCATATTATCATCCCTCAAGACTTTGTACATTGGGCACTCATGAAGTATATGTTTAATTTAAATGACTAATTAGACTAACATTAGTAACCAGTTATTGTTATAACTAAGACAATATTTAGTAAAACAGTTTTCCATTCTTTAGAATTTTACTTTCTTTTATTGGAGATGCAAGTAACTTTTCTTTGTTTACCTGCAAGTACAGAGGCATCGACATGTAGCAATTAAAATATAATATCATCAAATATGCTTTCAATGTATCAAAAAAGCAAATGAAAAACATATGGACAGTTGTGGTTTTATTGTTTTAGTTTCCAGAAAACACGTGTATATTCTATTTTGATGCACTGAGCTTTCTAGTAATAAATATTTAACGTTTTATGGGGAAAAACACATTATCATATTTTTTGTAGGATGAGACTGATGATGTAATAATTTCTGCAAACAAAAAAAGCAATGCATAAAGAACACTTCAGAAACAGGAAAATTTAGCTTTGCTTTATAATTAAATTCAACTTAATATTCTCCTTTATCTGGTAACCTCTGCCTACATTCAGAAGCTGAAATTTAATTTGTGGTCACAGCAATTTATTTGATCTACTATGCTATTATAATATTTAATTTTTTGCACTTTTTAATTTATTTAGGATGAAGACTGTAAACTGATACATGCAACAGAAGAATATAATTTCTTTAGTATTTGATTTTGAAGTGAAAACTTCTTTTTATGGGCATTTCACATTTTTTACTAAATAATTTCTTCAAAAATGATCCAAATTCACATAAAAGTATAAAGCATAATGCTTGCTGAAAGCATATAGCTTCATGAATAATTTCACAGATCAATGAAAACAAAATGAGAAATTTTTCCCCAAAATGACCTTACTGGTTTTATCATCACTTCTGAAAAAGAAGTTTTCACGTCTCATAGAAACTATTTCCAACCCATCACTTTGGTTTTGGTCTCAGATCAATGAAATATCATACTTTAGTTCATTAAGAAGGTGCCGCCATAGTCCATATAAAGTGGTGTAGACATAAAGAATAATTTACACCAAGTAAACTACCCACATTGGAACATTTATTATCTCAGATTATTTGCATCAATCAGAATTATGGAAGCCAAATAGATTTGTATAATGAATCCTCATGTTTTCATTAAGAAGAGCTATATCCAATCATTTTGTCTTATATGCATTTCTATTGGGTTTTAAGTCAGGCACAAAATTAAGCTCCATATTGGTTTTGACTTGGACACAGTGAACAATGGAACAGGTAAGTAAGTCTGTACCTAATAATAATTGACATTTAGCAGCATTTCTTAGTTAGTTGGTATTACCAGGTCAAAGGGCAGGATAAATTCTGAAATGAAGCTATCTAAAATGTACTATGTATACGTGTCCCATGTGGAACTATTAATAATACTTAATGAAAAGCATTAGTGGACTAGGAGTATTAACCAGGACTCTGATAATTGCTCTGAAGCCAAAAGTTACTTAATATTATTACTGTCACACTCTAATTTTAGTAAGACTTGACAGCACCAATTCATGAAGAGAATGACCTTTCTATTGTCATCTCCCCTCCCCGAGACTTGGGATGCGTTTGGATAGTGATCCCCAGCTTCTAGAGCCCTAAGGGCATTTGATTATGGTGTCTTTTGCTATTTAGCACAGATGAAGGTGGTAATCAGCATGTCATAGAATTCAGAGAAATAATGAGGAAATCACTATATTTCATCTTTTGTGAGCCTCTCAGCACCAGGCAACTATGCTATCTAAAACAATGAAACACATTGTTACAGCATGATCTGCCTGCAGGCTGTTCCCAAGTCTTTACTCAGCACTCTGAGCTCTGGTCACATAAGATAAAGAAACATTAACTCCTTCAGAATAATAAAGGATCTTTGCCCTTTTTCTCCACAATATATTATTCAATGCCTCATTCTTGGCAATTTCATTCAACATGAACAAATCTAATGGTAGATAATAGTTTCAGATTTTGGATTTTTCTCATCCAAGCTTTCAAAACAAATCTAACTGTGATGTTTTTTCATAAGTCCAAACTCTTGATCAACAGAGAAGATATTTTCTTCTCATTTAGTTTTAAAAATAAAGACCAAATGAATGTTCTTTTTCATTAAAAAAAAAGAAAGAAAGAAACAAGGGCCCCAAACCCTGACTCCATGAAAAGACTACCCAAGATTCACCGTTTGTCTGAGGCTGATGGGAAAGATGAGGCTGCTTTATGAGATGGGCGAAAATGAGGGATGACTTTGAATGAAATCCCCAATCTGGGAAACACTCGATCTCCACACTGTCTGCATAAACTGTCAGCCTTTGCAACAGCGTCGCGCCTGCCACAGGGAACTGATCAACATCCTGTCACTGAACTTGTATAGAAATAATGCTGATGATATATATGAAGGAAGATGAAAATCCAAAGCAGAAAATGAAGACGTATGTGACAAACTAATTTCCCCTGAGTTCCAACCGTGGGAAGAAGTTGGTCCTTGTGATTTCTATCTATATCCTGAATTTCAGGTGCTTGAGTTACACTTTTATTTGTGAGAATATTGGCTTCCCTATCTACAGATGAAATATGAAAAAAAAGCTTTATAAATAACAGCCTAAAAAAAATAAAGTGACAGATAGTTAAAGATACTGTAATTTCCTGCTCTGTCAAATATTGCCATATGTGATAAATGATAATTATATACATACAGTAACTCTATGTATGTTCACTATATACCACATATAACATATAAAATATCTTTTAAATATATATTTAATAACACTTATTAAAATGATATATTTATATTTGTAATACGTAAGATCATATATGTATACACACATATATAGACACCTATATGTGTGTACACATACAAATATGTAAAGTTATACATTTTTAGCAAACGTACTCTAAATTAATGGTAGTTATATCAAAATATTATGGGGAATTCTCATTTATAGTATTACTTAAAACATAGGGAACAGATTAGATTTGACTTCTGGTTATTTTTTAAGTGACAACCAACATAAAAAATTTTATAGATGAGCTCTGGCTGGTATAGCTCAGTGGTATAGCTCAGTGGTGAGCACGGTCTGCAAATCAAAGGGTTGCATGTTCGATTCCCAGTCAGGGCAAATGCCTGGTTTGTGGGCCAGGTCCCCAGTGGGGGCCATGTGAGAAGCAACCACACATTGATGTTTCTCTCCTTCTCTTTCTCTCTCCCTTCCCTTCTCTCTAAAGATAAATAAATAAAATAAAAAACCACAAAACTTTAAAAAGAGAAATTTTATAGATGGATCTTTTTTTCTTAAAGAGTAACCTCATCTCTTAAAAAGTTAAAAATTAAGCTTTTTAGTTTGATACAATCCTTTTCATTTATTTTTGCCTTTATTTCCCTTGCCTTTGGGGCCAAATTCATAAAATGTTCTCTATGACCAAGGTCCATAAGTTTAGTGCCTATGTTCTCTTCTATGTAATTTATTGTTACAGGTCTTCTATTTAGGTCTTTGATTTATTTTGAATTAATGTTTGTACATGGAGCAACCTGTAATTTACAATAGTTTAATTCTTTTGCATGTGGCTTTCCAATTTCCCCATCACCATTAACTGAAGAGGCTTTCTTCTCTCCATTGTATATTTTTGGCTCCTTTGTCAACAATGATTTTCCCATTCACATGTGGTTTTTGGGCTCTCAATTCTCTTCCATTGGTCTGTGTGTCTGTTTTTCTGCCATGCTGTTTTGACTACCATAGGTCTGTGGTATAATTTGAAGTCAGGTACTACAATACCTCTGGCTTTGCTCCTTTTTTCTAAGGATTGTTTTGTCTACTTGGGATCTTTTGTGTTTCCATACAAATCGGGTGAGTTTTTGTTTTATTTCTTTAAAAAATGACATTGGAGGGAAAATGGAGACAACTGTACTTAAACAACAATAAAAGATGTAAAAAAATAAAACTAAATAAATAAATGACATTGGGATTTCGATGAGGATTGCACTAAACCTGCATATTACTTTGGGTAGTATGGCCATTTTAACAATGTCAATTCTTCCAATGCAAGAACACAGAATATCTTTCCATTTCATTGTTTTTTGCAATTTTTTTAAAGTGATGGTTTGTAGTTTTCAGTATATAGGTCCTTCACATCATACGTTAAGTTTATTCCAAGGTATTTTATTCTTTTTATTGCAAATGAAAATGTAATTTTTTTTCATTTATTCTGGAAGTTTCATTGTTAGTATATAGGAAAACAGTGGATTTTTGTACATTGATTTGGTATCCTGAAACTGTATTGTATTTGTTTATTGTTTCTAATAGTAATAGTGATGTGGTAGGGTTTTCAGGGTTTTATACATACAGAATCATGTCATCTGCAAAAAGTGATGCTTTTAATTCTTCCTTCCTGATTTGGATGCCTCTTATTTCTTACTCTTGTCTGACTGTTGTAACTAGGACTTCCAGTACCATGTTGAATGAGTGGTGGCAGCGGACATCCTTGTCTTGTTCCTGAATTTACAGGAAAAGCTGTAGGTTTTTTTACCATTAAGTGTGATATTGGCTGAGGGTTTGCCATCTATGGCCATTATTTTGAATTACTTTCATTCTATACCCATTTTATGGAGTGTTTTAATTATAAATAGGTGTTATATGATTATCTTATCAAATGTTTTTTCTGCCTCTGTTGATAGGATCACATGATTTTTATCCTTTGTTTTGTTAATGTGCTATACTGGGGTTGGCCAAAAGGTTCATTTGTTTTTTTCCATAAGATGGCTCTAATAGTGTTTAGTGGTCTGTAACTTCATTCAAAATAATTTTGTTAGATTATACGGTGACAGCTGCTGTATCAGCATGCGTTAAAAAATTATCAAAATTGATTTTTTGTGTAGCCACTTTTTAATATTGAAGCTGGAAGAAAATGTGAAACATTTTCAGCCTATTATGCTTTATCATGTGAAGAAAGGTAAAAACCCAACTGAAATACAAAAACGATTCGTGCAGGGTATGGACAAGGTGATGTGACTGATCAAACATGTCAAAAATGTTTGCTAAGATTCATACTAGAGATTTTTCACTGGACGATGGGTGCTCCACGGTCAGGTAGAACAGATGCAGTTGATAGCGATCACATCGAGACATTCATTGAGAACAATAGTTACACCAAGTGGGAAATAACCGATATACTCAAAATATCCCAATTAATAGTTACAATGTGTCTTTTAATTTAAGGAAAAAACTAAATGGACTGTTTCATCAACCCAATACAATGTGCCTTGGAGAAGGCCTCTTTTGATTGAGGTAACTAGGTGTTCTGTTTCGTACTTTGATGCGACGATGTAGCTCTTTGCATAGGTTGGGGAAGTTATAAAGAACTATGTGTGTGAAGAGGCTCTCCGTTCCTTTCTCCCTCTCTTCTTCCCATTGTTTTTAGCTTGCTCTTCCTGATAGAGGCAGATTGTTCTTGCAGAGTTCTTCCATTTGTTATGCCCAAGTCTCTCTCTTCTTCCCTCTGCATCATTTCTAGATTTCTGTATTTGGTATCGCTAATTCTTTCCTCCATCTGGTCCACTCTATTTCTTATGCTTGCTAGTTCACTGTTTTGTTCCTTTTTTGAGTTCATCTTGAGAATTTCTTATTGTTTATTTTAGAGTTGGAATCTCTTTGATAAAGTACTCATTTTGCTTGTTGATTTGTTTTCTGAGCTCATTAAGTTTCCTGTCTGTATTTACTTGCATCTCATTGCATCTCAGTTTTTTCAGAACTGCCAACAGGAATTCTCTGTCACTTAAGTCACACATTTCCATGTCTTTAAGTTTGTTTTCTGGCGATTTTTTTCATTTTCTTTCTGAAATATCGTGCTACCTTGGTTATTCTTGGTATTTGATGGATTCCTTCTCTGCCTAGGCATCTATGTATGAGCAGCCCTTTTTGAGCAAGCAGAGGACTAGGAACAGGTCTATTATTTTCCAGTAAGTGGTGGTGAATCACAAGTATTTTAGCTCTGTGAAATCCCAGTGCTGTCCTCCACAGCACTGCTGGCAGTGTAGCCATGATGTGTGGGGTTGCATGGGCTTGGGGGATGGGAAACCAGGTGGCCTTCTGTGTCACTTTGTCCTCCTGGTAATGGTGACCTCAGACCTCTGTGGCATCCCCTCTGTGCCTCAGTCTGGGACCAATCACAGAGTTCACCCTCTGCTCATGGAAAAAAGTGATTCTCTAGTACCAGTCCTTCGATTTGCAGAATCTGTAATGTGTTCCACAAACTGAAACCAAGGGCGAACAGAGGTGAGCTCTGGGAGACCTCAGTGTGGCCAGGCTCTGTGGCTTTGTCTGTCTGTCCGGAATGCCAACCGTCAGACAACCATATCCACACCCCAGTGCTGTGTCCTTAACCAGGTCTCTGGGCTCAGCTGCAGCTCCTCCTACCCAGTCCTGCAGGAATGTCGGGGGAATCTCTTTGCTCCTCCTGGCTGTGGGGAGGGCCAGATGCAACCTGATTCCTCCCCTCTCCGGGCTGAGCCCCACCATGAGCTTCTGGCCGCTGGGTTGTGTCTGTGGCTTATCTCAGCTATTCTCCCTTCTTGCCTGCCCCATTCGGGCCTAGTTGCCCACCTTTACATGTTTTAATGTGCAGATCTCTCAGGTGTGTTTGTGTGTTGAGCAGGGAATCCTTCATTGAGTTATAGCTATTCCAATTGTTGAAACTTCAAGGGGAGAGACCCAGGGGATCCTTCACTCCACCATCCTCTTTATCTTTGGTTATCGTATACAATCTCTTTATAAGATTTGTAAGATTTATAAGATAGCAGGACCTCTTTGTGTGTAAATTGACTTATTTTTGCCTACAGATTTTCTATATACCTCCCCCTTTTCTCCCTCTGTTGTTAGAACTTTTCATACAAATGTCATATTTCTCTGGTTAGGATAAACTATGATTTTGCTAGTCTCATGTATTCAACAAAAACAGAACAAATTGGCATTAATTAACTTTTTATGTTACTCTGCAGGATAGAGGGTCTTTTAAAATTACTCTGGTCGGCCTACTTTTTTTCAAATTGTAACACTTAGTAAATTTTATGGATGAATCAAAACATGTTGCTTTTTGGTAAATCATGTCTCTATCTCCCCAGCACACATACTACTTTCACGATAGGGGCCTTTTGTAAGTCAAAGTTCTCCCTCTGGTAACATCACCCATGCCATGGCCCTCTGCATGCCCAGGGCCATATGCTTTGTATTCCGTGCTCATTATTTTTAACAAGCAGGCAGGATAGTATTTGTACATGGTGCCCTACAAATGCCCCAGTACTTTAGATGTGTCGCATAGTTCCCTTTTGGCTTATCATACGTTCTAAAGCAGAGTGAAGGTTTACAGTATGTCTATTCTAAGACACGTCTAAGAACTACTAGGGAGCCTTTCTTTTTGTCATTTCCTGGCAATCTCTCAAAGAAACTCAAACAAAAACATATTGTGACAAAGGTAAAAGAATGCTAGTAGGTTTATTTGTTTTGTTTGAAGTTAGTGAGCAACTTTCTGAGACAAATAAAAAAAAATGGGGAAGTTCATAAGCTGCCTAGAGGAAGATATCCAAAAAATTATTATTTGACTAAAATACTGCCTTTCGAAACAATACGTGTTTGGGGATGGCTAGGTAGAGAGATCCTATTTCTAACATCTGATTTTTATTTGGTAAGAGTCTTTGATTTTTACCTGTTGATTTTTACTTTCCAATTCCAGTGTTTTTGTTTAGGCTGTGCTAACCAAAATGGTTGCCACCACCACAAGTGATTATTAAAATTAGGACTAAATACAATTTAAAATTCACTTCCATGGTAACACTAACCCTATTTCAAGTATTCGATAGTCACTCGTGGTCAGTAAGTACTATATTGGAGATCACATATCAAAATGGAGTCACTGCAGAAAGTTCTATTAGTAGCTTTAAAGGCAGAGTGGGGAGAGGGATCTCAAGGAAGAGGAGGGGAAGGGTCCAGTCAAGGAACATGTATAAAGGACTCGTGGACAATGGGGGTGGGGATTGACTGTGGGTCTGGGGGTGGACAGGGCAGGGGAGAGCAGCTGGGGAAAGACTGGGACAGCTGTAATTAAACATCAATAAAAAATAAAAATTAGAATCCACTATGCCTCACATTTTAATGAGGAGCCCAATGTTTTAAAACATCTCCAAAAATCTTCTATGTAGGTGTATGTACTCTTTAGTTATTGCTTACTCTTTCCGACTCAGCCCCTGTGAGAGGTCTGTCCATCTATCTGCTCATGTGACGTGATGACAGATGAGGCTAAAGGTCACAAAGGTTAGGGGGCATTTCTCATTTTGCTAAACAGAAAATTGTGATCAGTATCTGGCTGCATCCTGCATAGTAGATCCATTTCGTTGGATAAAGAGGTATCGCTGTGTGGGTTTTACCAAAAAACGTGCATTTGTAAATAACTTATCGCTTCTTTTTCTGTTTTTACTTCTTACACTCACACACAAGTCTGCATTTCAACCCAATTCACTCAAGAGATCTGTAGCTTTCGATTCCTAAATGTATTTATAAACAAATATTTCTTCCCAACAGGTTGGTATCGGCTGAGCAGTTTTACCATATTTTATGCCCCCTCCAAGGCCAAAACCTTTAGGTAGCATCTTATCTATGTGTTCTTTGAATATTTTTAACATTTATCAGTATGTTAATCACAATCTGTTAATGAATTGTCAGAAAATATTTATAAAACTTTGAAAATCCTTTGATCATATCTATATTAAATCTACACATTTTGCCCTTTTATACATTTTGCAGTATCATTTGTACGCATTGTACTATTTTCCATAGCCAAATCTGAGTTTTCTACTACTCTATATACCATATAGGTAATTAAATTATTTCAAAGAATATCAAATATTCCATTTAATTTTTCCTCTGCCTTCCCCATTCCAAGAGCCAACTAAAGGCAATACAGGTTCTTCACATCAATTCGAGTTTTTTCACTAAATGGCTTAGATACCCTGTACAGAAAGAATTCTATGCTCTGTATCTTCAAAGAATTGGAACAAAATGAAAATATTTAATAACATTAACAACACATTGGCTGAAATGTACTCTCATTTTGATGACTCGAAATGCTGAAATCTCTTACCTTGAGTTGAAAATCATTATGAAAAATATTTATCATTATTCTCTATGCACATGTAAAAATGCTAGTAATGAAAATTTGTAGTCACTGCTCCTGGAAATGTATCTGGCATATTTTTAGTAGGCAAGATAAAGCTTTGTATCTAAAGTAATCACTAGGAAAAAGTGATAGGTTTGTGTGTTCATTATTAATGTTTTTGTTTACTTGTTTAGGTCAAGTTTGTGACAGTCATTCCCAGACAGATTAAAAGTAAGATCCTGGGTTGGTTATTGATTTCTTGGTAGCAGAGCTGAATAGCTTGTCTGACAGAAACGCAAAATAGTGTGTGCTAATGAATATACAGAAAATTAAGATCCAGATTAATAAACCCCATGCAATTGCAAACATTCTACTGATAAAATTTCTACATTCCTACTTTGCTTAAAGTTTGAAAAATTGAGGTGATGACCCACTCAAAATTTTAAGTACACTAAGATCCTCATTTGTCTTTAAACATACAATGAGCTATGTCTAGGGAAGGATTTTTAAAACGCACCGCAAGTAATGAGTAGTTTTGGACTCCATTTATTCCTATGTCAGCATCAGAGGCCGCCGGGACAGAATAGCGCGAACCTATAAGCGAGTTCTCTGGAACAGTTATGTTGATGATCGTCGTTGGGAATGACGGTGCATTGTCATTTATATCTTCTATCACAAAACGTATCTTAACCAGTTTAAATATTTCATCCGGCAAAACGGCCACCTCCACTTCATAAAAGCAATCAGCGTTATTCACGATCTCAGGACATAATATCTCCCGATCAATGTTGACGTTAGTGGTAAAGATGTCTCCAGTATCCTCTTGGATTCGGACCAGCGGCAGCTCCCCAAGCTTGTACACTAGCTTGAAGTTCAAGGGAATCTTTAAGGACATGTTTAGCATTAGCGTTAGGTTGAGGTCTCTCATCAAGTTGCCTATCAGGATGTTGTCTGGCAACTCTTCCTGAATGTAATACTGTTTCATCTGGGCACCAGACTGGAACGTGACGCATACCAGGAGGGCCGCAAATATATACGTCCGCGACAGGAAGCTCCGGTTCGAGTGGACAGCTCCGGTGCCCGTGTTCCCCTCCGTAAGGAACTGTCAGAAAGAAAGAGAACAGAGGAAGAGGAAAAAGAAATTAGTAAAGCTGACAATTAAATGTATGGTAATAATTAAAATCATTAAACAAAAATATTAGCATGATCAACACTATTAAACTGACAGGTTGGTTTTGAGTCCAAATATTATCACATGGAAGGTAAACAAAACAAGAATTTATGTGTTCCATTGATAAAATATATAAAATATAATATTGTAATATATCAACATAGCTAAAGATAATAAAAAATTAAAATATTTAATTCAATCGTTAAGGAAAAGTAAGGGGATATGTTACCAATCACAAAAATAAAATCATTACTCTTTCTTATACTATGGTTTTCAAATGCAATTCTTTATTTGTAATGAAGGTTTATTACAATTTTGGGGGGTGTTCTGTTCTGGGCCTCAAAATGTAAAATAGATCTAAATAAAAGAACACAAAGACTCAGGACATATGATGGACTTGTAGATTATAGAAAAGTCCTTTGGCAGAAAATGGTGGTTGACATGACAAGTACCTAAACATAGGAAGAATTATCATGTGAAAAGGGTATTAACTAGTTTTTCTTTGAATGAAAGGAAGAGAATAACAATGAATTACAGGGAGCCAACTTTCAAATCAACACAAAACAAATGCCCGCTAAAATATTTGGGAAAAAATCATTTTTCAGGAGACAATGAATTCCATATCTCTGGAAGCAATGGTGGAGAAGATGGAGTACCCCATTAAACTGCCCAGATCTATGATATAGCAGACCCATCCAAACACTCAGTGGGAGGACTGCACCTCTCAGCTCTTAGAATTGCTGTTTATACATGGGAAAAAGTAGCCCATGTGCAATGAGTTTT
Organism: Tonatia bakeri; assembly: GCA_004024845.1. NCBI lineage: Eukaryota > Metazoa > Chordata > Mammalia > Chiroptera > Phyllostomidae > Tonatia > Tonatia bakeri. The sequence goes on from PVIA01003116.1 coordinate 165,928, forward strand.
CATGTGTACACACTGAAGTAAAAATTACCCTACTTGACTATGGTTTAAAAATGAGAATGGCATTTGAAAACACTTCCCTCACTTAAAACAGTGAGTCAAAAAACAGTCAATCTCCCTGGCTATTTTATTCCCTCTTGCTTATTTTTTAAACTCACTAATATCTGCTAAGTTATTTCTATTCTCTGTTCTACTGATAAAATTTGGTAAAAAATATTGATACTTTGAAAATTGTTTTTCATTTTCCTTTACTATCAATTCTTATTCTCAACTAGATGTTTTTGATACAGCCTCAATTTTCTATATTAAATATCTTTTATATCTAGTATCATGAAGCATTTAATGTGCTTCTAGATATTACGTGTAGTTTGTTATTTATAAACACAATCAAATTTGTATCACACTGAACTAAATCCTATCAGATGTTACTTTTCATAATTAAATGATAGATTAATGCAGCTATCAATATATTCCGAAGTTTTGCAAGAGCAGCTAATGAATTTCTCAATATTTATTGGTAATCAATAAAATTCACAAAATGTTACTAATGGTTTGAAAAACAGGAGGACTCATGAAATACTACATCTTGCTATAGATGTTATGTTCCAATTATGTCAGACAAATGTATTATCTTAAATAATTTTCTGACTGTGTAACTATATTATCAGCATTAAAAAAATATATATATAGCCCCTAGTGGTATGGCTCAGTGGATTGAGTGGTGGACTGCAAATGAAGGGGTCACCAGTTCGATTCCTAGTCAGGACACATGCCTGGGTTGTGGGTCAGGTCTCCAGTAGGGGACATGCAAGAGGCAACCACACATGGATGTTTCTCTACCTCTCTTTCTCCCTCCCTTCCTGTCTCTCTAGAACTAAATAAATATTTTTTAAATATGCATATAGACATGTCAGAAAATGTACAAGTGGAGAAAAAGAAACTTTCCTATTTGCAACAGTAATACAACAATTGAGATGGTTTAGGTTATGAGGGAAAACAAGAAATGAAGTTGAAACACATGACTTTTTACTTTCTTATCCCTGAATTATGGGCTAGACCACTTTCTTGTGTTGAGTGATCAATGGCATTTATAAAATATTTCAAGTATAATAGTAAGCAGTGCTAATGCTGAAGGCATTTCCTCTTAGTAAACAACACAAAAGACTATTGCCTGGGATATTTTTAGCATCCTTTGCTCAGTGATGATCCAGTCTGTAGTGAATTATCGGCCTCATACTCCTTCGTGAATGTAAGAGTAAAATACCCCATTTATACTTACTAAGAGTTAAGATTCATACATATACATGTGGACTACACACTGTGAATCTAGGACATCTGAAAAAACTGAGTGTCTGTGAGTGTGAATTTATAAATACCATGCAAACATAAGCAAAATTCAAATGGGGACACTGGCAATTAGAATTAAAACTACCACTCTATTCTTATCTTACCCTTAGGTATTACACATTATTACAACTGGCAGAAGAGTACTATGGCGCATTTTTTAAAACACTGCACATGCATGGCAATCTCTCTACGCAAGAAGAGGAGAGAAGACAATGGCCTAATTCCAAGCTGTCCCGTCTCCCCTCCAATTGTGAATCTGTTCACTCTACCTTTAGTAATGTGATCACATGAAACATTTTCATGTTTTATCATTGCCAATGTGTTTGGAGGTTTCAAAAACCAAGACAGATTGAAAGCGTCCAGACATCACCATTTCTACAACTGAAGTGGATACACACATTACAAACTGACAGCTTTGCAACTTATCCAACAAATATTTACTTCAGCCATTTTCATATGCCAGGAGCTGTTCTAGTAAACCAGGGAACAAAACAGACAAACAGTGCCTGTCCTCGCAGAAGTTAGTTAATATAAACACTACAAACTGTCTTTACTTTGGTAAAGAAATATAAATACACCAATATATAACATGCTCAACTCGGCCTGTCAGTCTCCATTATTGGATTCCAACCGTTGCATTTGCCAATTGAAAATGTATTGTTAATGTATCTTTAAAATTAAAATGGTTTTTCCTTCAAGATGCTGAGTTTAAGTCTTCAAATGACCAATATAGAACTTTAGTTACTAAATATGACTATAAAGGTCACTGCCTAGCTTTATAAAAGCATGATAAATTTACCTCACATATTCAGGGAAAATAATCCCGGAACATTTTCTCTCTCTCATGCACAAAATGACAACCTTCCTTTTTTTTTTTTAACACCTTTCCTCCACATCCCACTCCTATGGTAGCCTCAGGTTAGTTTGTAAATTGATAGGGAAATGCAAGTGGTGTTTTTTATAGTCAATGCATACTGGTTGGGTAGGTGACAGTCACCCTCAGAGGATAATTATGATGATAATTAAGAGAAAGTAGAAACAGAAGTAAAAGAACTGTGAAACTGTAAGACATGAAAAGCAAAAGTACCAGTTCATTTTAGAGGCTCTGAAAACTTCAGTTCTAAAAAGGTAACTAGGTAGGCGAACAAAGTCTCTACTATGCAATTCTAGAAAATTCAGACAACAAAAGTGATGCTGAAATGGTTTGTCATATTCCAAGTCATAATTTCCCTGGCATACTTGTCACATTTTCCTTCATTAGACTATTGTGTTTAATTTGTGATATGCCTAAAGTAATTCTATATGAATGAATGGCTTACACGCCACAATAATGAAGTCTCATACAGATTTAGGTGATACATGACAAACTCTGTTGGCTCCCATGGTTCTAACTATGTCTCTTTAAGCGAAAAACGCACCATTGAACCACTATGAGAGAGTCACTTCTTTGTTCAAAGCTACTTTCACAGGCTGGGAGAATGGGCAGGTAGCTCTTAGTTGACAGGAAGGTCGCTAGCGCTGAAAGAAAAGTAACCACTCTGGAGGAAAACAAAGTGGAGGAACTGATGCCTTCGATGGTTTCCCAGGGACTGAACGCCATTGCTTCGGGCCCGTCGCCATCCTGTATGACTGTAGTACACATTCTTACCGTTGAAATGTCAAAATGAGAGATTTAATAAGGTGCTTTGATTCCATAAAACTGGTATTTTTATTGAATTCGATTCCACAATGGACACATTGATTGCATTTTATTTTGTATGGGTCTAATTTATTTTTTATGGGCCTAATTTTTCACCTTCAGATCTAACTTCTCCAAGATGTAGACTCCATCACTGTTGCTTCCTACTCTAAAATGTTTATATTTTGTCGATTTGAAACACTAACAAGGTTTCAAATCTGTTACTAATGAATGCTCACACAGCACTTACAAGATACTTTATGAAGGTTGCTCTTTTATGTTAATTATTCTGGATTTTTGATAAATGATATAGTTTGTAATATTGTTTCAAGGTTATTCAAGCAAGAATCACATTCTATATGGCAAAATGCTCATCCATCATTATGTATTTTTATCACATTGGGATGAATTTAATGTTGATTATTTCAGTATCTATTAATTATTCTAATAAATTTGGTTTTTAAATATCATATTATCATAATGAATAAACCCTAGATTCACAAAAGGTAAAAGGATAATTTCCATTTTGTGTAGCATTTTAATTGCTGTAAGTGATTTTGATCAGTTATTTCATTTAATTTCCATAACAACTACCATACTTTGCCATGTATAATGTGTGCCCATGTTTTTGGCCCAAATTTTCAGGAAAAAAATATCTTTTTAATATTTTAATTCAATTGTTTATTTATTTATATTTAGAACAAAACCAATTATCATATACCAAGGTATCATTTTGCATACAGATATCAAAATTGCTTTCTAGGTTTACATTTTTAACACATAAGCATAAATAATTAAAAACATTTATATAGATGCAGAATTAGTACTCCCCATGTATAATGTACATCTTTATTTTTCCCATAAAAATTTGGGCAAAAACATGCACATTATACATGGCAAAATATGTGTGCTACATATGAGTATCTCTGGGCAATTATATTACATTTTTGTATCAAATAGGCATTAATTTCATACCCTATAAATCCTCCAGATGACGTTTTCAGAAAGTGAACAAATGGTGCGAATTTGTGACTTCACTGGGAATTTGTTAAATAACTTATTTTCATTCTGAGAAATATAAGGATAACTGATTACTTTTATTCTTGCTCTCATGAATTAGTCCAACAGTGAAAATAGGTGATGACTTAGTATCGTTTTCACTTGTGTCAGCTGCTAATTTATCAAAATCATGATGGAATAAGCAAATAAAATGTTTATTTTATGGTGGTTGGAAACAAATCCTATTAATTGACTATTGGGAACCATCCTGCCTGGTTTTGGGAGCTGTAACCCCGCTGACAGGGGAAAAGGCCCCATGGCTAGGGGACCTTGGGACCATAAGCCACTAAGGAGACAAAGGTTTTCCTCCTGGCAGGGGTGCTGCCTCTGCCTTCTTTACTTCACCCTGCTTGACCCTGGGTGGATGACTGGTTAGCCAATGATGGGCAATATTCATCAAGGGAGGGATGACCTAAGACAGGCACAGTTGTGAAGTGGCCCTCAATGAAGGACTTGGGGGAAGGAAAAGAGGTGATGGACCCTCGCCCCTTGGCTTCGTCATAGCCTGAGTCCTCATTCTGTCTGTAAAAAGTCTCCTAATCTCTTGGCTGCCCACATCCCCCACCTGACTCAGGCCTGTTACAATGCTGGAGGTGGGTACAGCCCTGCACTGGAACAGATGGTTCCCTGGGGGAGATCAGGCCTGAGAAAGAATGCATAAAAACCTGTGAAACTTGCTTTGCTAATACCCTCAATTTAAATGTTAAGGGTCCAAGCATGAAGTGAGTTTGTTTCCCCAGGTTTTATGGCCCTTGATGTCACTCTATATATCTGACCCTGACTCAAAATAGGCCCTCAGAGTTCTTTGTTATCTATTGTTTAATCCTTACTTCCTGACAATGATTAATGAGCTTTACCTGTATTCTTGTGCAAACTGAACCCAATAAAAGCCCATTGAGGAAAAGGCTCTTGGCCCTTCTCCTTTGAGAGGTTGGCCACATCTCCTCCCCAAGCAGATCATGTTTTGGTAGACTTATTCCTATCTGCAGAACCTGGGGTAAGCTCTGTGGGATGGACCGCCCCCCACAACTGACTGTATGAAGAATGAATTGAGGTAAGATATTAGTTATTGGAAAAGAAATAGTATCTACCAACTTAGAGTTCCAAGGGACAGGGAGATGACTTTCACCCTTCATAATGTGACTTTGGGGTGATCTAAAACCACAATTAGGAGCTACACATCACAGACCACTAAGCAAAAATTATGTAGCAACTTTTTAAAAACCAATTTGATACTTGGTTTATCAACTGCTTACTAACGGGTGCTTCAGACAAAAGGTTCCTAAAAAAATCCCTCCTTTGAATTATTATTCTTTTAAACATATTTTAATATTATTCCTGTGATTTTTTGTCACTTCAAAAACAAACTGGATGGCAAATTAAAAATGATTTCAATGAATATATGGATAGAAAAACATCTGACCCATAAATGGGACATATACAAGCCACCTTTTGATAAATTTAATTTAGGATAGAAAAATAATTATGCAGAACCCTGGTTTTAAAAACTGAATTAGCGCCCTGGCTTGTTTGGCCTAGTGGATTGAGCGCTGGACTGTGAACCAAAGGGTCGCCGGTTTGATTCCCAGCCAGGGCACATGCCTGGGTTGCAGGCCAGGTCCCCAGCAGGGGGCGCTCAAGAGGCAATCACACATCAATGTTTCCCTCCTTCCCCCTTTCTAAAAATAAAGTAAAAATTAAAAAAAAACTGAATTAGCACTTATAGTTAAATGCCACTCCTCGTCTGTTCTTAATCTGTACAATAAATTCACCTGATGAGTTCAGCTCTCAAGGAGTTGCATCTATAGCAGATACAATTCAAATGCATTTACAAATAGCTCATACAAAGACAAATGATGCGTGTAGTATTTGTACTATTTTTACTTTCTATTTCTTCTAAGTTAATACATAAAAAATATTGGGTGGATGAGCAATATCCCTCAAACCTGTGAGTTATTTCAACTTTGTCCTAAATCAGTTTAATTTGAATCAGTTAATTCTAAATAACACTAATTGTTCAAACTGCAATTTGGGCATTCAGAAACTTCTCGCTGCATTGAAGAGAGCATTATTGGATAGAAGGTCTTCTGTTGGGTGCTGTTTCAACATTACTGGTATATTTTAAAGTATATATTTAAATGAGCAGCAAAAAGGGTTTTTAAGTGTAAAAACCTATATAATACCTGAAGATTTACCTCTTTGAAAGTTAAGTATAAAATTTATCTTCCATAAAATGTTTTAAATTAAAATAATAGTATAGACCTAAACTATTTTATAGTGTAGTTCTCTACTCTGAATGCAAATTAATTATTTCAAATATTTGCCAAAATTTTGCATGGACACTATGCCAAATACACAGTAAGTGTTTAAGGAATGTTTATTAGATCTTTGGGCTTATAATTATTTTGTTTTCAATTCATATTTTCAATATCACAGTAATGCAAGAGCCAGCAGAGACTTCAAGAAGCAACAGATGCATTATAGAACAACTCTGAGTGGTCTGTTTTATTAAAAGACCTACATTTTTCTTATGACTCTACTTTAAGCACAATCCCCTCTTGCAGGTACTTTCATTTCAAATTACAGTTTTTCAAACTAAAATTTAAGTGATCTTTAATTCTAATTTTGTATCTTTTCAAAACACATAGATTTGTCTTACTTGAAAATTGTTTTTCTTTTTATCCTTTCAAAAGTTTACAACTTGAAAACATTTTCAAGAATATATTCAAAGGACCTTTATCTGTAGAAATTAGGACTAGTTTTCAAATGCTTAAATTGACCAGTTTATTCCTCAGAGTAAATAGGAAACATATTGACTCATTGGATGATTTTAATTAATCTTTGAAATTTTTTAAGAACAAGTATACTTTAGGGAGAGTAGGGAGTTAGTTTCGATGGTTGAGATCAACGCATCTCACAAAATGAAGTGATTTTTAAAATATAATTTCCAACTAATATGTGTCATCATGATTTTGCATTGAAAATCATAAAAATTCAACTTCTCTAACATTGATCACTTTACGGTAAAAAAGACAATTAAAACCATTATTGCTGACAATGACAACATTGCACCTTCACATGTTTCCTCTCATTCAGCTGCTAATTTTCAAGAGAAACTGTTAAAGTGAGTCATAAGCATGGCTCCTCCATCCCTTTTTATCAGAAGAAATAGTTTGTGGAAATGCTTTTTTTAAAGATATGATTTATTTGCCCTGGCTGGTGTAGCTCAGTGGATTGAGTGCGGGCTGTGAACCAGGCATTGCAGGTTCGATTCCCAGTCAGGGCACATGCCTAGGTTGCAGGCCATGCCCCTCAGCAACCGTACATTGATGTCTCTCTCTCTCTCTCTCTCTCTCTCTCCCCCCTTCCCTCTCTAAAAATAAATAAATAAAATCTTTAAAGAAAAAGATATGATTTATTTATTTTTAGACAGAGGGGAAGGGAGGGAGAAAGAGAACAAAACATCAAAGTGCGGTTGCTTCTCTCACGCCCCCTACTGGGGACCTGGCCCAGAACCCAGACATGTGCCCTGACTGGGAATCAAACAGGTGTCCCTTTGATTTGCAGACCAGCGCTCAATCCACTGAGCCACACCAGCCAGGGCTGGAGATGCTTTTTTAAAAAACAAAATATTCCAAAATATGTTATTTATCCAACCATTATTTTTTTATTTTAATGGAATATATCTATTTTTTCTGATTTAAAGAAATAAACATATTGTGAAACATTATATGCAACCAAAGCAAAACAAATGAAAACAAACAAAAAATAAACTGGAATGTATTACCTATTAAAATCTATAGAATCTCAACTATGAAGCCTAGCATCTGAAGTCATCAGTTAGTTGCTTTCAACATATGTCTTTTCCATTAAATTATCACCCACGACCTCCCCTCTTCAGCCAGGCCATTCCTATCCTCTGTGCATTCAAGGTCATCATCTACTTCCAGGCATTTCACCACTAGGTTCCTCAAAAAATTCTTACAGGTTAACATCTGAGGGAGAATATGTAAATAAGCATAAGAATAAGGATGAATCTAAGTGCTTAAGAGGCTTATAGTAAAAATATGATAACTATGAAGAAGGCAGCCAGCAGTTTTGGAGGAATGTGTTTTTTTTTTTAACTTTGGATTTGACCCCTTTTACTCTTTACTACCCCCGACCCCTTCCCGGTGGTAACTGGTAGACAATTGTCTGTGTCTATCAGTTTTTGCTGTTGGTTCATTTGTTGTATTCAGTTTCATATCACACATATGAGTGAAGTCATATAGTTCTTGGCATTTGTGTCCCACTTATTTCACTTAGGATGATATTCTTAAGATCTATCCATGTTGTCACAAATGCCAGCATTTCATCCTTTTATGGCTGAGTAGTGTTCCATTGTGTATAGGGACCACATCTTCTTTAGCCAATCATCTACTCAAGGATATTTTGTTGAAAGCAAGCTTGGTACCAATAACAGGATATCAAAATGTTGAAGGTCAATAAAAATAAGATTAAACCAACAAGTCAGTGATTGAACTACAAACTGTCTTCTTCACAGCAGTTTGTGAACTCAAGCTGTTTGTAAATGAGGAGGAGAGGATATGAAAGTGGCTGGAAAAAACTTAAAAGAATATGGGAAAGAGACAAAAAAAAATCAAATGGGACCACATCAAACAAAAAAATGCTGTTACACAGCAAAGGAAACCATCAACAAAAGGGAAAGACAAGCCACTGAATGCGAGCACATATTCACACCAATGATACATCTGATAAGGGGAAACTACCCAAAACTTAAAAAGAACGCAGAAGTCAACACCAAAAAACAAACAAACAAAAGAAACCCCAAACAATACAATTAAAAAGTGAGGGCCTGAATAGACACTTCTCCAAATGACATACAGATTGCCAACAGACATGAAAATATGCCCAAGTCAATAGCCATCAGAGAGATACAAATTAAAACCACAAATACCTCACACCTTTTAGGATGGCTATCAACAAACAGCAAGTGCTGGCAAGGCTGTGGAGAAAAGGGAACCCTTGTGCACTGTTGGTGGGAATGCAGACTGGTGCAGCCACTGTGGAAAACAGTATGGAATGTCCTCAGAAAACTACAAATGGATCTGCCTTTTGAGCCAGGGATCCCACTTCTGGGAGTATATGCAAAGGAAACCAGAACACTTATTCTAAAGAATACATGCGCCCCCATGTTCATTGCAGCGTATTTATAATAGCCAAGATCTGGAAGCAGTGCAAGTTCCCATCTATAGATGAGTGGATATAAAAGTAGTGGTACATATATAATGGAATACTATGTGGTCATAAAAATGAATGAAATATTACCCTTTACAACAGCATAGGATTTGGTCCCGAGGACTATCGAGAGTGGATTTGAGCCCCTGCAGAGAATGCTCAGAAAACACAGAGTGGTAACGGTGATGGTTAAAGGGACTGATTGAAATAATGACCTAAAAAGTACAAGGAGGGATCAGAAGCCCAAAGTAATGAAGAAGCCCCTTGAGCTAAAGCTGACCATGTGGAGGGGATGGCTGAAGAAAGTGAAGGGGAGGAAGACACAAACTTCCAGTCATAAAAGAAGTAAGGCACGAGGACATAGTGTACAACATAGGGAATATAGTCTGTAATATCATAATAACTTGCATGCTGAGAGATGGTTACTAGACTTACTGTAGTTATGTTATAATGTATATAAATGTTGAATCACTACATTGGACATCTGAAACTAATACTTTATCTTTTGCCAATTTTACATTAATTTTTTTAAAAGTAAACAAAGGTTCTTTAAATCTTTTCTTCCCTAAGTAACCATTGAAGTGCCTGAGAAATTTTTAAGGTATTTCTTTTTTTAGCAATGCCACATGGAAGAGAGAAACTGAGAATGAGAATTTGTGATGAAGAACTTAAATACATTGTTTTAAAATATAATATATATTGCATTAGTATATCACAAACACTGTGACATGCTAAAAGGGTGCATTGGAGGGCATGTTAATCAACAAAAGTTTCTATCATTAAGTAGAATCTTAGACAACTTTCATTCATTTAATTGCAGATGCAGGATGTACTACTAGCTTATTTAATCAAATCATCATCTCACTGTTTGAAGAAATTCCATATACTTACTCATTAGAACAACCTATTGTTTGCTAGCTTGATATATGTAGCAATCATTAGAAATGCAAAAGTTAAATTAAACAACAACAACCTCTGTCTCTACTCAGGGTGCTCAGACTCCACAGGAAAGGTATTTGTTCTGAAAATAGGTACTTATGTAATTTATAAGTACATGACTAAATAATGGACCTAATAATATCTTAGCATAATCCAAAAAGACCTTCAAGTCTTCACAGGGTCAGCAGGCCTGCAGGGTTGCATTTTTTCTCATAATTGATTCTTTAGAAATTGACAATACATGGATGACATATTTGGTCCCCCAAGCCAGTAGAAATACTTCGTCTGTAATCTGTGGGATGTTTGTTGCTGTTTTCTCTCTCTCCCCATATGATGCCAATCAGTATATTGAAATACAGCTTTGCCTTTCATCATTCATTCTCCCTGCAAACATTTGAAGCTTAACGCAATCATTTCAGAAAAGGAAAATTTCAAACACTCAAAATGGTAATTGTGGTAAAATTTGTACTCCTGAAAAGAGCCAGAAGAGGTGTGACTTAGGTGGTATTTAACTTATATGAAACTCACTTTGATATATCTGAATAAAAACCCACTTTTGTGCTAATAGTTCTCTACAATGAGCTGTGGTGTGGAGGAGGAAAACAGGGAAAAGAAGAAAAAGATCTTTGCTTCCAGTCAAGTGTGATCAGTTGCAACTTAAGTAAAACAGATGCACTGGAAAGAGAGGGCTTAAGTAACCCAGTGCTACGGTAGGAGGGAGTTTCCACAGCAGGACCTTGCTTTGGTCTCTGGGATGTGAGGATTCTGACTCACTATGGGTAAAGTGATGTTAGTGGCACATCATTCATGACTCTGAAATGTAGGCACAGAATATTCTAGGAATTCAAATGGGGCAAAGCCTCTGCGACCCTTCCTTGTCCACTAGGGAAGGAGAAATAAAAATGTCACATATGCTAATTGGGCTTTCTCCCTTGGACTGTTGTAACAGCCAATCTATAAAGCCTACACACAGAATTTAGGACCTGCAGTACGGTTATGAAAACAGTAGAATGCATCGATTCAAGGCTTGCTCTATTTATCTATCTATCTGAGTAGAGCCCCACTGCCTAGTAGTATTTACTGTCTGAAGCTGAGGAAAATGATCTTTGACTAGTAATCACATACTAAGAATTCATGATCACCTACATTATTAATAGCAATTAATATCAATATTCGTCTTTTATAGAACTGATTGCAACTATAATGCCTCTGATACCAATTCACACTGAAAGGGGAATTTCTCATTCTGTGAGGAAGACAGCAAAAACATCGCTCACCCAAAAGCTCTATGACACATGACCTGTGGAGCCCTTCACGCTCACAGGAGGTCAAACACTTTGAGTTCAATTTCACAAATCTAAATTCAGCAAGTCAGTAACAATGACAGAGGTCCATCATTATGCGACAGGGTCCTCCAATTTGCTGTAATGGCTATAAGCTGAGAGAAGGCTAATGATTTTTTGGCACCGTTTTAGATTTTGGAAAAAGGGAAGCATATAAAGTTGGTGTTTTCAGTGTGACTTGACGGATCTCTCTTGGATTCAAACACAAGTGCACCTACTTTTGCAGATAGGGTCTGTTGGAAAGGTATTTCAAGGCTTTAGATTAAAAGAAACTTTTAAAATCTTGAGACACCAGCTTATATCACTGCATTCTTAATTCTAATGAAGTCATATGAGCTAAATTATTTAATGCACTTTTATGTGGAAAATATGTGAAGTTTCCCTTAATCCTTTTGATAGAATCCTTATTGGGCAGTGACATATAATGTGAAGATGAATCACAACATTTTTGTGCCCTAAGAAATTGCCTCAAATTCTCAGTTACTATTTATTCCATTTTGTGTTCACCTAAAAGCAAAGATCAAAACATTTAGGGGAAGTAAACATCCTTCTAATGTAAACCACATGTTTCTTTTGAATATAAAAGTTAAATAAAAAATAACACTGACTCACAGAGATCCTTGTTATTTGGGTTTGCCTGTCTGAATTAATGCTCATTATTTTGAGTGGAGAATAAATTGGATTCCTTGGAAAATAAAGGAAAAATCACAGATTTTCATAGTTTGAATAAACATGATTTTAAATAAAGAATCCAGTATAATATAAACACCTAGTTTGAATGCAGTGTCACCACGATGAGCTACCTGCCAAGTGTTGAGTGTACTGATTGTAACTGCAGAGTACGCTAGCACAAATCACGAGGTTATGCGAATTTTCAGGTGTAGGAAAAAGGAGAGACTGCAGTAATATTATGTGATGTTGGAAAGGTTAATATGTTCATTACTTTCTTCTGTTTGGCCAACATATTTTCACTAGTTCAGATCATGTCATTCCACGAATGTTGTCTGTGAGACTCTAAGAACTTACTAAAGAATATTTGAAATAAAACAAATGATCTATCTTTAAAAGACATATCATTCATCACTAATTCTAGGTGTAAGAAAAAGTAATTCTAATAGTTTTAAGATTAAGACAGAGTAAACCGTCTTCACTGGTTGGTTCACACTTATGAATTAATCTCTGAAGTCCAGTGGCTTCTGCCTTAGCTACTGATTCCCTGTTCACCTTTATAACAATAAAGTCTTCAGAAATGTTTCTGTTAAAAGTTCAACTATTTGAACTGTGTTTTTAACAGTGGAAAACCTTTATCTCGATTCAGATTTGCCAGAAGCTTGGAGTAAAGTGTTTACTCTCTGCTCTGCATGTATCCGAATGTGTTTTCTTTTTTTTAAAGATTTTATTTATTTATTTTTAGAGAGGGAAGGGAGGGAGGGAGAGAGAGAGAGAGAGAGAGAGAGAGAGAGAGAGAGAGAGAGAGAGAAACATCAATGTGCGGTTGCTGGGGGACATGGCCTGCAACCTAGGCATGTGCCCTGACTGGGAATCGAACCTGCGATGCCTGGTTCGCAGCCTGCACTCAATCCACTGAGCTACGCCAGCCAGGGCCGAATGTGTTTTCAATAAATGTGGTTAAGTACCAAATGCCTATTACCCTTCCACCAGTTTAAGCCTAAACCTAAACTCAAGTGTAACTTGCTTATGCAAATTAATTCACACGGGGAAATTTGGTTCTTCAGCGAGATTAAAATTCCCACCACCTGGGTCCCTTATTTGTTAGGTGAACAGTATTAAGAAAAGAAGTTCCCACAGCTCAGACAACTGAACTGTACACTCCTTGTCACTTATCTTGAGAAAAGTTTCTTTGGCAGTTTCAGATTTCTGTGGGCTGCAATGTTTTAAACAGGTGTACTGTAGAGATTATGACAAATCTCCACTTGAAGAATTTAAGGTATCTAAGAGAATTGTCACAACCATGAAAGGTGAGAAACATCAAATGCCTGTTCTCTCCTTTTAAAACAAAACTACTTTCCAGGGGAAACCAAACCCTTTAAGCGGCTGTGCCATAGCACACTTTTCCTCACTTTCATTCCCATTCTTCTGGCAAGTTTCCTTGCACTTTATTTTTCTGAAGTAGAAGTATAGACTGAGTTTTTAGATGGTAAGACTCATGTCCAAGTTCTTGGATTATTTGGGTGCTAGATTTGATCAGATGGCTGTTTTAGGGTGGGCTATAATTTCCAAAGAGTTATGTTTACAGCAATAAAATGATTAATACTGAAAAAAAGACCAGGCCCTGCCCAGGTAGCTCGGTTGGTTAGAGCACTGTCCCAATTATGCCAAGGTTGCAAGTTCGATCCTCAGTCAGGGAATGTACAAGAAGCAACCAATGAACGCATTAAAAACTGAAACAACAGATCAGTATCTGTCTCTGTCCTCTCACCCAATTCCTCTCTTTCTCTCAAGAAAAAATCAATCAATAAAATTTCTTTAAAAGGACATGTCCACATAAAAATAAAACTAACAGTTAATCTGCCTTGGCTGGTGTGGCTTGGTGGATTGAGTGCTGGCCTGTGAACCAAAGGGTCTCTTGTTCAATTCCCAGTCAAGGCACATGCCTGGGTTGTGGGCCAGGTTTCCAGTAGGGGGTGCACTAGAACCAACCACACATTAGTGTTTCTCTCCCTCCCTTCCTCTGTGACTAAAAATAAATAAATACAGTCTTTTTTTTAAGATTTTATTTATTTATTTTTAGAGAGGGAAGGGAGGGAGAGAGGGAGAGGGAGAGAGAGAGAGAGAGAGAGAGAGAGAGAGAGAGAAACATCAGTGTGCGGTTGCTGGGGGACATGGCCTGCAACCTAGGCATGTGCCCTGACTGGGAATCGAACCTGCGATGCCTGGTTTGCAGCCCGCGCTCAATCCAATAAATACAGTCTTTAAAAAACTCCTAGCAGTTAATGTGGGGGAAAAATGTCGGTTACAGTAACTGATTCAATGAGGTGTGATACTGTACAGATGGAGATTGTAAATAAATGCAAGTGTCTCCCTTTCTGGTTGAAGACAATGTTAGTGAGGCAGGAGACAGTCAGGAAGGGAATTCCAGGAGCCCCGCAGGGCTTGGATGAAGAAAACATCCATACATGACAAAGACCCCCTAAGACTGGTTGTTTCTGTTTTCTGGGATAACTTTGAATCATGGAATGCGCCTGCGCACTACCCCTGATTCATTATAATAGCATTATAATAAAATAACATTGTGGGACTCCCTTCTCCAATAGCCAATCAAGAAAA
>PVIA01003117.1:0-180721 GCA_004024845.1 Tonatia bakeri
GTTTCCATTAGAAGAGAGTTGTTCTATCACAAGGCTCTTCTCAAAGGAACAAAGCTAGATTTCTTATATAACTTCTTCAAATGAATTTATATGAGTCTTAATAAGTACAGAATTAGCAAGTGCAGAAATGAAGAGTATAGCCTGTTAATAAACTATATTTCCATAAAACTTTATGATTTTGAAGATAATTTAATATTTTTCTAAAAAATCTCAGAGAAATTCTCTGGCCTTGCAGAACCTAATCTATGATATGAGAATTTCAGCTACATTTCTACAGAAAACAGTAGATTCTAGGGTGCCCCTCCACTACTGTGCAAACATCATGGCCAACATTATCACTCAAATATTCTGGTAATTTTTTTACAGATGACTGTGATATAATACATTTTGTGTATTTAATGCAGCCACCTCTTCTTTTAGATTACTGCAACTTTTTATATTAAATTTCCTGAAAAAACAAGCAATTATAATTTTAAAACATGAGCACATAATTTCAAAATCTATAATTAGGTTTAAAATCTTTGAGGAACTAGTTAAACTATTAACTTTTATTCATTTAAAATAATGAGGTATTCTTGAGATCCATCCATGTTGCCAAAATGACAGTATTTCACCTTTTCTGATGACTGGGTAGTATTCTGTTTCATATATGGACAGACTTTTCTTTATTGAATCATCCATCAAAGGACACTTTGGTTGCTTCCATGTCTTGGCCACTGTAAATAGTGCTGTAATAAACATAGGGTATGTGTATCTTCATGGACAAATGTTTTTAAATTTTGGGGTAGATACCCAGAAGAGAAATTCCTGGATCATATGGTAACTCTTAGTTTTTTGAGGAGCCTCCATACTGTTTTCCATCGTGGCCGCACCAGTCTACATGCCCACCAGCTGCGAATGAGGTTCCTTTTCTCCACAACCTCTCCAACACTTGCTATTACTTGTCCTGATGGACTTTGAGAATATCATACTAAAGAAAAGAAGTCCAACAAGAAGGTAAAGAATCGTACAATTTCACTAATATATGGGATATAAAACTGAAAGCAACAGATGAGCAAATAAGATGGACAAAGAAAAACTGACAGACACAGACAACAACATGGTGGTTACCAGAGGGGAGGGGGGTGGGGAGTAAGCAAGGGTTAGGGGGTCAAAAACGTGGAGACAGAAGATTTGGCTTTGGGTGCTAAACACACAATGCAATATAGAGATTATGTATTATAACAATGTACACTTGAAACCTATGTCATTTTATTAATCAATGGCACCCCAATAAGTTTAATTTAAAAAATTTAAAACAATAATAGGGTATATCCAGATAATGTCAAAAACATTCAATTTCTGCACCATTTTAATATTAAAATATAAAAGAGAAAAATACCAACCAAAGTAATATTTCCATATACTTCTGCTCCAGGAAAAAAAATGAATTTATACATTTGGGAAATATATACAAAGCTGTTGGTAAAATCCATGAAATTGACTTATTTATACTCTGAAACAGTGAAATGCTCTGTGTCCTCAAATTGTGTAATTCATTTATAGCTCAGTTTCTCCAATTATGAGTAAATAAGAAAAAATAACTCCTTCAAAATCTGTTGGGGATTCTGGTGGTCCATGCGGAACATCTACACTGCACACTCATGTTCCCATCAGCTCTCTTCGCAGGGCTAGTCTTTGTAAAGACGTTTGCAGTGGCACATACGTTTGCTTTCAGATGAATGCAAGGTTTGTGTATAAATTTGACTGCCAAATGTAACAGAATATTAAGAAGTCCCATAGACATCTGAATGATGTCCACATCAAATATAGCCAAAGAAAAGCTTTGGAACAATACAAAATCTGTGAAATGCTATTTTATTCTGTCAGGAAAAATCATAAAAATTGATTTTCTAAAGTGCACATTCAGTGTTTATAAAGTCAACAGCCTAAGCTGCACTGACAAAGTGATTTTTTCAGTGCAAAGTTATTCATATTTGCAAACAATGCCCATTTACAATCTAGTTCATTAACCGCAGGCGCTCAACCAATAAACAACGCAATTAATCTGCTCATCTGATGTTTGACCAGAATATTACTTCCTTCTTCAAAAATATTGTTTCTACAAATGCTACAATCTCAGACTAGCAATTTTAGCTCTCCACGGGATCTTTTTTGGATGTTATGGTCTAGTTTTGGAGGTTGGAAGGGAAATGCAAAGGCTGATCTGCTGAGTACTTTTGAACATTTCATCCTCTTTCATTACCTATGCATCTCTCTGAACCACACTGAGCGGAAAAGTAAGAACTGTATTTGGTATCTCTGCCACGCTGCCACTTAGATCAATGACAGTGAAATATAATTTAATCTCTCTGGATCTCAGCCCTCTTATTTTGAAAATGTGAATTGAAAGTAACTTCATAATATGGAAACCTAAACAGAAAAATCTTTCTTTCCAGTACTGGAAACATCAACAGAATTTAGCCATCAGCTTTTAAGCTAAGAGGTTGTTTATGTTAATGTTATCTATAGCATTAATTATCTGGAGGCTAATCTGGCCACTTAAAATACAAATACGTTCTTGTAGATGTCTTCCACATGGCTTAGAGCCACGGACGCTCATTCTCAAACTATTATTTTCTCTGTAATGATTCTTCAGAATAATGTAGATGCAGCTTCTGATTATTCAAATCTAAAACAGATGAAAAATGGGATGATATTTCACAATATTTTAATTAAATATGGAGCATTCTTTATGCTAGATTTTTCAGATTGCTAATAGAAGGGATTATCACTGGGACTAATAAAGAATACTTTATTAATTTTTTTGAAGTCTGAACTATAGTCATCTGAGTCATTTATGGAAAGAGGAAAATTGATTTTTAAATTTAAATTCTTAAATTTTGTGATTTCTCCAACATACAACTTCCTGTAGCTTGCATGACGAGGAGGCTATAATGTTATTGCCAAGAAGCTGGACGGAAAGCATGAGTCATCCAATCAGGGAACAGTGTTCCAAAAAAGAAAACTTCCAGACAATTAATTACCAGAGGGAAAGGGGGATGGGGAGAAGTAGGAGAGGGTAAGAGGGGGATAAATGCTGATGGAAAGAGTCTTGAGGTGGTGAACACACACTACAGTATATAGATTATGCATTATAGAATTGTACACCTGAAACCTACATCATGTTATTAACCAATGTCATCCCAAAACATTTAATAAAAAATAAAAATGATAAATAAGTAAAAGAACGACATCCCTGATGGGACAACTAAAAATAAGAATACCTATATTTTAGTCATTCCTCACATCAATTGTCAATATTCCTGACATTTTAAGTAACGCTTACATTTTTATAGTTGTCTTTCAGTGCGTCATAGGACTTCTGTGTATGTTTTGAAGTACTAAAATATTTGGATGCCAAGTGTGGAGGAATTAAATGGCAAATGTAATTAATTTTTTTTTAAATGTAAGTTTGGGCGAAGTGTAAACAAAACTCCACAGCTACCACCTTCCAGTCGACTCCCTCCCTGCAGCTGTCCCGGCCTGTGCGCTGCTCCGCAGGGGCTGAGCCTTGCGGGGTCTTCTGGGCTCTGAGACTGTGTGACTCAGGGGCTCCTCCCCTCTTTCCCACAGCACGCGGTTCCCAAAGTTCTCATCGCTGTAGGACCCGCTCAGCTTTACAACCTGCCTGCCAGGTGTCACCAGAACAGGAGGAACTCTCCCTGTAGTAAAATACATTTGACGAAAATTTGGTGGAGCCCAGTTGCGGGATGGGAGTCCTCCCACTGCAGCCCAGTCTAAAGCAGCTGAGAGGGACCTGCGGGAGGAGCAGCCGTCCTGACTGCCTTGTGCCACGTGGCAGGCTTCGGGGGTTGCTGAATGTGTTTTTTATCATTTTCCTGTGCCTGCTCTTGCTTGTGGATACTTGTGTCTCATTCCTGTCTACGTCCGTGCTTCTATTGCTTCTCCACTAAATTCGGGGTGAAGCTTAATTCAGGAAGACATTATTACTAGCCGTCTGAACGCCACGTGAGTGAGATATTCCTGTCAACAACTAGAAAAAATAATTCAGTGTTTTCGTGGCCAGCCCACTCCTGGGAATGGAAAGAAAAAAAAAATTATAACATTAAAGCGATGCCAGTATTTTATGTTTTTATTCAGGAAAATGTTAAAATAATCTATTTGCCTCATTCAATAAACATCTTGGATATTTTCTAAGTAGAATTAATAAAACTATAGTACTGAAGTTAAAGATCATTTTTTCATTAAATATGCTAATGCTAAGTATTTTAATAGCGGCTTTTCCCTAATTGCTTAAATAACTTCCACATTTTCAGTTCATTAACTTTAACAACTTGGTGAAGTAGGAGGACAGCAAGACGTCTTTTAAAATGAATATACTAATCTAATGTAATTTCACTTGGCAAAGCTTAAGCGGTGAAGTAGAATATAATCATCTATCTTATATTATCCTCTGAATATATGCTTATACCCTTTAAGTAAAATATTGGTACAGTCAGAATAAAAAGTTGAAAATATTTTGCATCAGAGAAAGACAAATACCTTATGATTTCACTTATATCTGGAATCTAAGTAACAATATAAATGAACAAACCAAACAGAAACAGACTCATAGGTACAGAGAACAAACTGGTGGCTGCCGGCCGGGGAGGGGGGCGGGGACTGGGGAATGGGGTGGAAAAGGTGAAAGGATTGAGACGGACACTTCATGAAGCACAGGATTGTCTAACTCCTGTGCTGTACACCCAAAACCAACACCAAATCACACTGAATGCCAATTGTAATTGAAAAATTAAATAAAATTTAAAAATGGTTTATACTTGCTTCAGTGGTATATCAAAAGTTTCTAAATTGTATTTCAAGTTCACACTATCAACACACTCAGTTAAAAATTCATGAGTTACCTCATTTCATACATTCTCCAGAGGGGAAGAAAGTCTGACTTCACCAATGTTTACTTAAAGACACCTCATTGCCCACGGTAGATGAGACGCAGTGCGCAAGGAACACGCTCGATAACGCACTCCAAGTTTTCGAACGGACAGCTTACCGGGAAACAGACACTCTCCCTCCACTTCATTCTCCCATCACCTCTCGCTCTCTGTATCTCCCCATTACCTACCTAACAGCTATCTTTTCACCCAGCCAGACTTTAACTCAAAGCCCCACCGGCTCTCCACTGCTTATGCAACCAAATACAAATGGCTTTGGCTCCTATGTCTGCTACTTTTTCAAGTGCTGCATGACCCATCCAAAGTGTATCAGTTTTTTAGAAAACCCCAAGTATTTTCCCGCCTCCTCCATTTCGCTCTAGCATCTCTGGCAGAGGCCGCTGGTTTTCCACTGAAACCTGTTCCCTGCCTCTTCCATTTGTATGCAGTTACCTGGGCTTAGAGCCGCCCAGTTAAACTAAATTTACCAGCCTCCTTGAGTAGCAACATGGATTAAGTTCTCAATGAAATGTGAGTAGGGTGACATGTGTATCTCCCCCAGTCCCTCCCTCTTGTCATGAGCTAGAAGAGGGTTCTTCAAACAGGCACAGCTTCAAACAGGGGCACAGGAATGGCAGTCTGGGACAGTGGCTCTCAACAAGTGGTCTCCAGACCAGGAGCAGCAGCAGCAGCAGCAGTAGCACCTGAGAGCTTGGAAATGCAAATCCTCAGCCCACCCCCAGAACTCATGAATCAGGCACTCTGCATCTGTCTGAGCAAGCTCTCCAGGTGACTGATGCCTGTTAAGACTGGGGGAGCACTCACCTAGGGGATAGTGGAGGGAGTATACTTGGAAATGCCTGTTCTAAAAATGACCCTCAGGAGCAGTGCCACACCAGTGACCTGGCCTCTATCATAGGAAGTTTATTTGTGCAATCACCTGGTTCTTTAAGCAACCGAATTGTTGAATCTCTTTCTTCAACAGCTCAGCATTTGCCCTAAGTAGTAGTTACTCAATCTGGGGTGGCCTGTTTAATATTTCCACACTGTTTGATAGTTCCACTTGCTAAAACTGAAATCCTACTTGGGTCTTTACAAGGGAGCATCAGCCCATTTGCCTAATGCCAAAGAACACCAGGCTGTTTTTGCTTTCCTTTAACTGTTGAACACATTGCTGAACACTCGAAAAAAAACGCAAGCCGAATCATAGCACTCTTCCACTTCAGATCCTCACTAGAATGTCACAGCATTTAGGTTAACGTACAGATGCTCAACTAGGCCTACGAGGCTGCACCTAATGGGACACACGTCAACCTCCCCAGCCCCATCCAGAGTCACTCCGCATTTCTCTCTGCTCTAGTCACACTTGCCTCCTGCTCTTGGATCCTGGCCAGTGTTTCCCCGCCTCCCCTGAGAGCTTCTTCCTATGCTACTCACTTCACTGTCTTACTTCTGCTCTCTGTTCACGTCTCTCCTTAAATATCACTTTTCTCCTCCCCCACCCCAATGAAGCCCATCATACAGTCAAAGCCTTAAAGACTCTTATCAAGCCTTTACTTTCCCCTTCATGACACTTCACCATTTTTGTAATAACTCATTGCTTCCTATGAATGCTGTTATTGGGTGTCATGCCCCGCCCTCCCCCCTACCGCCCATGGAACAAGAAGAGCTGCACGAGGGAAGAAGGGAGCGTGTCTGCTCGCTCACACTGCATGCAGAGCACCTGGTGCCAGGCTGGGCACAGTCAGCCAATGTGCATTAAATGCATAAAACATGGGTTATTTGAGACTCAGATCACATGAAATCTTATCTCCTAAGACTATTTGGATCCCTCGTCCTTACAGAAGAATGTCGTTTTCAGTGGTTTCATTAATCAAGAACGTCCCTATCTCCTTAAAAGGCTGGAGTTCCTGTTCCTGTTTTTATTAATGATTCTATCAGTATGCATTTATGAAGTGATCTATTTGATCTTGGAATCTTACAATCTAAATTAGGAATACATCCTATATCACACACTGCTGTGATTTATTTTCTGAAAAGACAGCTTCAATTACGATGTAGCTTTGCTCCATTTTTGCAAGGGGGGGTTATCCTTTTCCTAATTACAATCTCATCACTTCAGCATTCCCACCTACCCTTAGGTGGACCATAACCCAATCTCATTTCATACTTTCCCCAGCAGGGTAGATTTTTGCTTCATTCAAACAGGCCATTCAGTGTTCCCCATGCATATCTGCCTCTGGGCTGCACTTTTGCACATTTATTTCCATCTGCCAGGAATCTTCTCAGAATTAGGGCTCTTTTCTGGGCCATTTCTCACATGGTGACTACTCTGCCTGTGGGTTTCTTCCGTGTTCTGCAAGGCCCTTCGCAAATGGGTCCCCGAGATCTGACTAAGCAAATGCAAGTGATCTACAGTGATTCTTGTGGGTTCTTCTCAGGTAGTAGATCTCTCATGGCCAGCTTCTGCCCTCTGAATATGCTCAACAGTGTGCCCATGTCTTATGATACAGGAGGCATAAAGGTGATACGGCAAACTCAGTGGAAAGAGAACTTCATGGAGTACGTTCAAATGAAAACTCAAACATTTCTAAAAAATTAGAGCTATATATTTATCAATAAATAAAATAGTGGAAAACACAACTCTAGTCTAGAGCCACTAAAGAGGCTGCCAGATGTGCAATAAACAAAAATTGTTAACTGTCAATTACTAAATGGAGGACTGGGAGGACAAACTTTAGCACTTTGCACACACCTGAAACCATGAACACTTACAATAAAGATGCAGGAAGTTGCAACATACAGACTACTTGTACAGAAAGTATTACTGAGTAAAAGGGGACACCATGTCTCCCAGTGGGAGATGTTAAAATATAAAGGCAGAAAATCAGGGGTATAAAATATGTACAATTAGCAAAATTCTGTTTTTCTCCTTAGTTGCATTAACAGCCTCAGACTCCCTCCCTTTCCTGTGCCTCTCTTTATAACAGTGCTTTTTTAAAGTAAAACATTACTTCCCAGCTGAGAGTGCCAAGTGTCATCTTTCTGCCAGGAGCCTGATTTGATAGCAGGGCAAGTCGCCGTGTGACTCGATTCCAAGGGCCATCTACCGCACAGCAGTTTTCCTGGGAGAAAGTCCCAGCCAGTCCCTGTCCTGGGGCATCCTAGCCTGAGAGCGTCTGGCGGTACTAGCCAGCACTCTGACACACCAGAGCGCAATGCATTCAAGCTCCCAGGGAGAAATGGGATGGGTGTACAGTTGGCAAACTTTCCAGCTCACTAAGGAATGTTTGGATGTGTGCTCAAGGCACCCTCATTTGTAAAGGAAGGAAGAAAGCTTTTACAAAAAAGAAAGAAAAACAAGTAAAACATTTTGCTGAGTGCACCGGGATTTAGAGCTATGTCTTCCCTCCAAAGAATGTTGCTAATGAAAATGAGGGTATCAAACTATTTTTCACTTAAGCACTGGATTGCTATGATCTTCCAAGGTTAAGGTCAATATAACATCAAAGTCTCCTTGCTCTCTGAAGATAAATACTATGATAGTCTACAAAATCAATAAACCAAATTAGCAGTTCACCTGCTAAATGTCTTGATATAATGAAGAAAGTTTGCAAAACAGGAGGTAACTATTTTTCTTTATTATTTTAAACTGAATAAGGAATTATTATAAACCATTGTGGCCAAGACTCCAGATGTTTCTTTTTGCTCTGCCATTACTCTGGTCACAGAGTTTTTGTTGTTGCTTTTAAATAAAAAACTCAATTATATGACAGCAGCAACTACCTCTTCCATCCGTCCTGCTGAACACTGGGTTCCATCAATCTGCCACCAGAACACACTTCTGATCAACCCAGCAGCTAAGAAATCTCTTAAACCATAATCACAGACACTTATAGGCAAATCGAGGTCAGGGTTCCAGAGGAGAAAGCATATTGAAAATTCAGTTTCTAAAAAGTGATCTGTGTTGAAGCTAAATACATACACACACACACATGCCACCAATTTCTACAGAACTTGAGGCAACAAGTTTACAATATGCTTATCTGCAAATGAATGAACAACATAGTATATATTTTAAAAAGATGCTTTCGTATATACTCAAGTGGCAGCATTCGAAAAGTTCAAATGATGAGCTCCTCTTTTTACTTGTTAGAATAAAAGCTGGAACCTGTAAACACTCTCACCCCTCATTGTCCCATCTGAGTACTGCTGCGTCCTCAGCATCACAGTACCAAACTTGTTTTGCATGGGGCTGAAATACACGTTAACATAGGCAGAGATCTCCCCATCATGGAGCCTGTACTAGCCCTGGACAGATGGAATAGACACAATGAACAGATCACTGCAGGCTGGAATGACCAAGGAAGATGTCACAGCCTTCCAAAGAGAAGGGCAAAACTGGACCACACAGAAAACTCATGTCTTCAGTGTGACCTTTTCTCCTTTCTTTCCTTTGGATTGAAACTGGCCTCCCCTGCACCCTGACTCACTGCCTCCTCCCCCCTCACAAGGCCACTCCCTTCATCATTGAGCCCTCAGGACACTGAGGTTTTGCTTGGCATCAAATTACCTTGGGACAAAGCCGTGAGTCTGTTGACCAGAGACAGAGTTTCAGTCAACCTAGAAATGACATCTAGGCCTCAGTGGTGTCTCAGCTCCAGGCCCAGAAAAGAGGGAAACCAGAAGAAGCATGGCCACGGCTGATGTCAGGACCAGATGCAATGATCAGCTACCCTTTCTCCAGCAGCAACCCATGAAGAGGGAGAAACAAGCAAAATATAGTCAAAGACACTGCATTAGAGGACAGGCAGAAAGTGACCAGAGGAGAGAGAAGAGGGAATTTCAGGGGAAAAGGGGAAGAGTTTACAGGAACAAAGTTAAAAGACACATGGACAAAAACTAGGGGGAGGGTGGTAATGGGAGGGAAGTTGGGAGGGAGGGGTGGGTAGGCTGGATTGGGAGTAAAGGGGAGAAAACTGTACTTGAACAATGATTTAAATAAAATTTAAAAAAAGAGGGACCACGACCCTGACCATGACCTTAACTCCCTTAGTCACTGTGATTGATGATTCCCCCGTGTTATTCATCCCTTGGAAGCCATCTGGGAGCCAGGTCTTTGAGCACTAGCTCACCTGTGCCCCGGGGTGATGAGCCACTTCCTCAACTAATAAACCCTTGCTTCTTTCCTTTAAATTACTCTATGTGTCTTAATTGGGCCTTTACGTGCACAGGCAAAAAGACCCCTTTAGTCCAATGGCAGAACCTATGTAAACAGTGAAAGGGGTAAAAGTATGTAAGGGGGTAGGTTGAAGGGTGTGCAGGGTCAGAGCATCTGATTAGTTGAGAGAACAATGATTGTCTAGCTAGAAACAAGAGAGTTTAAATGTCAGTCTGACACTCTTCCTCCACCACCCCGGTTCTTCCTGAAGGGCACGTCACCAGGAAAACACGTATCTGAAGCACAGTCACTTTATATTCAATGGCCTGAAATGCGCTTTATTGCAAATGGGATTTAAGTTGACTGGGAAGGGGAGCAGGGCTTGGTGCCAGCCTTTTGTCTCTGGGAGACCACTCGCTTAGTTGAATTCAGAAGATTAGACTGGTTCAAAAGGGAAAAGCAATTTCTCTGGAATGAGAAATGTCTGTGATAGTCCTGATGATATCCATTCATTTACAAGGGGAGGCTAAGGATGTGTGGATTACTAATTTAAACCAGGAGAAAACGTTTGCCTGAACTGATGAGATTTAGGATATTACAGTTTTGGTATGATTACATAAAGTCGCATAATTCAATATGGTTTCATACAAGATGACGCGTAACTCACTTGTATGGTGGGGAGATTACTCACATTAAATGGTACCTTCTTCTTCCAAAGGGCCTTTGATAGGCATCATATGAGTTTTCACAGAGATGAACAGAGTTTTGTCATCTTGTCCTTTGGGGTAAATTTAGCACTTTAGTTTTTATCATTGTTAAGTTGAGACTAATTTAAAAAATTTTATAGAACATAATCAGCAGTTGAAGCCCAGAGTAGCAGCAGCTGCTCTTGTGTGTTCTTACCATTACAAAGCACAGGCTTTTATTTTTTAAGTTTATTTATTTATTTTTAGAGAGAGGGGAAGGGAAGGAGAGAGAGGGAGAGAAATATCAATATGTGGTTGCCTCTGGCATGCCCCGCACTGGGAACCTGGCCCACAACCCAGGCCTGTGCCCTGACTGGGAACCAAACCACGACACTTTGGTTTGCAGGCCTGCACTCAATCCACTGAGCTACACCAGCCAGGCTTTTAAATGACACATTCCTGCACCTGCCTTGGATGTGTACACTTACCTTCCTGAGTACAGGAAGCTATTCCGAGTATAAAGGTATTTCAATTTGATAGGTTCCCTCGTCTAATCACAGTGATTCTGTGGTCATATTCAAAGTTCACATTAAAACTCTTTCATGTACTTCAAGTCTACCAAGGTGAGTTGAAAATCTCTTACTCTAAATTCCTAATGTCTTGTGTTAAATTCCTTGCTTATTACAGAGGGAAAATTACACACCTAAAAGCTGCTATTTCTGTAATTATTTGACAGGAAAGAGAGTGATGGGTCTTGAAATAATAGTAGGCTTCCCAGAGGTGTCCAGGTGTAAGGACCAAAATAATTAAGGTACAGTAGTGTGAAGACATCTGCCGGTCAAGAGCAGTTTCATCTTATGAAGAGAATCACGACCCAAGCAGTTACACACACACACACACACACACACACACACACGCATGTGTATACATACACAGTAAGTCAGACAGACATGTATGTGTATATATCTGCCTTGTTGGCATTATCTACACAAAGTCAAGATAAAGAAATGTGTGAAGGCTGCAAGATTGGAATGTTTTCTTTCTCAAGTTCACTGAGATGCTAAGCTGAGGGTCTGTATAGGGGGTTTGCTCATACGTGGGTTCACAGCTGTAAATGATGATCCGAGAATCAAGACTCTGGGAGGTTTCAGTCTCATCAAAGCCCCACAGAGGTCAGAGGTCAGAGTGAGAATTTTTGTGGCAGGGCCCGTGAGCAGATTTCTTAGCAGAATCTGATTGCTCTTTCTGCAAGTGCCTTTCCCAAGTCCTTTTGGGGTCGGGGTGTGGGAGGGTTACCTTCAAACACTTGACCTGTGGAGAGAGCTTCAAGAAAACCACTTAGGGGTCTTTGAGATGCTTTCGCATTGTTGGGACACATGAGTCTGAGTCTGAGTGCCATTGAGATCACACAAAAGGCTTGTGGACACTGAGGTGTGACTGCTGCCAAGAACTGGAGACAAATGAGATGCTGGCTCTCACTGCTTTGGTGGAGGAAGCGGCTGAGGGCTGAGAGGTGGGCTGAGGGAGGTAGGCCTTGAGCCAAACGATATGAGTGCTGGAGAGACAGTAGAATGCTATACCCAGCAGTGAATTCTGGAGCCAGAATTCACCATTAGGTGGGTTGAATACCAGTGCATCCTGAATGATTACTATAAAATGCATTAGCTAGAACTTGCTTCTTTCCCATAAAAAATATATTACTAAGGGGTATATGGAAGTGAAAACAATGCAATATTAATATCTCAGGCCTCTATGCAGATGGTTCCAATGCAGCTAATGACAATTTTTAAATACATGATAAAAGATTCCTCAAAAAGGTAAACTTAGAATTCTAATGTGACCCAGAAATCCCACCCCCAGTATGCTTGTCCTCTATTAAGCACTCCTAAGATCAAGAAATTAACAGCTAAAAGGGGTCAAATACATGGTGATAGGAGGAGATTCGATTCTGGGTGGGGGGCACAGAATGCAATATGCAGATCATGTATCATAAAATCATCCATTTGAAACCTGTATAACCTTATTAACCAGTGTCACCCCAACAAATTTAATAAAAAAACAAAACGTGATGACTTAGATTATGGTAAACATTGCAACAGCTTTCTTTGTAAATATCCATGACTACATCAGTGAATAAACTGGGTTTCCAAGTTAAGTTTGGTCTATAGAGTAGATATAAAAACACAGAAATGGTGAGTTCACTTAATAAACAGTACGATGTTAATAAATATAGTCCTGGAAATTGGAGACTGGTTTCTTTTTAAGAAAATATGCAGTAGCAATGGTGTGGACAAAAAGGAGGTCAGAAAGAGCATTTTTTAATGAAAAGAGATATCAACTAAAAGGGGAATAGACACAGTTTAATAGAAACATACACAGTGTTGTAGTTTTATATTAAATACCCATAAATTCAGCCCAAATTCTTTGAGATACAAATCAGCATTGTGTTAATTCTTTTCTTCTTCACTATGGGCTTTGTTCTTTACAATTGAAATGGAGGCTTTATTTTAAAATGAACCTTGAAGCAATTCTGATGGTTCATCATTTCATTACTTCAGTAATAAAATATAGCTACATGCAAAAAATGAAACCATCAACTTATAGCATACACAAAAATAAACTCAAGATGGATAAAAGACAAATATAAGTCATGATGCCATACAAGTCCTAGAGGAGAACATAGGCAGGAAAATCTCAGGTATTCCATGCCAGCAATATTTTCACCAATATGTCCCCTAGAGCAAGTGACATAAAGGAAAGAATAAACAAATGGGCCTACATCAAATTCAAAAGCTTCTGCATGGCTAAAGAAAACATCAGCAAAATAAAAAGAGAACCAATGGTATAGGAAAATATATTTCCCAATGATACCTCAGACAAGGGTTTGATCTCCAAAATATATAATGAACACACATGACTCCACTTTAGGAAATAAAGAATCCAATTAAAAAATGGGCAAAGGACCTGAACAGACACTTCCCCAAGGAAGACATACAGAGGGCCCAGAGACATATGAAAGCATGCTCAGCATCACCAGCCATCAGAGAGATGCAAATTAAAACCACAATGAGAAACCACTTTACACCAGTCCGAGTGGCCATCATTAATAAATTAACAAACAAGTGCTGGCAAGGCTGTGGAGAAAAGGGAACCTTAGTGCATTGTTGGTGGGAATGCAGACTGGTGCAGCCACTGAGGAAACCCATATAAAATTTCCTTAGAAAATTAAAAATGGAACTGCCATTTGACCCAGCAATTCCACTGCTGGGATTATACCCTAAGAATCCTGAAACACCAATTCAAAAGAACCTATGCACCCCAGTGTTCATACCATCCTTATTTATAATAGTCAAGTGCTAGAAACAGCCTAAGTGCACATTAGGAAATGAGTGGATCAAAAAAAAAAAACAAAACTATGGTACATTTACACAATGGAATTCTATGCAGCAGAGAGAAAGAAGGAGCTCCTACCCTTTGCGACAGCATGGATGGAACTGGAGAGCATTATGCTAAGTGTAATAAGCCAGGTGGTGAAAGACAAATACCATATGATTTCACCTATAAGTGGAACCTAATCAATAAAACAAATAAGCAAGCCAAAATAGAACCAGAGACTTGGAGATAGAGAACAAACTGCCAGTGACCAGAGGGGAGAGGGAAGGGGGGTAATGGGGGAAAGAAAGGGGAAGGGGTCAAGTCAAGAAACATGTATGAAAGACCCATGGACAAAGACAACAGTGGGGGCTGGGAGAAGCGATTGAATGCAGGTGGGGGGTGGATAGGGCAGGGGAGAGTAATGGGGGAAAATGGGAACAACTATAATTGAACAACAATATAAACAAACAAACAAATAAATGTATGTTTAAAAAATACCCACTTGCTCCTATAATTGTGGCAGCCATGTAAGTACCTTCAAGGGAAATAAAGAATCTAAGTTCCCTTTCTCCTATTGTGTCATTACTGTGCTGGACACCTCTGTAAACAAAACCAAGATGATCTCTGGCTGTTCTGTAAGCAAGGACAAGTCTAGGCTGCAGTCCCTCACCAGGAGAAATGTTCTGGAATGACCTGAACTCTTCCTTTCAACATGCTCTTTGGCAAGGTGTACACTACCTACCCCATCAGGTTCAACAGAGCCCCATATAGTAAATTAATTCGTTCTTCTTTCCCTGTCAGACAGTCACCCACGTTCGGTCAGGAATACGAGTACTGTGTGATGGCCCGAGGCCTAGACTTAGCCAAAGTCATTGAGCATATGAAAAAAAATACATGAATAAATCATTGATACATCTGCTTTTACTCTCTTTTTTGAGAAGTCTCGAGCAGGAATCATTTCAGTTAAAAGATGGTGTGTGAGCCTGCATGGTAGCAGCTGTTAATATGCAATTTGAAGACTGGAGTCTGTCGTGATGTATGTAGACGCAAGGGCACCCTAGGCTCCACTAAGCACACAGATTAGAATATAAATTATGATCACAACGGGAGAAGGCAGGGGAAATGGGCGGCTGCCCCCATTTACTTAGCTGACATTTCCACATGCACTGCGGGAGGCTTGATCTAGTGCTAAGGAAATACGGTAGAATGTGAATTGTGTAAATCAGCTTCATGCATTTTGAAACACATGACTATTTTTTCTCATGAATGCAAATTCAGAGTTTTTAAAACAATTATAACTCACACAAGAAATTGGAAACAAAGAAAAGCTACGAGGACCAGCTTGAAGAAACCTCAAAATATCCAGACTGTGTTTTCCTGCTTTAAACATTTGTTCTCATTATGTCTTTTGACAGGGGAGATAGGTTAGTTAGCTTGAACACTGCTGGTTCATATACAAAATAGCTGGTTGAAGATACTAGAGACAAAAGCAATTACCTTCTCTTGATACTGCCGCCTGGAGGAGTCCAGAGACTGGATGAGAGCCGTGGCGTGGCCCACGAACATGGCGTAGCAGGTGGCCCCCACGATCATGCTCAGCATGGTGATCCAGAGGTCGGACATGCTCACTGGGGCCTGGGCTCCGTACCCGATGCACAGCATGTGGCTCATGGCTTTGAAGAGTGCATAGGAGTACTGCTTTCCCCAGGAGTCATTCTGGAGCAGAAGAGAAGAAGAAAGGAGCCTGAGCCAATGGGACAGCAGCGTTTACACAGGCACCTGTCCCGAGGGATCTTCTCGGGGCTTGATGCTTTCCGAAGCCTGCCTGGTGCTACGGCATAGAAGTAGTGCGCTGTGAAGATATGCCTTCCTACTCCGTTTCAGGTTTGTTGTTTTTAAAACTACAATTACTTTTCTGACAATGGTGTGAGAGTCACATAAAAATGACCAGGATGAGCTGTTAGACTCATTGAAAGTTCCTAGGAAATCTGGCCGTTCTCTAGAAACGCATTTGTTAGCTGGGATGGGTGTGAACCCAAGGAGACGAAGTATAGGAATTTTGATCAAAACGATGAGGTTTCGATTTTTTAAATACAAATTGACATGTTATTGTAGTAGTCGTTAATCCTATATTTCTTAAATGGAAAAGTAAACATATTTTGAAATACTGGTCTGGTAAGTGGGAAGACCTTCCTTGATACCCTCTCTCAGAGTAAGGGACATTCAAATTCAAATATCAAGGTTGATGGTGAATAAATCTTGTTGGCTTTTGAAAAAAATACTTAAAAACATAAAATAAATAAGCAAAATAATATCTTGGAAAACCACCTGGAGAGATTTTCTTTACCTGTGGGGTAAAGAAAAAGCTGACTTCTGAGATTAGTTATTAGATGCAATTTCTGATGTCATTTCAAAACCTTATTCCAAGTTCAATTCTACAAAAATAAGCATCAAACTCCCTAGCCCAGGACTTATATAATTTATAAGGCCACCTGCAAATGGAAAGTTTGGGCCTTTCTGTTCAGAACTCAGGATAAAACCACATTGTTAAAGATAGTAATATACAAATATTTTCCTTTAAAATATGTTATTACTTATAAAACTTACTGGGGTAATAGTGACAGATGAGTAATAACAAAAATGTATTTCAAAAGCTAATATTTTGGTATAATTATATGTACTACAATAAATAATAATACAGATTATTGTGACATCTTGATTGATCACACACTATTTCTGGCTTCCTTTTCTGCAAATTACTTTCTTAGGTCATCAAAATTTATACAATTAGTGATTTCATTTTTAATGATAGAGTTAAAAGTGACATCAGTTGCTTTTGGCTACCAAGGTCACAAATGATTCTCAATACTTTTAATTTCAAGAAAGATCTTTCTGTTCATTCAACTGTTACTCAAGCTATTCAGAGCATTTTGTAGGCTATGACAATATTGGGATAAACTTCTGATAAATTATTTTAATATATAAATATTAATACATCTGGAGTTTCTTCTTACAGAACAACTTTCTATAAAAATGTAACTTCATATAAATAATCTACAGGTATGTGTAAATATGATGTTTAAAATTAAATCTTTTATTTGGAGATAATTATAAAGTGCAAATTATAAAAAATAATAGAAATACATCCTTCACCTAGTTTCTCCTAATGGCTACATCTTGCAAAACTGTAATAAAATGTCACAATGTCACAATGAGGAAATTGACATACACACAGTTCAGTAATCTCATTCATACTTCAGTAATTTACATGTACTCATTTGTGTGTATATTTAGTTTAGCGCAGTTTTATCGCCTGTGTAGGTCTGTGTATTTGTCAACACAGTCAGGATGCAGAACAACTGAATCACAACGGAGTTCCCTAACACAGCCTTCATATTGAATTTAAATGTGTGCTATGGCATTTTCACATTTCCTCTGACATTCCCTGCAGCTTGCTGAGGTCACACAAGAAACCAAAAGTAGTTCCATGATTCATATGGAATCCAAAATTTATGTTTACATATTCTATTCCCTTATTTTCAATTACAACAATTTAATTTTTTTTAAAATTCTTTCTTGTTAATAATTATGTTTTTAAATTATTTTATTGTTCAAGTACAGTTGTCTGCATTTACTCCCCACCACTCCCCCCAAACCCGGCCATCCCCACCTGCCTCCCCTGATTCCACCCCTCCTTGGTTTTGTCCATGTGTCCTTCATAGCTGTTCCTGAAAACCCTTACCCCCATTCTCCCATTACCCCCCCACCTCTCCTCTGATCACTGTCAGATTGTTCTTAATTTCAATGTCTCTGGTTATATTTTGCTTGCTTGTCTGTTTTGTTGATTAGGTGAGACCATATAGTACTTGTGTTTCACAGCCTGACTTATTTCACTTAGCATAGTGCTCTCCAGTCCCATCCATGCTGTCACAAAGGGTCTTGTTAATAATTAGCTCATTTACAGCTTAACATGAAAATGGTCTTATGTCCT
Organism: Tonatia bakeri; assembly: GCA_004024845.1. Lineage (NCBI taxonomy): Eukaryota > Metazoa > Chordata > Mammalia > Chiroptera > Phyllostomidae > Tonatia > Tonatia bakeri. The sequence goes on from PVIA01003117.1 coordinate 18,148, forward strand.
ATCAAATATGCTGATCTTTGAGTTTAATCTGTATTTCCAGGCTGGTGGATATTTGCTTCACAATGTTGGAGCAGTTTCCAAAACTGGGCACTGTAACTGTGAAGAATTCTAATAAGTTCCTGATCTGCTTTATGGCAATGCCCGTGTGCATTCTGTACTTGGTAGCAATTTATTGAGGATGTTTAACACCTGACCTCCACAGGCGCTGCCTTGGAACTTGGGCAGAAGATTTAATATTTGTGTAGATACTGGAGGGATGGGCTCCTGAAACTGACAGGCAGCTGGTTGCTCACCTGCCGCCTGGGGGGGCCACTCCTACCTCCAGGGTGGCCACTCAGCTACAGCTGCAGTTGCCTCTGCCAATCTGGGGAGATGTGGCTGTGCCACGTTGGTGTCACACAGCACCCAGCCTGCTGAGGCATGCACAAGTGTGTCTGCAGGCTGTGTGTGCTCAGCTGCCCCCCCTGCAGCCTCCACTCATTCACATCCAGGCCCCATGGTCCCAGAGGACTTCACTTATGAAACAGGAATTCAAAAATAAAGCTATTAAAATTGCAAGGTAGTGGCAGCAGAGCTTTAAACCAAGTGCAGGGCTCTTCTGAAAGAGGGCCCTCCAGCAAGGGCAAGGTCATGCCCCACACACCCATGAAGCCATTCCCACTTTTGTCAAATGAACTTTGACATGAGCAGAAATATTTACAGTTATTTTAAAAATATGTTAAGTATATGTGGATATCATGTCCATGTTTTAATGGGGTTTTCCAAAATCAAATTTTTAGATTAAAAAATTGAACATGAGTTTGGGTGGTTGGTAAACACAATATAATATACAGACCGTGTCATAGAAATGTATGCTTGAAACCTACATAATCTTATTAACTAATGTCACTCCAATAAGTTTAATAAAAAACAATGTTGAATCATCTAATGCGTAGCAGATGTTCATCTCCAGGTGTGCCCTGGTGTTAACATACAGGGTCCAGCACAAATAACCCCCCTTTTTATTACAAAATCTTTTATTACAAAAGCATAAGCATTTAATGCTGTGATGTAACAACATCACACTCAAGCACAGCATAGGGCATTTTAGGTGAAATGTTCAAATTAAAACTATAAATTATTACATGCATTACCCTAACAACCACACTCAAGCAGGTGTTACTTGTGCTGGACCTTGTATTAGTTCCCCTAAGAATTGAGCTGATGCTTCTTTATTCTTCTGGAACCTACTTGTGGGTTCCAAAGTGGACTATTTATTAGAAACCCAGTGGCCAAACTGGTAAGTAGCAAGAGTCACAGTGGCCAAAACATGGAAACAACGGATGAGTGGGTAAGAAAGATGGTGCGTGTATGCAATGGAGCACTGCTCAAGCATGGGAAAAGATGGAATTCTACCATTTGTGACAACGTGGATGGACCTTGAGAATATCACATGAAGTGCAATAAGGCAGACAGAAAATGTGGAGAAGCACATGATTTTACTCATATGTGGGACATAAAACTGAAAGCAACAAATGATAAAAAAATAAAACAAACAAAAACTCATAGACGAAGACAGCAGTGTGGTGGTGACTGCAGGGAAGGGGGCGGGGGATAGTTCAAGGTAAAGGAGATCAAATATAAGGTGATGGAAGAAGGTTTGACTCTGGGCGGTGGGCACACAATGCAATATACAGATCATGCATCACAGCACTGTACACTTGAGACCTGTATAATCTAATTAACCAATGTCATGCCAGTCAATGTAATTTTAAAAAGTTGAACATGGTAAGTTTTAAAAGCCCAACCTTATAAACTTTGGATTTGCATGTGGCTGCTGACAAGTAAAACATAACTAACCCCATTGGGTTGAAAGAGTTAAGTTTCTTAAAGTGAAATTGTTACTCATTTATAAAATGAGGACAGGCTGCCATCCATCTATCATCCATCTATCTAGCCATCCATCTCTACCTGAAGATCTCTCATAGAGCAGCCAGAACATGTGTACGAAAGGAGAATGAGGCCTACCCCAGGAAACACGGTGGGGGCCAGTCAGAGGGGTGTGAACACTTTTTAGCCTGATGGGAGAAACCCCTGAAAGTTTTTCAGCAGGGAATGATATAATCTGAACTGTATTTTAGGAAGACTGACTAGGAAGAATTGCTGAGCAGTGGTTCTCAACTGAGAATGATTTTGCGGAGCCAGAGAACATAGTGACGTGCCCAAGGTCACCAGGGTTACAAGCGTGTGTACATGGAAGATTCAGGGGTTTGAACCCAGGCACGCTGGCTCCAGAGAACACGCTGTTATAACCACTACATGATACTGCTCTTGATGTTGTAAACCTGCCATATTTGCAACTTCAGGCAAAATACTAAGGCTGAAAAAACTAACCGATCAGCCCATACCTTACATTTAAACTCTTACTTAACATAGTCAATTAAAATAAGGCAAAGAGGAGACCTAAGAAAGAAAAGCTAGGATCTGAGAGGGCTTTCTGAAAATCTAGGCACGTTTCTATTCTCAACAGACCACATTTCTTTTATTATGTGACTGCTCTGTTTTCATCTTTTAAAAATGACCTTATTATACTTCAGTCCACATCAATAATAAGAACACTAATGGGAGACAGCATACTCAAAAGGCTTCACCATATAAATATGACCCACTTACATAAAAATTGAATCCTACTGAATGTAAGCAATGCTACCTGTGAACTCTGATTTAATTATGGCTTATCTTGTTTTTAATTTAGGTAATGCTTTATCAATGAATTACTCCATATAAATACATTTCTTATTATTCAAAATAGTTTACTTAGGTCATTACATCACCAAGGCATCGCTGAAATGAACTATTTTCTGAGGAAAGCATGTTAAGCCAAATTAATGGGAACATATATAAGTAAATTTAATTATTCCATCTGGGAACTTTCATATAGAAAAAATATATTTTGAACTTTTTCCAGGTTAAATTTAAACTACTTTCTAGGCATCTGTTTTGATACTCTGTCATGTTGCTGAATTGTGGGTCAGGGTGACATCCTGAATAATGTTGCCACATAATAATTCAATGTAACATGGCCTCACTGAGCTGATCTCCTGTTTTCTTCCCACTGACATTATCACTGACCCCCAGGGTGGGTCCTTACTGACAGACCATTCAAACTCAGATTAAGTCGTTTAGCAACCCACCATAAGAACAAAAGATCTCCAGTGCACAGTCTTTCACATGAACTGAAATTTTTGTTAATTTAGAAGCCCAAACATTTCATTATTGAATACCTAAATTAATTCTTCTTCATCACTTAAAAGCAAATATGAATATAAACATATGAAGTAGATAAAATCTTAGCAAAACCCAAAATGTGGAACTTGGAGCTTCAGCACATGTTCATCAACTGCTGCCACGTTAGACTCTGAGAGAGAACGTGGTGGTGGAACTAAAAGGCCAGGCAGGGAATGAGCTCCGCAGAGCTGGGCTGCCAGATTTGATCACCGCACTCAATTTCTTTCCTCATCCTTTGAGCAAATGTATCACCTGCATCAAGTACAGCAATGCCAATCAGAGAGAAAGCTGCATGGGACATTCTCTAGGAAAGAAACAGACCAGGGCAGAGCAGAATCCGCCTGAGGTCACAAGAAGTGGAGAGTAAGAGGCTGTGAATCCCCAAGAGTTCCGATGAGCTGACTATGCCTCGGCTTCCTCCGCGAGTAAGAGAACCGTCAGGGTGCTGACAGCTGTTTCCCACCGATTTCCCAGAGCTGAAGCAGGCTGACCACGAAGAGACTTCGGGAACTAGCCCTATGCTGCTCAGGGATTGAAGTAGAATTACCACCGTTTTTAAGTATTAATTTGAGATATTTTTGTGCTTTGAAATATATCCTCTAGAATGATTGGATTTATATATTTATTATAAACAGAAATGTTTAAGAAACATCCTTGAGGAGGTTCCTGCCTTAGTTAAAGGAAACAGTATTTGTGACGTTTTGCTATGGATCACAGTCAGTGATAACGTCAATGGGAAGAAAAAGGAGATCAGCTCAGCGAGGCCATGTTAAATTGAATTATTATGTGGGAACATTATTCACTGGGAACATTCCTATCCAGTAGGGATGTGTGTGTATGTATGTATTTATACATACATGTATAAATGATTTACATATATATAAATATATTAGGAAGTACTGACTCATTTCCTTTAATTCACATGATAGGAGCTCTTGAATTCTTGGCATACGAGTATATATTTGTATCCCTGATAGCAATATCTCCAAAAAATTTAAATGCCATGACTTCTCGCAGTAGCGCTTTAAAAAATTAGATATACGATTACATGTGTTTTTCAGTTGGAGAAATTTATTTTTCTTATTTGTGGTGTTGTGATCTGCTTACCAACATTTGTACCTGTGACAACAACCCTTTTGCATAATAGAAGGGTTCGAACAGTTTCCAGGAGTAACATAAACTTTTGTGGCTGTATAATGAATGATGTCTGTTTATTCAGAGATTGGTCTAGACTGGTTTTCTGCGCAATTAATCCCTCAAGTTCTAAGTGTACTTTCTCCTGCTTCAATAATGATAATAAAGCAAAAAATTTGCATTAAGTAGATTTTTAAATTAAAATTCAATGATGCTTGAGATCATGGATATTTTTCCCATATTTTTCTTAATGCTGGTATATTATTTTAAAATAAAAATACAATGAATCAATAAGTTATTTTTTTATTTATTGTGTATATCAACCCACTTTTTGGTCCTAAGAGTTCATTAATAATTCTTATAGAAAGGCCCCAAATCAGACACTATTTCAAGATTTTAAGTTAATTTTTCAATTATAATTAGTATTTCAAACAAAATATTTTCATTGGTTATTTCTTGTCTTTTTGTGCAAGTAAATATAAGCAAATATATTTTACATAATTTTGCACATATAAGTAGTGGCAAACATATCTTATATAATGCATAAATATAAAGAAAAAACAGAAAATATTACTAAACACTGAACATTTAACTTCTTGCAAAATACTATTATATTATGTCATCACTCCTTGTAATATTCTTGAAACCCAAAATTGTTCTTAAAGGTAAGAAATGAAAAACTTAGAAAAACTAAGGAATTTACTCAAAGTCACACACTTGGAGGTGGCAAAGCTGGACTTCAATCACTGGTGGGTGGGAACAGCAGTATAAACCCTCTCCATTCCAAATACCACAGCCATATGGTTCACAACCATTAACATGGGCAAATTTATGATCATTAGAATGCAGTAATTTCAAGAATTTTAAGAATATAACAGTAGCACAGACACTCTTCAAAGTATATGTTTTCATTTTAACCAGCAGAAGGGAACCTCTACTACACCTTTATGGAATTTAGAGGAAACATTAACTCATGTTTTCACCAGAGAGAACCCTTGAGGGGCAAGTCACTGCAGAATTTGAGGTCAATAAGGGGATTTGGTCTTACAGTTGTATTTCACATTTATATTTTCTTATTGGCCGAGAGCCCTCAAAGGGTTCTCCTCTTCCTTCCTACCCCGAAAGCCTGGGCAGAGCCACCTACCCTATTAGTTAATCCCGACGGGCTACTGGAAGGAACTCCCTGCCTGAGGCTTAACCCCCAGAGACCGGGGAAGGTGCACAGGACACGAAGAAGCAGGTTCAGTCGGAAACACCAATCAGGGCGGTGTGCGGTCACTCAGCCCCTGGCCAAAACGAACTAAGCCAGGGTGCCACATTTCGTGAGTGCTATTATTTAATATGCACTTTTAAATTAATTGTATGGGTTTTAGTAGAACAGCTCCGTACTGATGAGCTACAAATTAGATCATCTCTTTGGACAGCATTCTCAAATTGTTTAACTCCACTAATTAAATCTAGAGCTTTTAGCATGCTGGTGGTGTTAAAAACTACCGGAATGAAAGTGAAAACAAAGAACTATAATAATCTTCGCTAGGCTCAACTTCCTGCTCTCAATAAAGAAGGTTGCCACCTGACTGTAAAGAAGCAGGAGACTTGAGAGCATCTTCCCAACCTGATTGTAACCCTTGGGTGGTTGTTGTTAATTATTATTTCTACAAATAACTGTTACCATATGAAAGGATAAGGCATTAGGTTTTTTCCTAGATAATCTGCATATATGTCAATTTGTATGACAGACGGTGTCATGTATTAGAGGCTTTATATAATAGTTGACACATAAAGTGGCTATATATAAAAGAGCTAATAAATAATGTGTTCAGGTATTTTCCACCTATAATAGTTCTATAGGTGAGGGTCTGAATTTATTAATAGTGTGTGTGTTTTAATTTAACAAACATGTTTATAGCATATTCTGCTGCCTAGTACAAGTCCAACCTCTACAAATATATAAATTATAAAAAATTTTATTAAAACCCAATATTCAGAACCCAATTTCCTCTGTATTTAGTTGGGCATAACAAAAATACAGAGAAAAATAAACAATAGAGAAAAGAAAGTGTTACCTGACAAAAAACTTACTTAGTATTTGGTTATTTAGGTTGACATTAAAAAGAAAACCATTATCCAAAAGTTTGGCCCTTGCCTATTACAGACTCTGAAGTCCTACCTTTTAATGGTAGAATTTGCCATTAATATTTAACATATCCATGTAATTTTGATGGTATGATAAACAAACTTCTCTTATTCTTTTTCTTTTTCTCTTTGGCTTTACCACTGTGTCTGGTTTCCACTGCTGGAGGGAAGAAGGGGTAGTGAAATAAGGTAAAAGAGTTGACCCACTAAACATTTGTTTTCCTGTGGTAGATGGACTTATATTCATACATTCATAGGAACTGTAGGAGACCACAGCAAAAATGTATGTTATCATTTTTATGAGCAAGCTGAGTTGCAGAATTTCCATGATCATAAGATGAAAATAAAAACATAAGTAACTAAATACATACATATATAAATATATTCAGAGTACCCAACTTTGTTTTTATAACCAACTTTGTGTTCTTCACAAGCAAGGACCAATGTACTTAAGGTCTCGTCCAGTTTGTCTAAGAATTGAAAAACAAAAAGACACCCTAATTCCTCTAAATGCCTGAAAGTATCACTTCCACTGTGTTTGCATAACCACAGTAATAACCATAACCCCACCACCGACAAAAGCACTGAGTTCAGTTTATATAAATCTCTTACAATAAGAATCTTATTTGACTTGGTGACAATCACAACAACCTTATGGTGGCTAGAACAGCCTTCATTATATACATTTCACTGATACTAATGAAGTTCAAAGTCTCTTAACTTGCCCATGGCCTCATGCTAAGAAGCAGTATCTCTCCATTGTAAATACAGTATGTTTTAAACTGTATCTTCAGCCCTGCCTGGTGTGGCTCAGTGGATTGAGTGCCGGCCTGCAAACCATAGGGTCACCAGTTCAATTCTTAATCTAAGGTACATGCCTGGGTTGTGGGCCAGGTCCCCAGTTGGGGACATGTGAGAGGCAACCATACACTGATGTTTCTCTCCCTCTCTCCTTCCCTTCCACTCTCTAAAGAATAAATCTTAAAAAAATTCATAAACTATACCTTCATATTGCTATCCTATACTATGGACACATAGGGGTATTTAAGAGGAAAAATCAACCATGGTCTGATTAAACCATTTCCATTCTCAATGAGAGAGTACACATCAAGATATTACAATATATCTGGGTAAAATGACACGGATGTCCACTGTGGTCTCTGTATTACTCAACATTGTCACAGAATTATCTATTTCAGGCACATATACTCTTGTGAGATCAGTGGCTAATTGAACATATAAAAAACATTTCCCTAGGGTAAAGTTATTTCAATCATTAGTTTGAAAGATAAATGGCACCAGTAAAAATAATTGTGTTACACTAGAAAATACTTTTAAAATTCATCTTTTTTAAATTTAGAGTGAAGTAATAACTATGCAAATCAGCAACAGTACATATTACTTAATTCTAAAGGCATGATCTTCCATTGCAGACAAAAAAAAAAAAAGCCTTCAATTACATGCCACGACTTGGTGTATTGATTGTGCAGTGTAACAAGATAAGCCCAGGAAATCCTCTGGTGTGTATGGCAGTGTAAGAAGCATAAAGTATTGAGCATGGACAGTTATTTTTAGAAACCTATCCCCCAACTTTAAGCTCTTATCCTATGATGTGTATTCTGTGTGTTAGTATATAAGGTTTCTGTGTTCGAGTTACGGCACTGAGAGAATATTTTGCTTCAACTTCTAAATCCGCATAAGCTCTATACAACCATGGGTTTTATAATATGTGGACTCCCTGATCTCAGGTACAACTTCAAAGAAAATTCAAATACTGAACAGCAGTACTTAAGAGAGGCAAAACAACATCTTGATCAGTTGAATCAAACCAAGTACCCTTTTTACTATTGCTTAGAAAGGTTAAATCCCTTAGCGTCTCAGTTGTCTGTGATAAATCAATTCTGCACTCAACATTGCATTTGAGGAAAAGAGAGAGAGAGACAGAGACATAGAGAGAGATTTCTTTTCTTTTTAAGATTTTATTTTTAGACAGAGGGGAAAGGAGGGAGAAAGAGAGGGAGAGAAACATCAATGTGTGGTTGCCTCTTGTGCGCCCCCTACTGGTGACCTGACCCACAACCCAGGCACATGCCCTAACTGGGAATCAAACCAGTGACACTTTGGTTCACAGGCCAGCACACAATCCACTGAGCCATACCAGCCAGGGCAAGAGAGATTTCTTTTGAAGGCTCAGGCTATCTTCTTTCAGCCTTGTTCTTGAATTCAGACATAGACTGATTCAGAGATTCATAAACAAACTATAACACACAAAGAAAAGGATTCAAAACAACCTGTTACATTTTCTAATTTTCTCATTTTTTCCTTTCTTCCAGCCTCTGATTCTACCAGCGTAGAAGAAGCTGGAAAAATGGTAACTATGACATAATTTCCACTTCTATTTTCAAATGTTAATTACATTAAAATAGACATCATTTCTATTTCTGATAAAATTCCAATTTTTAAAAATTAAAACAAAAATACATGGATACTTGTCGCATAGTCAACTGTGACATTACCATCCAAAGAAAATATGAATGTGAAGCTGGTTCTTTTTCACTTCAGTGGATTCCATTTGAAATGATGCTAGCGAGGGTATTCTAGCTATTTTCTTACAGCATACAGAAGAAAACTAAGGTTATTTAACTTTTAGGAAAGAACTGTATTTATTGTATTTCTGCATGATGAAAAAATCACAATAAAGAGGCGAATGCTACCAGCAACAGAGCGTCTGAGCGCCTGGGTGCGAGGCGCCGAGACTGGTGCTTTCTGAGGGGAGCGCGCTCCTCAGCGCGCCGCCGTCTGAGTCTGATCCACAGCGTCTCAGGCGGAATGCCGAGCTTGCCTCACCTCCTGAGACGGGACGGAAACAGCTCTAAGGCACCTGGCAAAGCTAGAGAAAGCCTTAACAAGGATCAGCATGCATTTCTCTGTCCACAAAGACTTCAGAAGTCAGAAGTAAACCTTCAGAGCCTAATGATTTCTCCCGCATCACGTCTATGACTCAGGCCAGATTTTCCCAAGCTTGTTCTGAAATGATTGATCTGCTCTAATGAGTCAGGCATCTTTCACCTTCACGTTTTTTAAAGACTTTATTTATTTATTTTTAGAGAGAAAGGAAGGTGGGGAGAAAGAGAGGGAGAAACATTGGCCTATGACCTAAGCACTCGTCCTTAAGTGGGAATTGAACCCTCGACCTTCTGGTTCACAGGCCAGCACTCAATCCATTGAACCACACCAGCCAGGCCACACCTTTGCATTTCTTTAGGCACCAGTGACACAGGTTAACAACTCATCTGTGTGTGCCCGGATGTGGGTATATGTATATGTGGGTATATGAAGACATAAACGTATATAGGCTTGCCTAGAAGAAATGAAGCACAGTGGTCCCCGTGGACCACCAGTGTACTGTCCATAGTGGTTGTGTGACACCGACAGCAGAGATCAAAGCAGCACTGAATCTCAATGAGATGACCTCAGTCACCCTGAGAATGGAAACTGGGGAGAGAGGACCCTACTCGGAAATCTCTCCCATGTCTTCTTCTAAGTGGCTTGAAATTCCCACGAATCTCTGTTTTATGTAAGAAAGTAATGTCGATGATCTCTCTGGAATGTCATGATTTAAAAGCCTGAACATTACCTGTAAGTCAGTGTCCAAATAGCCTTCTGCCATGGACTGCAGGATCTGAGGCTGGCCCCAGCAGGACTCGGGGTTAACTCCCAAGACCGTGGCCCTGATGAGCACAGACCAGTTTGGGGTGGAGAGAGCATGAGGAGTGTCCCCTAAACAAATTCTTTAAGGAAAGGCCAGGCTTCAAAGCCATACATTGAAAAGCAAGTAAGAGAGGCAGGACCTTCCAGCTGAAAGGAGATGAGCCTGCCGTCGGTGTGTATCAGGGGTCGAAGAAGGCTGCAGGTGGATGGCTGTTGCTTTGGTGTGTCCGTGGCTTGCCTTTGGCTCTCATGGAAAATGGAGCATGTAGTGAAAATGGAATGACCCAAAGGATTCTTTTTCATCCTGTATTCTACTGCAGTGAAGGGGCATGCCGGGTTAGGGTGGCGTTCCCCTAGCGGGTCAGCAAAGGATGAAAAATATGAGGGAGAGAATGGCTTACGGAAACTTAGAGTAGAAAATGAACAACACACGAGAGTAAATCCCAGAGCATGGGTTTCACGATGAAGGTAGAATACGAGCAAGGAGGCAGGGAGGAGCATCAGAACAGATCAGGAAAAAAAAAATTAAAACCTTTTGATTCAGTTATCTCTATAAACCACACTGACATGAATACTGGTGAAACACAGGACAGCTGTGCCTGAGCATTGAAATGTACTGACGCTCTTTATAAAGCAGGGGGTGCTGTGAAAGTATTGATGATGGTGTGACTATTGTGACAGTGAACAGTCAGCAGTCCACATTAGTAATGGCATGGTTGCCTAAGGATCCCAATTATGGTGCCAATTTGAAGATATTCATATTTGATTCTGGTTTTGTATTTGCTCCATAGTTCATTAGCTACAGCATGCAGGAACAAATTGCATAAGTAAGATGGATTGGTATTTTGACAATATTAGATAGAGAACTTCCAGAGGTAGGAAAAAGGAGAATATTTAGTATTGGGAAAGGTAATATAATCACAGGATAAGAAGGGGCAGGAAATTTAGGTTAGAGTAGTGATCTCCATAACATTAGCCACACAGGAAAATAAATTATTTCAGAGCACACTAGGACATTTCTAAGTACAATTTTTATAGTGAACAAAGGTGTTTTCAAAGGCAATTATCTACAAATGGGATTAAATCTGCATAAAAAGTGTTCATGGTAACATATCCCTATAAGAAAGCTCAACTTTTAAAAATTTCTATGAATATAGAATACAAGGCATTAAATCTAAGCTAAAAGCAGAATTCAAAGCCTAGTAATTTGTAAAGTTTAAGAAAACCACAGAGTTTTGTTGTACACTCTGGATGGTAACAAATCAGACCATTCGAAAAAGAATGGAGCTCCAGAAAACAAACCCTTCCATCTAGTCGACCCCAGTCTGCCCATCAAAACATGAATCCGAAGACATCACAAGGGTTCTGATGCCATTCACTACACTAAGCAGATGTTTTTAATATTTCTAACTCACTATTTGGTAAACTGTGACAGGTGTCACTCCAATCGATGATTTAGTTATTTATTCATCTTGTCTCCTTCCTCCATGCTGCCCCTTCCCATAAAACAAGCAACAAACCCCAGACAGACCTGGTTTACTGCCAGTGATTTTGCTCCACGTGGTGGGGACGCAGAGAGCAGCCCACCGAGCACTACCTGCCTCCCTTTCCCACCTGAACAGCTGCCAACCCCCAGGAGTCGCAGAGAGCTGGTCAGGACGCAGCCCTGCCTCTGCCCAGCCCCACTCCGTAGCTTTCCCAACCCAGCACCAGAGCCCAGCCTGTGCTCTTGCCACCCTGATCTACCTGCGGTTCCCCAAGTAACGGGTGCCCTCTACTCTGTGCACCACAAAGGCATTTTTCTCTATCTCCACGTGAGTTCTGGACTCCCTCTTTGCTTGGCCACTCAGCTGGTCTTTCACGAGGCAGCCCATTTGGGAACATCATTCGGCCCAGATGACGGTGTGGCCGCCCCACCTGGGCTTCCGTTTGTCATGTGACTATGTCGTACCAACTATTTGTTTGCCTTCCCTGATATGATCAAAGGCCCCTGAGAGCAGGGACCCTCTCTAACCAACAATACAATATCATACACTTCCAGCAGTGACTGATGGAAATACAATACAAAAATACATACGGGGTAGGGCTCAAGTAGGTTTATAGTTGTGAGTACATGAAACACAGCTTATTCTTGTATTATTATTTATTAGTTATTGTATTGTTTTCCATATGAACAACTATAAGCCTACTTTTTCCCAGCCCTGTAAATGACTTAATGATAGCATTCGAGTATTTTTCTGTTCTGTCATGTTACCATATCTACCTTGAATTGTGTTAGAGTTGAAAAGCCTGGTGCCTTCACCTGAACCACAAAGGAGACCAGAATTTCTCATTAAGATTCAGGGTATTTCCACTGTGATTGAAATGTGAACTTCAAATTAAATTAAATCAAACAGATGTCCTTAGCAGTCTGATCAACTCTTCTCCCGGTTGATATCTGGATAGCAGGTGCTACAAACAACACAGCACACATTAGAATACTGATATAAAAGTGGAAATAATACAAAGCCCTTGAAATGTGTTGGGTATTCGTTGGGCGTTCTTGCCTTCATCAGTGCCTGTTCCCTGGATTGGCGCCCCTGCCTAATTTTCAGACACACTCTCATAGATTTCTCTCCTTGAAAGTTTCCTGCCAGGAGGAAGGGAACGGTCCTTTCGAAGTGACGTGTTTATGATTTCCTGGGTTCAAGTATAACAAGGTAGATTTGAAACACCGCTCTAAGAATGCAGGTGTCCTCCTTCCTGTGTTGTCTTCAGGAGACGAAGGCGGAGCACAGGATCGGTACATGGAAACGGACAAACAACCTAACGGAAGTTGCTCTGGCTTCCCTTCCCGGAGAAGACAAATCTAACATTGACATTGAAGGGAAGACGCGGGGTCCACTACTCCCGTGTGGAAACGTGACCGGCCTTGTGAACTCCGTTCTCAGGGGTCTCGTGAGACAAGCGTGGGCGGCACATACTGAAATACGCAGCATCGTTTCTATGGGGTTATTTAGCTTCTGAGTCTTCTGCGTATCAAAAACAAAACATAAAAAATTCTTTGCTTTCTCAAACATGATAAATCAGATATGATTATTCTCGGTATACTCCAATGTTCTTTTTAGGGTGGATAATAAAAGTGGCAGAGATTTCTCCATATAAAAGTAAGCCGTGAATCTTTGGTGAACAGGGGACACTGAACTGTATACTTTTCCTTACTATGCCCAAATAATTTTAAAAAATAAAGGCAATGTCAATACTGTGTTGCCTAACCTTAGAATATTCTAGGCTTCCCAGACTCATTCCCCATGCACAGACTAAATAAGAGAGAACACATTTAAATACCCTAAAGTTTGGATGTATTTTTCCAACAACCCTGGACTGGTTTGACCTTGGGTAAAACTCAAAACTCAGAAGGAAGTGAGAACACTCAGGTGGGCTGTCCCTTAGTGTGGTGGTGGGACCACGGGGCGTGGCCACTGAAGATTAGTGCACTGACTTTGTGATGGATGGTCTGAGGCGTGAAGGGGCCACAGATAATTTAGTATTAAATAAATTTCCACTTGGAATATACTTTTCTGCCTATTATGTCAATGTAACATTTCTGTAATATAGTCTGGAACCCCCCCGCCCCGCCCCCAGCAACTATCAGGGAGCCATTTGTATCAGTATTTGGTACTAAGTTAGGTCAAGGTCCGAGGGAGGGGCGCAGTCCCTGTAATTCAGGCTAAGAGGCCCTGGAGTGTTTGACTTTCAAACGGCTGTTGGAAACGCCACACTTATTGCAGAGCAAGTGATTGTGTCACGTTCGGTTCCACTGCTGAAACAAATACAAGGTCATTGCTTCCAGCAGGTGACTGAATAGAACACAGTGTAATCTTAGTTTGACTCCCGAAACAAAACCAAGCATTTTCTCAAGGCCTTTTCAATATGCTCAAAAATATAAATACATGCAACAATAGGTTACTCACTGTCGGCTAGGACCAATTTAATTTGGCCAAGAAGACAAAAGCGGCTTCCTTAAATAAGAGCTACCCAGGGTCTCATTAGTGCAGAGGGAAAAAAAAATCAAGGTCACACTAAGGTGTATGACTTCACGGTGGAAAATTTTAATCCTCCAAACACATCCGGGAAAAGAAACCAAAAGCAAGAGGAACAACAGCTGTCAGACAGACTTCAAAATCTCATTTAGACCACTGGGAAAATGCTAAGATAGAAAAGAGTAGAAATTCTAAATATAATGAGGTATATATTTTTACAAAGTGAGGTGGATAAGGTTGGAGGCAGGCTTGGAAGGTCTCTTATCTGAATGGCATACAGAATGATCACCAAACAAATTTGACTATGGAAAAATGGGCACCTCAGTTCTAAAGTGGCAGCTTCCTGTGAATGAATGATATCTTACAAGAAAAGCCAATTAAGGTCTGAATTGGTTTTATAAATAGATAGTCATTTTCTATTTATTTTGTAATTCTGATTTTTTCACACTTAGAATGATAGAATAAAAGTGATTATAGTTCATTCTGTTAAAATGCAAGCAAAGAGAGTGAGAAGACATATCCATTAAATTAGTTATCGAATAATATATACAAAGATTAAACATGTTTTCTTCATTATACATGTTTTAATTTATTTTAATATATAACTAAGTCCATATTATATATGCATATATAAGTGACAGCAGTAACCTATCCCAGAGCTCATCTGAGCTAAAAAATAACACTGGTAGCATTAATGCACTCTAATCTATTTAATGTTTCAAATGCAGCTTTTAAAACCAAGCAATCTGATCTTTTCCAAATGAAGTTACAGTAGGAAAAAGGTGAGGTGTTTAGGTTGCCACACCCATGAGGAAAATAAGAGTGAGCTTCCAGTTAGACTCGGATGCTGAGGAATCCACATAACTGTCAACAGCTGGGGCCCCACTTCCACACAGATGTGGGGAGAGAACGTAACTGTGGAAGTGGAAGAAAACTCTGGGCTGAAGGCCATCAGCCAGCTGGGAATCACTTCTTGGAGCAGAAGGTATAAATCAAACCAGTCTGCCAATAGAGAATTCTAAGACTTCTCCGGAAAAGTACGTTATTTTAATCTGGAGATTGATATCTAATTCTATACACAGCCAGCATAACCTGACCCCGAAATGATATCAGAGCCTAAATCACACATTTACATGGGAGTGACTTCTCTTTATCACGGACTATTAGGAGGAAAATAGAGCCATCTTTGGGCTTCTTGTGCACACACGTCCCGTGTCCCTTTATGTCAGGGGACACACGATGACCTTTGGTTTTGGCCATACGCCTTGGACACTTTAAGGAACTTAGGATGAACATCGTATTTGGAGGTCGGGCTTGCTTAAAGCTATCGAATATCTCAGGCCTGGCCGGGGAAGCTCAGAGTGCTGTGCTCTAGGAGAGTACATCCTCCTGGTTGAACAAGCCTGAAGGACTAGGCATTATTATTTCACATCCTGAAAGAACCACGGCGGAGTCACAAGGATGGACAAGTCTCATCCAATCCTGGGAACAGTTTACCATATGGCTATTGACCCAGGACTCGCCAGCACTTCCTGGGAGGTCCTTCAGACTCAAGGACCCAGTGTGCTGTGTGGGAGGGTAATACCCTAAAGGCGAGAGAAACCAGAGATGAAGAAGCTAACTAACAGGAGGATGCCCCCCAGAAGCCCTGAGCAGTGCTGGGAACTAGGATGCCGGTGCAATCGAGAGCCAGAAGTCCTCTTAAGACAGACCTCAGAATATGCCACCGTGCTGGGAAAGTGTCCTTCCCTCCATGTCTGCCCTTCCCCCTCTGGTCTTTGCCCAGGAAACTGCCCAGAATGGGTGGCAGCAGCAGGTGCCCTTACCTCTGGTTCAACGGGTTTCGGTTGCTAGTGGCCCTGACAGGTGACCAGAGGGCAGAGGGAGAATGAGGGCAGTACTCTGGGCTTCGAAGAGAGGGAGCTGGCTGAGTTTTCTGTTCTCTTGTCAACGCAGTCCCATCTGCAAGGCCCCCTCCCCTGGGTTCCAGAGTCAGTAATAGTTCTGTTGCGACTCTTCCCAGTGCGCGGCTCTCCCCTGTGTCCCAACATCCCACTCACAACTTGGTAAACAGTCTCTTTTTAGACCTTCCCTCAACTTTGTAATTGGAGACTGCCATCTGTTCTCTGCAGGGTCCCCGCCTGTGCAGGGCTCCCAGTGCTTGGGCAGAAAGGGGACAATCCATGTGGGGAAACAGAAATAAACTCAGCCGAGAGCTGAGAAATGTAGCCCAAGAGATCCGCCACTAGCAATTCCATGAACTTAGTCCTTTACTTTCTCTAAGCATCTGTCCATTTTTAACAAGCAAATACAGACTTCTGGAATCTGAGGTTTAATTTTGCCTATGCAGTTTTACAGTTCCATTATTCTAAACATGGAAACAATTTGGTCGACAACTCTGACACTCACAATTTCCTTCAGGTACTGCCGGCCTCTTTTATGTTGCTGAGATGTTAAGGAAAGAAACATGAAGGTTAAAGAGGGATGAAGGCATAACTGCTGCATGTAGTTTAAGGGTAAGAGACACGAAATCCTTAGTTACGTTCTCTACCTCCTAACCCAACTTCTCCCACCCAGCATTCATGGCCCCATGATGGGGCTGCAGCCTGCCTTTCCCTACACTCCCACTGCTCTTGCCCCTTGACCCGCCTGGACTCCCCTGCGGCTGAGTTCCTCCTCAGGAAGGGTTCTGTTTACTACATTCTGCACGTCTAGAAGGCTCTTCTTGCTTTCTGCCAATTTCACTTCTACCCATCTTTCAAAATTCAGCTTAATTTTTACCTCTTCCTGGACACTACTTCCCTGGAACTGCTACAACAGTGTTCATTTGTAAAGCAATTCACTTGCTACCATATCCACACCGTTTCCACTCCAGGCTCCCTTGCTCACCACCAACCAGCAGCGTTTACCCGAGGGGTTAGCACATGACTGGGGTTCAGTAAAGACTCTCTGATACCCGAACTCCAAAATAGCCACAACAATCTCCGGGGATTTTCTTTAAATTGCATATTTCTATTTTCCTCTTGTCTTCCCAGCTCAGGTTCTTTGAGAGGAAGAACTGTGTCTATTTATCACACACTTACTTTCCCTGACCTTGCCAAGTTCACTGCTTATAAAAAGTACTTTAAAAGGACAAAAAAACCCATTAAAATTGTTATTAAGAATTAACTCTATGTATTAATTGCTTCGATTTTTAAAATATACCAAAAACAAGTACTAATAACTTTTGTAAAAATTAGAAAGTTGATATTTATCTACTGAGTAAGGTTACCTAAAAGAAGAAAAACACCTTTTTTATAAACAAATTTGCCAAAATGTTCCAAAACTTTTGGAAAAAAATATCACTTTCACTAGTTACATGGCATAGAATGTTACTGTTAATTTGCAAATATTGTTAAATTATTCCCCAAACTGCATTGGAGGGTATTTTCTTTAATAACCTTTAACATAACCCCAGTATGCATATTGCACTTGGTTTGTTGCTGATAATGTTGAAAATTTATCTAAAATACAGATGTGCAGCTTCAGCATTTTATACCTTTCGTAATAAATACATTTATTTAGATTTAATAAATAAAAGAAGAAAATGTCTGTTGCTACCATTTATTCAGGAAAACACTCATTTGTCTCATACTGTGTGTACAAGCACATATGTATGTATGTGTATATATACACTATATACTATATACATATGGCTTACATATTAGAGAGTCTGTATTATCAGTAATGATAAAATATCTTTTCAATCAAGGAGTCACTTACAATTCTTACTAAGAGCCCATAGTTTGGGCATTTGGAATGTGAACATAATGAAATCAGGGATTGAGGTCTTATTACAATTACTAGCATATAATGCCTAGTACACCCTGAGTAATAACCAACAAGGTAATGGAGGTTTGTGATTTTCTTAACAAACCTTTAAACTTGCCCCTTCTTGCAGGGATAGTATGGGATACAATTAACAGCTTGCACCTTTTTACATGTGCATCCCACAGTGAAGTGCTTATATGATTGATATGCACATAGTACCAGTTAACTCCACATGTGACATTTTATTTAACACTAACAAATACTAACTATGAGATCATTTAATCAATTTGAAATCATGCATTAAATTCTTGAAGCTAAATTACAGATGTGCATGAAACTCTAGGTTAATTCCTAGCAACCTATTAGTAATTTTATCAAGATGGCAAGTAATATTGTATGTACCACAGAGTGATTTAGCAGTTTTAGCAGAGATGTGGCAGAGGATGTTTCCTCCAAAGATGGTAGCAATGGAAGGAGAGAAGAAGGAGAATGAAGATTTATAGACTAAGTACATGGAAGCGAGAACAAGGGGACAACTAACCGGGTAAAAGGCTCAGTATTGAAGTCATGAGAGATGACACTTTCAAGACTCTTTGAGTGAATTCCATGCTTACAGTTTGACATGAGTTCGAATCATTGTGCTCCTGGACCAGGACACTGATGTGTGACTGTGCTGGCTGGGACTTCCAGAATGATGGTGACTAAGGGTAGTGACAATGGGCATCCTTGTCTTATTCCTCATGATCCTGCTAAACAATGTCATCCCAATAAAGTTAATAAAAAAAGAAAGATAATGTGACAGATTGTCATTGATTGGTTTGTAGATTGATTAAGGGACTCTATTGAAGGGAGAGTGACATACAGAGTTATGTCAGGAGAGAAAGGAGGATGGCTGATTAACTAGGAGATTTTCACTATAATTTAAATATGAAATAATGATTTAAAACAGATGGATACTTGGGATAGGCAGTAGAAACACACAAAGCATACATGAACAAAATTTAGAAATGCAGATGTGGAAGCACACATGAGTGATGAATAGTATTGCTGTGATTCTGTGGCAGTAAGAAAATAGATATTGGGTGTTTTACTCCTGAGCCTGGAAAAGCAAGATACTTTCCTCCCTTCTCCATATCGAACATTTTCATCTCTCCCTGTACTGAATGCCATTAACTGTTCGAATCGGGAGAACAGGTGTAGACAATGCGTGCTGGATCCCGTGGATGTAACTCTTACATGGCAACACTTATGTGTATCCTGAACTGTTGGGTGCCTGTTTGCTCTGTCTCCTTTCAGGATCATTTACTTGGAACCCCGCAACCAAATGCATTGTGGAGCTAACGCCAATGATCTGTCACAGCAAGCTCTCCCTTCTCTTCATGGGGACAGGAATTAAAACACCATCTGCCCCGTGAGGAACATTCAGAAGTACTTAGATCTGCTCACCCTGTGAACTCTGGGAAAGCTTCTCATGTTTATGTTTGTAACTATAGGGGGAAAAAAAACCTTGTATTTCTGATTCAGTGACCTGAAAAACTAAAGGAAAAGAACAATTTTAAACTATAATGCAGATAAAGGGAAAATATAATCTGAATTCTTAAACCTACAAAACTTAGTTTTGATGCCTGTACTAGGAAACTCACATTCAAGTCATCTTGCTGTGCTTCACATTATATGTGTACGATTCACACTACATGCCTCCAGTTATTATTATAATATATAATGTGAATGGTACTTCACGCACTCATCATTTCAAGCTGTAGTGGAATTCATACTGCACTGCTGTCTGTAATGTGAAAGACACAGACAAGCCCTCTTGCTGTGCTTCCGAAGGGGCAGGGCTCCGCTGCGTGGCACACCAGTGTTCCCACAGTCGACTCCTACATGGCAGGCTCCCACTGCTTAGCTCCGTTTTTATGTTTTCTTCCCAAGTTTACAGAGGCCTGCTTCCAAGACACCAGGAGCTGAATACATCACAATTTTAGCTGCCCTTAAATGTCAAACAAACCAACCCCCACACACCTATTGGCTGTCCCCAGAATGTCATTCACTGTTATACCTTCAAAAAATTTTTGCAGCCAGTGGTCTCCCAGCTTTTAGTTTGGATGATGATGATGATGATGATGATACCTTCCACAGTTTCTCTGTTCATGGCTAACATCTAAGCTTATAACTGCTCTGCTAAGAGAAGTCCTTTTGCCTCCTTAACATCTGAATATTTATGTGTTCTCTCAAGTGTATTCAGCCTTTGATTTTAGATAGTCCTACTCTCTCCTGCAAATTAGCGTGCAAACACCAGGTGTTTTGTTAGATCTGACCAAGTTATACATTTCGATGACATCATTTATGAACAAAATTTATTGTCTTATCATTGCATTCATTCAATTATTAGATATTTCTAAGATATGGATCTGTATATCAAATGTAGGGTTCCACTAAATTTTCTTTTATTTTTGTGTGTGCATATTGACTACAAGTTATTTTTTAAATCCTTACAAGTAAAACAAAGCATAAAATGCTGCAAAGAAAGGAGGTCATCTGGAAGCTTGATATAAAAACTAAGAAAATGCTATCAATTTAAGAATTAGGCCATAAAAATTTTGATTTGTTACCATCATGAAACTTCCTGAATGAAATTATGGTACAATATGTGATAACATTGTTTCTAAGTCATTTAAAGTACAAGGAAGTATTCATGTTCTTGTTCCACGAACCCTTGGCTCTGGGAACAAACCCGGCTTTTCTAAGATTGTATAGAGGTGGTACTTGATTATCTCCCATTTTCAAAATTTCTGGGCATTATCTGAAGGAGAACATTATGTTTTTTGTCCTGTAAAGCCTAAATTATGGTGGAAAGAGCATACATTTTGGAGTGAGATGGTTCTTAAGTACAATTCTTACTTGGCTTCTCACTAGCGGTTTTACTCCGGGGAGGCCAGTTAATCTCTGCGAGCCTGTATTGGCCGTTACCAAAATGTGGGGAAAATGAGACAGATACGAAATGCAAAGTTCCTGGAACACAGTAGAAACACAACTGAAGGACACTTAAAACAACCAGAAAACTATGTATTCTCCCTATGTAAAAATGGGGAATCACTGTAGAATTTGATTTTAGAAATGCTTTTAGTTTGTTCCATCCTACTACGGGTTCATTTCTGCTGTTACTACTAGAAAGTTTCAGATATTCTTTTACTTCAAATTTTGATTATTCTTGTCAAGAGTCATATAGGTCACTGTTTTTCCTTCTTGTCAGACTGTCAACTTTTCAGTCATTTTAGAGCTAACTTGAAGCAATGAAAAAACATTCATTTTAAAAAAACATCTTCAAGTCACTCTAATTTACCATGTATTCCTTATAAAACTATAAAAATATTTTATTTTAGTAAACTCTGTATAATAAGTGGTGAACAGCTGATTTGTATTCAGATTTAATTATTAATTTTGATTTACTACTAATAAAGGCAGTTACACACTTTTTGCCTAAACATTGTGTATAATTTGTAATGATTTAATGTCTTTCATGCATTATTAAATTCATGCCTTATTGCCTTTATTAAGGCAGTAGCTGTGGGCACATCCCAGCCAGAGCGGAGCTGAGAGCTTCAAGGAATGTAGGGATGTGGCTGCACGGGAAGGAGGGGCAGCAGGAGGCCGCAGAGAGGAGTTGAGTTGACCGTGGCATCCAAGAGAGGTTTTAGGAAAAGGGGCAAGAGAGCAGGGGGCGATGTAAGAATCAGGTCAATTACAAAGGCAAAGTATACTTTTTAACCTCTAGATATAAACAAAAACAAGCACACACAAAAATCACCCGATATTTCTTGTTTCTTATAAATCCTTGCACAATGAAATGAGTTACAGCAGAACAGAAGTCTAATATTTACTGAATTCTGTTTCATAGTAAAGGAAGTTTTCATTTAAAAAAACACAGATCACCATGACATCCTCAGTGACGTCACTTATGCACAACAACTTGCTGCCCTGGTCTCCAGTGAAGAGACATGTGTTAGCCCACGTACTGTCTCCAGGCACTGAGGCAGCTGGCTGCCTGCTCTCCTTCCTCTCCCTACTTCCTCTTTGGTGGCTAGCCTGGTAAAAGGTGCAATTTTTAGGTGCTTTGTTGAACGTTAAAACGTTCAGGAAGTGTACACTTTTCAAACTGTTTGGTTTCCTTATTTGATGTGAAGCTAAAATGGAAAACACGTCTTTTCTTTCTTCATCATGTGTGCAAGACCAGCCATGTTTCTGGTGCATTGTAGGTGCTCAACTAACAGAATTCAAATAGAAAAAAATATCCCACAGAGGAAAACTGCAAAAACTGTTCATTTCCCCTCAATCCTACCCAATGTGATTTGTGGGGGAGAGTTCATCCAGGCATGGTGTATTAGCTAAATCATGTTGGATCAGTGTCCCCATGTCAGAGAGACCTGGAGGTGACCTCCTCGTTTCCTATAAGGTGTATTCAGCAGAGTTCATGTAAGAGCAGGCATCAGGTTACAGTTCTTAGAGTCCTTTTCATTTCTCTGGAGAAAATAAAAAACAAATTTTAAGTTGCTTATGAGAGATTTATAGAGGTAATATTTGAGCCTCGTGACACAGAGTAATGACTTATGGAGGAAGTGGTGCAACCTTTATTTTTCTAAAGGTGTACAAATTTATGGTCGACTGGTAACATCCCTAGAGAGCCGCGTGGGGTCTGCCCTGTGTGCCCCAGCACTGCGTCAAGGCAAAAGGCTAACATGGCTCTGGAAGGAACATCCCCGGGCAGCCATTTGAGGTGAAACCAAGACTATTATTTTTTGCACAGTCAACAAACTTAGTCAGTAGGAATCTAGAGGGAAAATGAAACCAAAGAAATCAAAACAACAGAAAACAGAAGTTAAAGTATATATAAGCAGGAGGGGGAGGGTTGAAATGTCCCAGAGAACAAATTAAATGGGAGAATCATCAGTATGCAAAGGTGTAGGATGAGAGATATTTGGCCAAAGTCTGAGTGATGATGAAAAGCACAGATGGACTTAATACAGACAGTTTGCTACATTTTGGCACTAGAGGACCACATTGCTAATGGCTAATATTTTTGAGTGCTGACCATATGCCAGATGTGCTCATTTATAGACAGTGTTTATAAACCTTACTAAACCCAATGGAGTGGGCATCGTTGGGTTTTTGAACTTTGAAAAGAAAAATAATGAAATTTTATCTTCATAATATACAGTGTCCCTGCTATTGGTAGTAGGGTATTCCAAGACCCTCTGCAGATGCTGGAAACCAAAGACAGTACCAAATCCTATATAGTCTATGCTTTTTCAGCATAGACAAACATACCTATGATAAAGCTGAATTTATAAGTGAGGCACAGGAAGAGATTAACAATAACAAATAATGAAGTTGAATGATTATAATAATATACTGCAGTAAGGGTTAGGTGAATGTGCCATTGTTAAGTAAAATAAGGGTTACCCGACCATAAGTAGTATGATACCAGACCATTGGGTATGGCAACCAAGACAGTTACTAAGTGACTGACTGGTAGGTAGTGTATACAGCTGGATGAGCTGGACCAATCACATCCTGGGTGGGGCAAGGCAGGACAGCACAAGATTTCATGACACTGTTGGAAATGGTGTGTAACATAAAACTTATGAATTGTTTATTTCTATAATTTGACACCTGATCTTGGACTTCCCAGCCTTCAGATCTGTGGGAAATGAATATCTGTTGTTTAAGCCACCCAATCTGTGGTACTTTTCATGGCAGCCGAAGATGACTAAGGCACTAAATAATTGATGGAGCCCCAGATGTTGAGACAAAGGAGTTAAGCCTGTAAAGAGCCGTGGAGGCTTGGAAATGGGCACACCTGGGTTAAACTTCAGCTGGACAATTTACAGTGGAGATATTGACTATTCAGACCTCCAACTTCCTCACTGTAACACTGGGATTAGCCATGTGCACTCTGAGTTGGTGAAGACAAAATAAAACCACGTGCACATAGGGTATCCTAAGATACCGTAGACACAATTACGACGTAATATAAAGGACCAAGTCGGCAGAAGAATGCTCCCTTTAATTTGGTGCACGATAGTGACTAATGAGATTTTTTCAGTCCTAGCTGTGGGAATAATGTGCATTATGTGAAAATGATGACATGCAGCTATCAAATGCCTAACGCAACAGCAGTTGCATGAACTCTGCGATGTTCTGAACACGCCTCAGCTTCCATGACCACCTTTCCTTTGTCAGAAAACCTGTCACTCTCCCGCAGAACTAGAAGATGTATTCCAGCTGATAATCCAGGGGAATTCTTACCTCGTCATTACACTTTTAATAAAGCACTATCTCCATTTAATATATTGATTCTTTTATGTAGTCAGACACCAGTAGTCCATTAAAATGTCCCTGCGAGGTCACGACGAAATAGTGTCCTTGTCAGTTAAGTGCAGCTGGGCCTCTCCAGAAAGGTGGCAGGTGATGGAGGGAGAAGACAAACACAAAAAGGGGGCCCGAGTGTAGCATTTTTCCTGATACTGAATTATAACACTCAAAGAAATCTCTCTCTTTCTCCCTCTCTAATACAAATCCATATACATATCAGAGTGGCTACAGTGCACATTTAATCAAATCACATTCCAGATAAGAAAAGTATGTCATTTCCAGGGAAATGTAATGACCTGAATGATACCTAAACCTTCCAATTTCATACAGTGATATAATATTTTTGGTAAGTTTTCTCTTCTATCAAAAGAAAAAAATTATAGCAAGTTAAAGTAGGAAATATTGTAAATGTTAACTTTTGTCTTTTTAGAAGCAAATGAGTCAAACTGAAATCTCCCTTTATACACAGAGTTCTGTTTTGTTTGTTCCAGGTACCCTGCGTCCCTGAGCAAGTACAATGAGACAGAGAACATGGCTCACAGGACGTGGAAGGTCCTCTCCACTTAAAGAAGGTGGACAGGAAAGCCACAGGGTATGATTATTATAATCGCAGCAGCATTTTAGAATGGATTTCTGATGTTCTCATTAGGTAACAATGCAAGTACACAGAGTGCTTTCACAGGACTTCCTGGAAGTAAGGGCATCAAAGGAGATTAAAAAGAAGGTAAAAAGAAAAATCAAACACTAACATTTGATATCATTACATTTATTGATGAAGAATCAGCTATAAGCCAGTCAGAGAAAGACAAATACCATATGATTTCACTCATATGTGAAATCTAATGAACAAACTGATCCAACAAGCAAACTTGTTGAGAGACAGACTCATAGCTGGAGAGGAAACAACTAGTGGTTGGGGGCGGGAGGTCAGGGGTGGAGGGACTGAGGAAAACAGGAAAAGGACTCATGGACATGGACAACAGTGTGGTGATTGCTGGGGGGAGCGGGTATAAGGGGACTACTTGGTAACGGAAAAAATATAATAAAGATGAAATCAGCTTCAGTTTGGAATAAATGTTGAAACTCTCAAATAATGATGAAAGAAACATAAATCAAAGAGCTCAAACATCATTAACAGTTTGGGACTGCCAGACATTAAACATTTGTTTTGGTTTCTCTTCACTAAACATGATACTCAAGGAAATCAAGCTAAGACTCCATTATTCCTTTTATAGTACCAAGTTCAATTACAATGTAGGACTCCCAGGGCAGGGTAATGGTACTTACAACAGTGCTTGGTACAGAGCAGACAACCAATAAGTGTTTGTTGACTGCCTAGCATAATGAAATAATAAATCCACTTAAGTTATTTTGCCTTAGAATAACATGAGGTCTGCTTAATATTTATATCTAAGTTAAGGTCTTAGGGGTCAAAGAAACTCAGGCCCCTCTTCCACCCGCGATGCTAGGGAATGTGTCCTGTGTTTTCTAATCAGTCTGACTTATCATGCAGGCCATGCCACTTCCTGGCCCTCCCAGGGGGAGGGGACTGCTGCCTCACTGCTAGACCTCACTGGCTCCGGTGGAGCTCACGGGGCTGCTGGGTGGTGTTGTGCCCACCTGTCTGGCTTTGATCACAGGAGGGCCAGTTCTGCACTGGTCTGGACTCTGCTGCTGCCCCATCCACTGGCTTGTTGCTGACTTACTTGGGCATTTCCTCCCACACTTCCATCTCAGTCCCTGGCACTGCAGCTTCTCCTGTGGATAAGAAGCCAGGATTCCCTCCTCTGGGTTCTCCTGTCCTGGAAGGGGCTCTCAGCTCAGAGCACTGGGGCTCACTGAGCAATTTATTTTACAGAGCATAAACTCCCAACGCTTCACATGGTTTACAAGACCCTCTGTGACTTGGCTGGCCCTTGGGGGTCTTCCCAACATCATTTTGGCTCTCCTCCATCCCTCTGCTCTACCACACCAGTCAGCTTCACACAGGCTGTTCCTTCCTTCTGGATTTTTAGCCTTTCAAATATCTGCGTAACACATGCCTTCGTTTCTTTGCATTCTCGGCTCCAACACCATCTTTTCAGAGATGGCATCCGGAAACCATTCTGTCTTAAGTGGATCTGCTTGACCCAGGTCACTGTATTCTGTTCTCTTGCTTTAGATTTATGAATAGGATTTGTCCTGTGTGAAGTAACCTTTTATGACTCTTTATGCTGTTTAGTTTCCACTTTTCTGAGAAAAGGAGACTACCATGAGGGCAAGACATTGTTTTCTTATCAGCCTATTTTCCAACAACATAAGCAGGTATAAAAATAGCCACTCAAAAAATAAATAAATAGACCTGACCAGTGTGGCTAAGTTGGTTAGGCATCATCATGCAAAGTAAAATGTCGGCGGTTCCATTCCCCATCAGGGCACATGTCTGGGTTGTGGGTTTGGTCTCCGATTGGGGCACACAAACAACAACTGATTGATGTTTCTGTTCACATAAATAAAATGTGAAATAAATAAATAAAATCTTCAAAATAATTTTAAAAAATAAATGCGTAGGTAGGTGGATAGGTAGATAGATGCTGCATAAATGCCACTAGTGCATCCTAAGTAAATGCAAGTAAGTGGATGCAAATTAATCCTGGGGTTTGGGGCGAGGGGTGTTATACCTGATGGCAAATGCAATACACCTCCAAGTCTTTTTCAGTCCAGCCTGAGCACTACATGCAACAGAAGAAATCTCCCTTATGATCAATTTCTAAGACACTAGACATATTTTTATTTTATAACCAACATAAGAGTGATGTTACATAACCAATAACCTCATTTATTTTTAGAGGGAGGGGAATGGAGGGAGAAAGAGAGGAAGAGAAACATCAAAGTGAGAGGAACATCAGTCAGCTGCCTCTGGCACGCACCCCAACCGAGGACTGAACCCACAACCCAGGCCTGTGCCCTGACCGAGAATCGAACCAGTGACCTTTCACTTTGCAGGATGACACTCAACCAAGTGAGCCACACCAGTCAGGGCACATAACCAGTAATTCATTGAGCTCTTCTTTATCTGGAATATTAGAATCTAAGGCTTGAACTGCAGGACCGCTGAGTCATGTTACTACAGCTGTAGCTGCGGGGAAGCTCTAGATCTTGATCTGCCCGTTACTGGAGTGCTCGCCAGGTATCTCCCAGTAGTTGGCAGCAGCAGGTGTGAGGAAGACACTGTCTTTAATTTTGAGAAAACCCTTCTCAACCAACTCTGCATGGTGAGTTTGTGCAGCTTTTCGTAACTGCAAATGCATTATGTTTTCCCTTGCCGTGACAAAGAATTCTCTCAATCAGTGCTGAATCCTTAAACTGTCTTGTCTTTTTGTTTATTGACTTTAGAGAGAGAGAGGAAGGAAGAGAGGGAGACAACACTGATTTGCTGTTTCACGTATTGACACACTCACTGATGGATTCCCGTCCGTGCCCTGCCCGGGGGTGGCAGCTGCAGCCTTGGTGAACTAGAACCAAGCTCTAACCAACAGAGCTACCCGGCCAGGGCAACTGGCATGTCTTTAAAATGTTTATCTATGTATTTTTTCTGGGTCAGCTCTTTCCAATCATAGCTGTTTGATAAGTTATCATATCATTAAGACAAATTGTCAAGCCAGTTAAATTCATGTAAAAGAAATCCAAATTCTTTTGGATTTCAGTCGATAAGTCTAGACTGAGCCACTGCTGTGCACAAGTTCCCTTCCTCTCGATTTCCCGGGTGTCTGTCATTAACAGGGTTCCCTGCTCTGGAAGTGGGGGAGGAAGGAGGAATTCTGTTAGAGCCTGAGTCTGCAGGAAGAGACCAGAACTTGCAGTGACAAAGCCTTTCTTCCTGGTTTCGACCCTATAGACAAGCTTGGATTAATCTCAGAGCTGGAAACTAATGGCCTGCTTGATGCCTGGGCATCACTGGGCATTCATTTCCACATCATTATCAGCTGAATTCAGGAGCAGCCCTGTCCCTCATTCCCCAGCTGCTTTTGGCACTGCACTCGGTCTAATGTGCAGGTCTGTGTCACCAGACTGGCTCCTGGAGGTATCTCACTTCGCTATTCACTTAGAAATCAGTTTGCTTAGGTCAGACAATGTTTGGGCAATACCTTTGATCAAATTACCCTCATTTTTTAAAAATTAATTTTTCAAAAGCTAATTGGAGTTGATAGTCTCAAGTTGTCATATGCTTTTGAAGGAATTTTCTATGTGCAGTCAAACTTACCAATAGTATTTTTAGAGAACAAAGTTTTCTGATATTCTTATTAACTTAGTTGAACCTGAAAATAATACAGAACTTTTTGGTTTCAAAAGTTGGTGAAAGATTTTCCTTTCCTGTCATGGTAAATGGAATATTATAAACTATATTAAATAACTATTTGATACTCAAGACTTTTTTGGATCACCACTGTATATTCAACTGTTGTTGACAAAGAAGCCGAGTCCAGGCCACTGGGATGGGCTAAACCTGCATTAATTCTGTAGCAGAGTTATTTTTAAAATAAATCTCAGCTACTTTCCCCATTTCTCTTGCCATTGAACTCTTCTGTACCAAGCTATAGGAAACTAAGTAAAAAAAAAACTATTTAAGGCTTTGAATAGTTATATTTTATTAATACTAATGATATGGGTTACAGATATGTGGTTAATTGGTTGTTTATTTCACATAGCTTTAACACCCTTCTCACTAAGCTTTGCTCTGCATCCTCTAAAAAATGTAATTTCACCAATTAAGATTCATAGAGAGAATGAATTAACTTTTTTATTATCTCTTTTATTTCAAAATAAAGGCATAAGCATTTTTAGGAGGCTGTTGGTTCAATTTTCCATAGGCTGATTGCGATAAAAATAATCAGCAATTTTACAAGCAGATGCATTACAATTATATCAGGGCTGACATTATTTTTGCTGAAGTCAATTGTGAACTATGCAACTTCTTACTTCTTTCCAATTAGACAGTAGTCTATCTTTCTCTCATATGGTGTTCCAAGTGGAAACTCGCAAATGATTAATTTAATCTAGAATAATATTTCTGTTATAATTTAAAACTTTTTCTTATTACTAGTAATAAAGATAGAAGAAATACTTATAAGACAAGATGTTAATGGTTTATTGCAGGAGAGCCACGTACGTCTAAGTTTCTCAAAGTATTTATCAGCGATCTATTATAACGAGTGATACAGTTTTACGAAGTAAATTCCACTACACAGTGAGAGATTTACTACAAAGAAAAGCACACCGCAGAGTGATGAGCCTCTGCTTCCTGTCTGTACAACTGAAGAGATTATATGCAAAAATAATGAAATCTCTTTTGTTCAATATGGCGTAATTCCATCCTTTCTGGCACACCCTCCACAGGTTTATATGGTATTTAGGTGTACTTTAATGCTCTCTTAATACTTAAACACTCTGTTAAATAATCAAGTGAGTTCTTTGAGAAAAGTGATTGTTGAAAAATAGGTTAATTGTTGATATGCCACAATAGTCTCAATTTATCTAACATACCAATGAATTTATAAATGGATCTAAATTAGTGCAAAAGCACCATTTCAGGAAGAAAAGCAGATAACCACGAACATCTACATTTCAAAGAGATAATTAGGTACCTTTTATTACCAATGGCCTGGGGCAGAAACTCTGTGGCCCAGGAGGAAAGGAAACCTGCTCTGAGTGGATTACCTGTTTGGCTTTCTCTTCTCTCTTTCCTTTCATCTTCCTATAAAATAATGTGTTTATCTATCTTTTTGTTTCCCTTTCAACTTTTGGGTGACTTCACTGGTGTAGAACACTAAGCCACTCTGGTAATTAGCCTGTCCGCAGAATGCCATAGGATACAAATTAAGTGACAGAGACATACATTAGAAGACATTACAGCATGTCATTCTCGTGAGTTTTCATATATAAACATCATCGAGCTCTGTTCCTTATAAGGTTTCTATATTTGTATGTTTCCCTGTATAAAAAATCTATATGTTTTCGAACTTCTTTTCTGTACTTTTCTAAGGGGCAATTTTAAAAAGTTTTAATTTTCTCATAAAACAATTTAAAGATTACAGATAAATAATAACATTGACAAATAAAAACGAATATAACCTTCAGGAGAATAACTTCCTCAATGTTGAAGATTAATAAAACTTTTACTTTCATTTGCCTAATGTTTACTGACGAGTGACCTGTGCCAAATGTCTATTTTTTTTCTTTTTCTTTAAGAATCGGTGACCTAGTTGAGAGCAGAAACACAAAACTGGTGGACAGAACATAATCCTCATTGAACGGAGTGCGAATTCTTTCGTTTCAGTTTGGGAGCCGTGGGGAGCTGGTAATGGTGACCCCCTGAAACGGTACTTTCCAAGCACCCTATCATTCCATTTAACTCAATAATTTTTTATGACTATGAATCAATAGCTAGACTGAGAACATAATAATGTTTTGTAAATCATCTAAAGGACAAAAATACAGTTCGCGGAGACTTGAGATCATCCCACTGAATTATGTCCTCATCTTACTGCCATTGAAATCAAAGATGTTCCCACCAGGAGTATTTTCCTAACCTGCAGGCACAGGGATACGGGAGCAGCACCTCACAGTGGCCAAGGCTGACACAGGGGTTCTGGTGGACAGGATAAGCAAATATTATAACCAATATTTATTTTTATCTTTAGAATACATTTAGAGAAACATTTTGTTGACCTTATGACATATCCTAGAAAATCCTCCTGGAATACAGAGAATACATTATCATTCCTTGTTTAGGTCTTCTTATGCATTACAAAGATACAGTGAATTCTCAAATTTTCTTAGGTAATATTTCATCATTAGCAAGCTGATTAAAGCAAGTGATTATAGCCCACAGATGGATGTGTTCATAACTGCACACGGACTACGAGATAGCAGGTTGTACAGGACAGCAAGGTGTTTATTAACCCTGCTTAGGTGGAGCCATGTTTCTGAGGCACCTGGCTGGTAACACTAGAAGGACATCTAGGTGTTGGTCACATAGGGCCCATTTCTATACCCTCAAAGCAAAGAGAAGGCAGCTGATGATTCTAGTATGTGCTCTTAAGATCCTACCTGATAAATTGCCTATGCTAGTTGACATGAATGGTGCTTCTTTTAGCCATTTGTTTCTTAAAATTTAAGAGCTAGCCTATATAAGAACAAACACGTTTGGAACTTAGGTATTGGTCTTGGTACTGGAAAGGCAACTTAATGTAGTCACAGCCAGTATATAATTTAAGTAATATCCTTTATCACTTTTTATAGGGAAGTCTAATTCATGCTAAAGCTTTTCCGTAATGCATATTTCATATGAAAACAAAATACCAGATTAGAACTTATTTCCATATGTTTGTTCCCATAAATGAGTACATGTCTAAGAAGGAAGAACACAGTATGTGAGTTGTTTCTTTTGCGATGAGGTTGTGTTTCTATCCAAGAGAGAGCGAGTCACCGGGTCGGTTTCCCATTAGGCAGAAACGGGTGACCAAGGAGAATCACAGCACTCAGCAGGCTGCTGACCTACTTTGTTATTATAACTCACAGGACTGATGGATGCACTTTTTTGCACTAAAGCTACATAGTGACTTGTCAGCAAATTAGTTACCTTTTGTCAGGACTTTTTAAAAAGACCATTAAGGCAATACATTCTATTTAGGAAAAAAATCAAGAATATGACAACACAGTTTCTAATTTATAGAATTACAGATCTAACACACACTGCTAGACCTCAAGAGAGAACAAATGTACTTTCAATTAAGATATTTTAGTTTCATTTCTTAGTTATGTAATCTCAGGTATATTTTTTTTTTTCAATCAATCATTATCTAAGTAGTTCATTGGACTTTGTAAAAATAAGTGAACCAATTTTATTTTTGCCTTCAGACATTTGCTAGAATTATCAACAGATAATCTAATCAATGTTCTACTTATGTATGGAAACTTGTAAATGAATGATATATATATTTTTCCTTCAAATCATTCACTTGGACTAGATACCGACCAATAGCTCTTTCTACCCTGGCCCCCACACACATGTTGTGACTGGCACCATCACTGATCCGGAAGTGATGGACATGTCTCAGTCCCCATTCTTTGTGGCAGGTCCCTGATCCCAACCTCGCTGACAGCACTTGAAATGAATGTCTACCCACTACGGCACCCAGCCGTTAGTCTATACCACACAGACTCAATCTCAGTCCACAGGAGGCTGCCCCCAGAACGCCATGCTGTGAATCAGAGAAAAGCAGCACTATCAGGGTGGCTGAATTAGAGAAAAATTTTTAAAGAGCTGCATGATAGGCTGCATTTTCAAGTGGCTGTGATGTGGCAGGCCGAAGGGGGGCCCATTTCACCGGCTCGGCCCCTGGTGCCGAAGCCTTGGGGCTGTGCACACACTTCGGGGGCCTCGATTCAAATCCGTACAAATGGCTTCAGCACATCATTCCCTATTCAGTTGATTTATAAATCCCTTCAGAGTTGAGTCTACTTTTTGATAATCTCTTGGTTTTCAGCAGTTAGAAAGAAGCTGTCTAAATAAAGTCTGGTAGAATGTGAAGCATTATGGGGAGAGAGATTCTGCCTCATTCTTTGCTGTTTCTCAGGGTTGCCTGGCACGAACTGGTACTCAGGGAGATTACCTAAATGAAAGGATAAAAATATACACTCGTTTCAGAGCTGAAGTACAGGGAACTTATGTGAGTTGCCTGAAATCCTAAACGTTTCCGTGGTAGAGGCAGTTCTGGGATTCGTATGTCTAATCAGTTCTGCCAGTTTTTCCCTTTTCTATTCTGCAGTCTTCACGAGTTAGGATGGATAAGCCGTGCTATGTACCAGGTTGACAAATAAAAACGCGTGCCTCTGGAGAGGGCCTGGGGGGTCACAGACCAGCTTTTTATTGTATGGACCTGCGAGTGAACTAACACAGCCACTCAGAGGCCCTTGAGCATGGCAGTCACAGAGCCCCGATCTACGGGAAGGGAGCTGGGAGCTGAGCAGAGTGCGACTACTTGGTCATTAGTAAGCATCCCTGCCACATGACTGGAATGAAAATAAAACCGGGTAGTTACCTAGATTTTCCAGTCAGATCCTCTATTTTCTCTACACAGATTTGATGAATTAGACCCTTGCAGACATTTCCTACCTCTTCTTCTCTCTGACTTTGGTAGACAGCATTTTCCTGAAATGTGTTGTGATTTACATAGAACTGAAGAGAATTGGAAGCTCACTAATTATTTGGACTTTATGAATTTTGTGTATGTTATAGTGCCTGTGAGTTGGTCATGTGACTACATGTTTTTGAAGATACAATTTGATGTACAAATTACTAAAGCAAAAACCATGCAAAGAATAACATTTAAAAGGCATAATATAACTCCTTTATACATAATTTTCAAATACTACTAATAATTACCCATTTTATTTACGTTGTCAGCAACATAAATAAAATGGGATCCTGTGTAAGGTTGGCACAGGATCTGTGTGACATGTGGATACATATAAGGTATATTCCCTGCCCTCCAGAATGACACATAATGCATGACTCCTGGTAGACAATATTTCTTATTGTTATAGGTCTTGTAAAGTTAAAACAAAGGCATTTACAAAGCAAATACTAACAAAATAATAACAAAAATATCTTAGTGTGAGTTTATTGTGATGGGTGATGATGTTTTGTTGAAACCAAATAGTTACATACAATGTAACCATAGTGCTGTTATCACACTAGTTATTACAGAGCATGTAGTTTAACACAGTGCAACTGTGCATTACATATGAAACAAGTGATTAAGTCTTCCAGCCATTTCTCCTTTTGACTAAGTGAAAATGTTGCACTACATTTAATGTATCATGTAGCTTTCATTTGGTTTAAATGGGTTGTTTACTTATTGACCCGTAAGCCAGAATTATTTTAAATAGCACCTCATGACACAACACACTTCAACTACAAAAGCAATGTGGGCTCCACAGTTAGGGCACTCAGCTGGCCCTAGAGTCGCAATGTGCTTACGCTGAAGCCCTTCAAACCACTGCCCAGACTTACAAGGTCACCGGGAGAAAACTGGGCTCCCTGAGAGTAAACCTGCAGACTTCAGCTGCAAAAACGTGGCTCTGGGAATGTATCACTGAGCTACAAATCCTTCTTCATTTATTCTGTAAGGTCATTCTCTGAATTACATCAAAATTCATATGCAAGCTCAAATGTGTCATAGTTTCCACTTTCTTAGTTAGATTCTTAAAATAAATATTTCATGGTATTTGTAATTTAACCCAAAACAGTACTTCCAATTGTAGTCACAAAATATCCTGGGAATGACAAGATTTTCAAAATTAATTATATTAGACATTAATTATCTGACTAATCCAAGATTTTCATTCAGATAACAATTCCACAATTCAAACAGTTCTTGAATAACACAGAAGCAAATGTTACAAATGCAGGGCAAGATTAATCCCAGTTCAAGTAGCAAGTCACATGCATCCATGATTACTGGTTTGACTTTTTAAAAAATGAAATTTAAAAAATTCTCTTAGTGAGGAATTAATAAAGACTAATAAGGAAAAGCCTGAGAGAAATTGAACCTACTTCTATGGAATGAAATGCAAATTACAAACTCTTAATGTAAGAATAAGTATATTGAACAAATTGCCCATTAAAGATATTATATAGTTACAACATGGGCTCTGAGTTTCTCATCACAGGACATATATGGGCAACTAGCTAATGACATATTTGTATAGATGAGGATGCAGACATAAATGTAAATATAGTTAAAGAGGATTTAAACTGTATATGGATAGCAGTAGAGATATAAGTGCAAATGTGGTTAAGAAGAGTTTCTAAGAATATATAGAGATAAGAATATACATATAAATATGGTTAGGAAAGATTTAAAATAATACTTAAGGCTATAAATCATTTAAAATGCAAGACATGAAAAAGAAAGGCACAAAAATTTGCTAAACTTTGTCAAAAATAATTTAGTATCAATGCAAAATGGACATTGCATGATTTTTAATCCCATAATCAAAAATAACTAGTATCACCTTCTACAGTCATCCTGATCTGGCTTCTCAAATTCTGCCTTCACATTTGAGTTTGCTTTTCTACACCTACATCTCAAATCAGGCTCCCACTCAAATGCTGATTTTCAAGTGACTTTCTACTGCAACTGGTCTGCTGTGACCAAAGCTTTCGTCTTTCATTATTATTATTTTTTCAAATTCTTTTAGTGTTCAATTACAGTGGTCCCTATTTGCCCCCATTACTTTCCATTGACCTACCCACCCCCACCTTCCATTGTCAATCCTCCTCGTTATTTTTAACTGTTCTTTGTAATCTATATAACACAAGGTAATCTAATGTGGTTTGGAACAGATATGAAGGAGTCAGGCAGATAAGCATTCTAATCTTGGCCCTATAATCCACACTAGTCGTCGGACACAAGATAATTAGTTTAACCTGTAAAATAGGAGATGCTAGTTAGTCCCCAGCTCTTTGTGTTGTTGTAAGGACCCAATGAGATAGCACGTTTCAAAGCACAGGGGCTTGTATAAGCGAGCATGATATATGAATGTAGGGTGCTTCTTTCTTACACTGAGTGTTCCCTGTTCCTTTATGACTCTTTTTTTTTTGTGTGTGAATATGTACTTGGCTTTGTTTTGTTGTGATGGAAAGTCTTCTAGAACACAGTAGATTTGGGGTAGATGATGATACCTCCAAGGTCAAATAACACCATCGAGATTCTCTATTGGTACAAAAATGTCTTTTTTATTATTTTTATCTACTTCTTATCACTAATAGTTACAATTTCACATATTTTTTGGTCTTTATAACTGAACGTAGACTTACATGTTTCTTATCCTTTATGTTAAACATAGAGTGTTAAATAAATGAAAAAGAAAGTAATCCAATTTCAGAAGTAAACCCGCAGCCAAGAGTAAAAAGACCCAAGAACCAAACTGTTAAAGCAGGAGAGATGTTTTCCAGGACATAATGAAGGGGAATAATGTTACACTGAACCCACAAACAAATGAGCACAGGCAAACACACTTCATTAAATATGCTTATTGCTAGATGCAATAAGTAGCATATTGCCCTACATTGTAGTTATACAATTACATGTACTTTATGGATATCCACAATACTTTTTGACAAAGACAGTTGCTATTTTTTGGTACCTAGGAATAATTTAAAATAATACTAACCCCTTGAAGTCTTAAATATTAGTTGGTGTCAGGAACAAACCATCTTGTGGCAGTACTGTTACTGTTTTGATACCATTCATTCAGTCATTACAGACCTGTGGCTTTTTCCTTCCCTCCAAATATTTTAATACTGTCTTTATATTTTGCACACCCATTGATAAATAAAAGTGACAGATCAATAGTCAAAGAGACTTCACAGATCTGACAAGTGAGCTTTGTTCTTAAGATCCAGAATCTCCCATGCAGAACACTTCTCAAATAAAGTTCCAGCAATGACAGAGGAGGCTACAGTGAATTGATTGTGTCGGGAACTGTTCAAGGCACTGGAGACGAAGGACAGAATCAAGAGACAAGGTCTTTGACCTAATGGAACTTACATTATAGTGTGGGGAGTACAGACAAACATAAACAACACATAAGTGTATGTGTGTGTGCATGCACATGGCTAAAATTTTAAAGAGAAAACATAAACAAATGCAGTGACATGTATTAGTAGGGTGGCCCGGGGAGGCTTCTGTGAAGCACTGACGTTTCTGCAGAGTGGATGAGATGAAGGAGGCATCCTGGTGAACATCAGGGCTCAAAGGAAGGGATGGAAGAAAGAAGAAAGGGAGGCGGAGGAGGGAAATAGATGGGCAAGAAAAGAAAAAAGAAAGAAAAACAGACCATACTTCTTAAAGTGTAATAATGTAAACCCCACTTTCCTTCCAATACAAAGCCTGAACTAAAATTATTAGAAAAAAATGCATATTCTTAAGATGTCCATGCTTTTTCTATAATAATAAGCCAAGAAATTAATAATAGAATATTATGGGAAATGAAAGGGTATTGGATATCTGCTGAAAATAAACTTTTGTGAAATTCTCCTAAAATTTATCTGCCTGCCATAAAAACCATACACAAGAGGAGGCTGTTCTATTGCACGGTTAAACATGCTGTTAAATGTAAGTGCTCTTCAACACTCACCGGTCAGGCGAAGAAGATCATATATATGTTATCCTTTATGCTAAACATAGAGTGTTAAATAAATGAAAAAGAAAATAATCCAATTTCGGAAGTAAACCCGCAGCCAAGAGTAAAAAGACCCAAGAACCAAACTGTAAAAGCAGGAAAGATGTTTTCCAGGACATCATATATATATATGATGGAATACTGGGCAGCCACGAAAAAGATGAAACATTACCATCTGTGACAACATGAATGATCCACAGAGCATCACATGAAGTAAAATAAGTCAGATAGAAAAGGCCAAGAACCATATGATTTCACTCATGCATGGGATATAAAACAAAAAGCAACAAATGAACAAAGAAACAAAAAGAAACCAAGCTCATAAACACAGACAACAAAGTGGTGGTTACCGGGGGGGAAGGGGCGGGGTAGGGTAAAAGGGTAGAGGGGGTGAATACGAGGTGATGAGAGGAGACTAGACCTTTGGTGGTGAGCGCACAGCTGAATCCATGAATGGTATAGTATAAAATTGTACGCCTGAAACTTATGACATCATTAACCAATGTTACTCCAGTAAATTGAACATAAAAATGTAAAGAAATAAAATACAATGCCAGAAGAAAACAAAAATTTACATAAAAAGAATATATAACATATGTATGCTATATATGTATTATATGTATGCACATTAAATATTCACTATTTCAATTCTGTTGTGAGTGTTGCAGTATGTAGATCGAAACATACGCTCTTGAACTTTCTGTGACTGTGGATATACCTTGTAAATTAAGTGTATACCTTGCAGACTTTTCATATTTACATATTATTTAGGATAAAGTTTAAAGGGCACCTTGGCCATGAAGTTCTCCTTAGAAAGAGGGACCCTCTGCAATATCATCACACGTATCTCCTCTGCTTTTCTACTGAGGCACATGTTTCTGCATGTTTAACAATGCTTAGCACTTCATGTCCTGAACATGGTACATGCTAAAATCAAGTGGAAAGAAATAAGTTATTCTAAGTAGTAAGCATTTCTAAAAGAAGGTTGTGCTATGATGGTATGTGTGCACGTTTGTATGCATACCTTTGAAATAAAATGTCTCCATATGCACAGAGTGAGATACCTGAAAATAGATTCTGTAACATATACCTCTCCAGGAACATTTCATGTTAACAAAATTTCACTGTATAAAAGAAATACAACATCTGACTTGACAAGGATGGAAGCAAAAGGAAGTTGTCTCTAAACATTTGTGGAGGAGAATGAGATCACTCTCACGTGAACCCCGGGGGCTGTTTTGCAAACCGTGGACGCAGAGTGCGGACCCCGCGCGGGACTTACCACCATCTCGTTGAGCGACACCCAGCAGTCGGGCGGGAAGTCCTGCAGCAGCGGCACCAGGAACTGCAGGCAGCCGTCCCAGTGGCAGAGCAGCAGCATCATGCCGATGAGGTTGAAAATCCGCACCACGGCGCTAGCCAGGTCGTACGTCATGTGGAAAATCTGCGGACAGACAGACACGATCAACTCTGACATCATTTTTTTTTTAAGTCAGGAACACCACCAGTGTCAGCACTCATTGCCATTATGGACCACAAGCCGCGATTTAATAAAATTGGAGGACTTTTACAAAGAGAAACAGAATTACATTCCTGCGTCTTTACTCTGGATGACAACCAACTGTGGGTTCTCCAGGAAGGGCAGACAGGACGTGAATACATTAAATGTACGACCACGTTTTGAAAACACTGGTTTTGCCAGTCATTTTCATTGACTGTTCTTCCGAGCATTTCAGGAAAGCTGCTTTAGAACGAGATAGCAAAATTGGCAAGGGATGGCCACCCATTTCTCGTGTCTCATTCCTTGTTAAGTTAATGGATTTGCTGAAAGCCAAAATAAAAAATAAGCTAAGGAATAAAAATTATTAACAAGTGAAGTTTAATTGTAAAACATACAGTATGATTGAGAATTAATGCAGTAAACCTTTAGCTGTATTGCAAATATCAAATAGTGACTTTTGAGATAATTGTTTCCTGGTTTTGGTGAAAAAACAGTTGTGCAACAATTTCTTAAAAACTAAGATTATTTCCACTTTTATTATTTGTATTATATAGTCTAGGCTACTCTTTCCTATGAACCTTTTTACTGATATTTTCATGAGCTTAATAGGGCTAAATACACAGACACAATACCCTGAATGCTTATTAGAACCATATTTTGTATAATTTGCCAAAAGAATTGTCAATTTTTAAAGTCAGAGCAACAGGCATTGCAAAATTATCTCAGAAATAGAAAAACGTCCCCCCAAACTTCCATGTTGACTTAGAAAGCACGTATTAGTAAGGGCACATCTGTAATTCCTGGGAGACGCCGACTGAGGTGCGGAGAGGGAGATGACAGGACAGTGGGAGCTGCGCTGCTATAAAACCACCACATCTGTCTCCAATGAACTGTTTCCACTCTGATACGTTTGTACTAGTCACTCTTTCTTTCTTTCAACACTCTTCCTTTTGACACAGTAATCATAGTGAACAAAAAATCTTGCTTTATGTACACACGGGTCTGAATTCCTTTTAGAAGTGACTCTGGGGTTCTAGTTTTAAAGGCAACACCTCACATATTTTGATATTCAGACCAGTATAACATAATTTACTAAGGCACTGGGAATTTTATTTTCTTCTAAGTTATTCTTCATTTGTTTTTGTATTTGGTAGACCCACAGAAGAGTCCTTTGATGTTACTGCCTGCGACATTTCTTGGCAACTGAATTTGTAAGTGGAAATTGTATTAACACTTTCATCAATAATTTCTCCTTAAAAGTAATACAGTAAAACATAATTAAAAAGTCTCTACTATGAAAGTAGAAAAAATCGGCATGGATTTAATTTTTGTGTTTAGTAATAGAATTCTATATTCATGCCTAAGTACTTCCAGCCAAAATAGTTCAATATGTCTTTTGAGTAAGTATTGTATTGTTTGAAAATAGGGTAAAGTTACAGAATATAAACTTCTGGATCAGATCAGAAACGAATCACCTTTCAACCTGAGTCTCTGAAGTTAACAGTAATGATCAGAAACTCTCTGCCCAAGTCTGTAACTGAGAGGCACACAGGCAGCGGTCATCGCCCAGTTATCAGGCCGTAGCGTGGGACCTGGGGTGGTGGTATAGAGGACCAGGGCCCTTCGGAGTAAAGCTGAATTTTGTGAATTTTCCACTTCGTTTTTTTTTTTATGGAATTAGACTTTCTTTGTGAAATCTTGAGGTGAATTAAGATAAAATAGGCTAATATTCATTGACTCCTTCAGGAAAACCCTATTGAAATGTTTTCCAGAGAAACATGACCACTATTTTTATAAAGGAATTTATTGGAGAAATAAAGTCTTTTATAACATATTAGAAACCTTCCTTTTTCCTTCCTTCCTCCCTCCCTTCCTTCCTTCCTTCCTTCTTCTTTCTTCCTCCATGTGATTACCGAACCCCTATTGTATTATGGTTGTATTATAACAGAATAAAACCTAGAATTAAGCATTTCCTCTCCCCCATCTCCAGTCCCATCCTCACAGTGCTACCATACAACACCAGTCCAAGAATTATATACTAAGTCTACTATAGAGAGTGCTCAGTAATAATGCACATGGTTGACTTCACAGACAGTCTCCCCCTTGGGCTTTAACATTATATGTTCAAATGTGATCTCACTTACGGAGCTATCCCAATCTAACTTTGGAAGAGGAAGAAGCAAGTCAGCTCTTTTGATATTTGGTTAGTATCAGAGGCTCTTTTCAAATAGTCAGACTCATGTGCATCCATCCTGATTTATCTACCTGAGAGAAGAATGTAATAAAGTATGTAGTGGTAATTTAGATGGCATGTAGTGGCAAATGTACATGAATGTGTGCAGTTCCGGGGACCAATCTGGTTGTCTCTTGAGCTGTTATAATTCATCATCCATTCTGACCACCAGCTGCTGAGATTATTAACAGTCCTGCTGAAACCTTGCTCACAGAACATTTGGATTGAGAAGACTATTTTTTATGGAGCCCACACATCTGCAGAGAGTCATGCTAACCCAAGAAGTAAGCATCTGGTCTAATTTATACACTGCCACAACTTCTCATTGTCTAAGGGCAGCTTGTAGCAGAAAGTAAGTGCAACTTCATTCAACTTCCTGATCAAGCAGACCATACCATTGATTAATTAATATTTTCTGGGGCTTTTTCCATCTGCAAGGTGAACATCCTTGAGTAATAAATTTCTGTCTAAATCAATCATTTAATGCTACTTCCTGCAAACATGACTTCACACCGATATAACATCAGAGATGACACCCAGTAATTTGCTAAATGGGTGAACAAGAATATTGCAGGCATTTAATAGTAGTAACATAAGTAATCTCTTCTGATTTTAAGAGTGTGAAGCTTTTGCTTCTGTGTGTTAAATCAGAGAATCAAATTAATTATTTTCAATCTTCCTAGTGATTTGACTCAAAACCTGATTTGAGTTCTCAGGGTGTAAATGGAGAAAAGGTCATTCTGACCATTAGCAATATGCTTTTAAATGGTGGGGGAAGGGGGCTGGGGGGAGGGGCAAAGGGGGAAATTGGGACAGCTGCTAATGGCATAAACAAAAATGTTTAACTTTCAAAAGTACCTTTAAGTACCTTTAACTTTCAAAAGTACCTAAAGTTACTTTCAAAAGTACCTTTAAGAGGTACTTCTAAGGGTCAACTAAAAATATTAAATAGAGTCAACTGAAAAAACTTAAAATAAGTTTCCTTTGATTTTATTGTCATCAAAATTTAGACTGCAAATCATGTCGGTGGAAGGCCTGTGCTTTCCACGGTCCATCTCCGGACACTGTGCTGTCCGCCGGACCCCAGTGGGAGGGAAGGTCGGACCACAGATG
Source organism: Tonatia bakeri (assembly GCA_004024845.1). Taxonomy (NCBI): domain Eukaryota; kingdom Metazoa; phylum Chordata; class Mammalia; order Chiroptera; family Phyllostomidae; genus Tonatia; species Tonatia bakeri. Next base: position 60,680 of record PVIA01003117.1, read on the forward strand.
CCCTGCAGTTTTTTACACCATGATTGGCCTAGAATTCTGCTCACACAGAGCCTACTGACTCCAGAGAAGAGAGCTAATCAGCTTTCCAAAACTAAGGAATGCTCTGGTTAAGCTAATTTAATTTAGAATCCCCAATCCTGCCCTAATATTTGCAAAATTGTTCACCAGATGTTTTTGTAATATTTTCCCAGGCACAATGCATGTTCCATTCTGTTTCTAAAAGGCCCAGTCCCAAAATGCTGTATGGAAGATATTCATAAATCCGCTGAGTTCTTTTCAAATGCTTCCAAATTCCTTCCTAGACACTGATTTCAGGTGTCTCTCACTCTGATAAACCACCTATGAAATCAGGGGGCCCCAATGAATCCTAAACCATTTAATCTCCCATATTTTACTTAACCACAAAAATTGTCAAGAGCAATTTAACGCTTTTAATAGCACGCGGTGATCAGTCCCTAGTCTTTGACTTCACAGGCGGGGACCATTCATGTGCTAGATTGCTCCTACAACCTCATTATATATTCTGGGCTTGGAATATACCTGCAGTATTTTCCAAAGCAACATTAAAGAAATCAAATGGGCCAGAAAGGCCTCTCTTGACAAAGAACATTCTGATGTTTAAGGCGTAAAACAAGGCTGAATCTTTCGGTTCTCTTCATGAATCTGCACCTGCAGAACTTGATGCATCTTTCAGATGGACCGTGCGTGCTGTGTCGGCAGCAGAGCACAAGGACACCAGCGTTTAGGTACTCAGTCTGTTTCACAGCTAACGCACATGTAGGATTCAATATGTCCCCATCGTCATCATAACGGAATCTATATTTTAAGAGACCTATTGTACCTTCTGCCTTTCTTACTTTGAAAATGATCCAGGTCATCTAACTAGGCTTTTGGTGCAAAGTGTCGATAATACATTATTTGAAGGTTTTACTTGGTATATGAGAGAAAAGCACTCTTCACAGTAATATCTTTGAACATGGGCCAGTGACTGCCATCTTTGGACTAATCTTTTTAGTCCCCTACTCTATCTGGGATCTCGCTAGGAATGGCCAGCTCGTACCTTTAGGAAAGTCAGCCACCTGGGCCTCTCATCTTCAGGAGCGTCTGCAAATAGTCCAAACGCAAAGGTCCACTCCCCAACCTGGCATACCTATTGTCAGAGCCTCATGCTGGTGGGTGCTTTACTCCTGGATTCATCTCTCATTTGTCCCTTCCAAAAATCCCCCTCCATTATCTATTAACTTCCTACAGCCCCGGCCTTGTCACAAAATCGCCCCTCTCTTTCTGTGCTGTCCCTGAGATGCCCGAGTCCTGCTCACTCTGTCCCCAAAGGTTCAGCCTCTCCTGTGGCTTTCTCGAAGAGAGTCGGTTCAGTTCTTTCACATTTTTAAGCCTCAGGTTCTGATGGAAGTGTCCTCATTTCCCCATCTCTCCTTTGCCACATTCAGACAACTATGTGTCTAGCTGTATATAAAAAATTGTTTTCTTCAGTGTTCTTTCTATTTGGCTATCCCACCCATAACTTAACCGCCTTTCTGGGATTTAACAACCTCCTGATCTCCACCCACCACACGTCTCCGTTTATTAAGGACTCTGTGTTTTTCCTTTGCCTTTTCTCCACAAAATGTCAACTTCTGATCAATCAAAACAGACATCTTCTATTCCTGAGCTGCTGAAGATTACAGGCGAGAAAACAGTGGATTGTGGCTATGAAAATTTTAAAGGATAGCAACCTCCTCTGAGGCCCTCAGCTATGATCTCTTCCTAACACCATGTATTCTATTTTTTCTCTTTCTACTCCCCCGAAAGCCATGACTGTTCTGTTCAGTTTTAGCTTCAAGTTTTACTTTTTCTAGAAGAAAGTGACATTTTTTATGTTTAAATTCCCTCAACTCTGTTCTCCCATTCCTTCAAACAAACTTACATCTATAGCTTTTCTTACTGTTTTTCCCTAAGTCTCAGAAGAATATACATCTTCAATTCAAAACAAATCCCTACCAATCTTCTGATAGTAACCTGGACTTTTTCTCCTCCAGGGGCCCGAACAATTAGACCTGAGCTCCTCAGTCTATGGTGAAAACCATCTCTCTCCTCCATCCAGAGTAGACAGAAAAACACTTTTGTAAACTACAGCATAAATGAATTAATATAAAAATAAAATTAAATAAAAGACATAATACTAGCCTACTAATTAGACTCTTGGACATGGTGGCAAAATCAAATTGCTATGATTACTTGGTTATTTTTTGTCAGAAAGAGAATCATTAACTTCTATACTAGCTTTATCCCAAATATTTAGAAATAATAAAAATCTCTCAAATCCTCAAAAGCATTTAAATTGAAAAAGAAAGCGCATTTCCTTTCTGGTCCTCTCACTTTAGCTTCTCAGAAAGCCCCTCCTCACTGGAGCTTGGAGACAGAGAAGGAGCTGGCCGCCCGGGGGCCACAGGTGCTTCGCTGTCTACGGCTGTGTGTTCAAGTGCAATCCGTGCACAGTCTGACTCCCTGAAGGGCAGACTGTCCTATCTTCTCTGAGCCTCTGTCCCTCTCCCCCTTCACGCATATGTGGGGAGTGTAAAGACATTTAAGGGCGACTTCATTTCCCCAAGTGGGGGAGTGGGGGAATAACTTACACACACACACACACACACACACGGGTTCTGAATATCCTTTTTGAAATGGCACAAATATCATTTTTAAAAGATTTTATTTATTTATTTATTTGTTTGTTTGTTTGTTTATTTTTAGAGAGAGGGGGAAGGAGGGAGAAAGAAAAGGAGGGAAATATTGATGTGAAAGAGAAACATCAGTTGGCTGCTTTTCACACGCACCCCAGCCAGGGACTGAACCCACAACCCAGGTATGTGCCCCAACCAGGAATGAAACTGGAGAACTTTTGCTTTATGGGATGATGCCCAACCAGCTGAGCCACATTGGTCAGGACTGGTACAAATATCTTATCATTGAAACAAGAAAGATATGTGTGGTCCCAGGACTTTGTAGTAATCTAAACAGCGCTTATATAGTTTAACAACTACAGAGACGAGTGGACTAGTTACCAACCATGACCATTAAAGTACAGCTGATTCGTGCATGCAATATTTTTATTGTGTCTACATATTTATTTAACAAACGTATATGTATACACAAAATTTAAAAAGCAATTTTAGATAATTTAGTTGTAAAAAAGTTTGTTAAATTTCTTAACTAGGTTGGCCCTTGACTATTGGACTCTATGACTATTTCAGTACTTCGCTACTGTATAAGCTATCAGCCATTTCTAACCATACATATTTTCACAGAAGATTTTAATTTCACATCCTAAACATTTAGCAAAAGTATGTCTTTAGGCAAAACTGCTCTTTATTTAGCTTTGCTAGTCTGAGAAAAATCAAAGACCATGCATTAGTAAAGACATAAAAGAATATTGGAAAATATTATAACGTGAATCTTTCAAATATTTTTAGTGGGAAACAGTGCCAGGGAGCACTGATCGGGTAGAGTGTGAAAGCACAGCTGTGAACACTGGGGGGCGCCGTGCCCAGTGGGACAGACACGATGCTCCGCAAACATTTCTCACCCACCGCAGTTATACACCTGACCGCGAATCTGCATAAATGGGTCACACACGACGCTCACGAGCACCTCACTCATCTGTCTTTGAATTTCAAGTCGGTATCAGTGGAGCACTGGGAAATGGTCAGAAACAAATATGCTGATAACAGCTTGCATTTTGTTAACTGAACATACCCAAATCTTCATATCTATTTTAGAAAACTAGAGTGCCTCATTTGAACTTCCATGAGGACAGTGTGGTGGAAAAGAACATCTGTGTCTGGGAGAATGTCCCAGAAAAAGGAAAGAGCGGCTTGGCCCCCATACCGTGATTTACCTCTGGAAGCAGCTTACACCCTGGGAAAAGCAAATCGCGAAGGAATCGTGAACATGGCTTTACAAAGAAGAGCCTTGGATGGATAAGCTCTCTGGAAAAATGGGAATTACTTAAAATTAAACTATTTAAGATCATTGTGTATTCCTCTACAAATTTCCAATGGCTATAAATGTAGACAATATACACAAATTGTGCAACTACTGGAAGATTTAAATGAGGAATAAGAAACACATTTTATGATGCACCTTTGGAGCTTCAGTGATGGCTGTGTGAAGACTATTTGATGCTGACCATGCACTTAATTGCAGGATGAAGTCAGCACTAAAATATTCATTTAATAAACAGAATTACTTTTTCTGAAACTCTTCTTTGGCAAATCATATCTTGAAACCTCAAAGTAGGAATTTAAAAATTTTTAAATAGAAAATGGAATAACCTTGCTCCTTGTCTAGTACACGGTAGAAAATGATAATTAAGAAAACAATCAGAAACAGTGTGTGACTGTGTGCGTTTGTGTGTGGAAAAAGAAGGTTAAGAAAAGCAAATAACCACATTAGCATTATTTTCTGAATTCTGTATAGCTTTTGCAAATGAATTTCAAATGACACTTCCATAATATTGTGTTTTTTTGGAGAGGATTCTGGGATAATCCATTTTAGACATAACACGTTGCTAATAATAGTCTCATTTGTATTTTCCTGGTTTCATGTAAACCTTTTGCTCCCTCTCTTTTGTGTAACTGCTGTCTCATCAGATTTATAATGTTCCATGCTCCAATAAGTACAAATTTAGTTATCTCTGCATTTTGAGCTACAAATAGTATAATTATTTTAGTTTTTGTTACTAGTTCATTTCCTCAGCATAGAAAATAATCACAAGAATTCATGCTCTTTGAAGAGTAAAAATACACAATTCAATGGTATGGAGAAATGTACCTAAACTTAGTAAGCAGAGATATTTTACTCTGGACACGTCATCTCATCAATCTGTATTTTAAAATTCTTTAAATAATGACTGCTCTTAAAACAGAAAGATAACTCAGTGTGTAAGCTCTGGTGACTGAACTATCAAACCAAACAAAGCAGAGGATGTTTAAACTCATTTATGTATTCTGCAAATTATTTTCCTGTAGACAATATCATATATATTTTTTCAATAAGTATCTATTGAATTTCCTTGAAATTACCAAGAAAGAATATGCCATATTTTCCATCCCATTCAGATATAATTCAGAAAGAATTTTTGCACTAATCCTCAGCTAACCAAACTATTAAACCGTTTCCAAGACATGCATATATTTTGTTGGTCTCTTGATAACATATTTTTAAAGTATACCCCAAATATTGTTATGTCTTCTATTTTCTATTAATTCTATGAGAAAGAATCCACTCTGTTTATGGTGTCACATTCATGAACTTGGTTAAATTCACAAGTACTGATAAATGTTGGGCATCTTAACTATTTGTTTTTTTTTTACCTAAAACACTGAAAATTATAGTGTTTGTAGGGTGGTAAAATTCTTAAATGTAGTCATATGCATTTCATGAAACATTAAATTGCTAACTATATAATATGTATCTTTTTACATTTTTTAGCAATTATTTTGTTAATATTAGGGATAAATATAGTGAACAGGAAATTTAAAAAGGCACTAAATAACTAATTTTGTCCTGAGAGAACTTAAAAAATTGTTTGTTGGGGAAATGTATAACTTTAAACCAGCAGATGTGAGTTCTAGTCCCAACTGTGTTCCACTCGGTTTCCAAAATTTTCCCCTCACTTTTCAACAAAAAGAAGTGAAATGCAGCCAAAGATATTCTACATGTAAAATTCCATAAGAATACCTTATTATGGAATTTTATTTATTTTAGAAATAAATAGGTACCATTTTTAAAAAATGAAAATACAGGGGTGCCAGCACACACAGAAATTGAAATAAAGCAGAGGTAAAACAGTATTTTATATAAACTAATTTCCCTAAACCTTTGTTAAGAAAACAAATTAAATAAGTAAAACATAATAACAAAGCTAATCCTAATATAAATGTGTGATAGAATAAAATGTAGTAGATACGTAAAACACCATCATATTTGGACAAATTGCACAATGTCTTTCTGCACATCAAGTCTAGAAAGGTCACGTGCCAACCAGCACACGGCCCCATCTGCCTGCAGGCACCAGGAGAAGCAAGAGAAAGGAAAGCTGGCTTCTCAAACAACTGCTCAGATGAAAACAATGTGCCTTCATCATCTGTTGCCCAGGCCCTCAGAATTACATCATGCACTGGCACGCCTTCTTGCTGGCCATGGGAGCCAGTCCAGTTTGAAACGCTAATTTATTTGAGTGGATTTGTATCCGTGATGCTGGTTCACTGTCTTGGCAAATGCTTTCTGAAACAAACTGCTAAGTGTGTGCTTTGGGGTATAAAGCTGGGAAAATAGAACCTCGATTCATCATGAATCAACCACACATTGTGACATTTGATAAAACCATAAGTAAAAAAAAAAGAAAGAAAGAAAAAGTCCTACTATGATTACGATCTCCCAAAAAGAAACTAAAACTTAAACAAGTGTTGGCGAAATTGCTAGCAACCCCAGAAACCTTTAAAACCTGATGTGTTGGAAAATGCCATACTTCAGATCCACTCGCGGGACACCTTCCAAACTAAAGATGCATTAGAATGCTCCACAGTTCAGATCATTGTGCACCTAGAGATTTGTCAGACCATCTGAAGTGCTGAAAATCCGTAATTATCAGAATTTTGATAAGAGCTATATGAACTGATATATATGGAAGGACCCCTAAAAGTAATAAAATTTTGAATATATTGGGTTTATCATATCACTAAAAACCTGTTGAATATTGACTCTGTACAGAATACAATGTTAGGAACTCAGATTCCTAGTGTTCATGTTCCCAACTACACACTCACACACTCACACTCGCTTTCCTCTCCGTTGAGCCCCGGCTCCCGCATAAGCGGGAGTCATTTTTCTCTGGACAGCTGTGGAGATACTGCAGTTGTTGTTGCCTTTAGTACATCTTGTAGCAGCCTCACCTACTCTCCATTTACAGTTTTATTCCGGGTGGTAGGGGCCTGGGGCAGGACTACACTCTCTAATCCCTTTAAAAACAGTTTGTCTGATTGAGGAAAAAGGAAAAGGACTCATGAACATGGACAACAGTGTGGTAATTGCTGGGGGTGGGTATAAGGGGACTAAATGGTAATGGAAAAATATATAATAAAGAGTATATATTAAAAATAAAAATAAATAAAATAACTGTATTATATAAAATTAGAGAAGAATTCCATTTCATTATATATATATATTTAAAAAGCAGCTTGTCTGGTTACAGAACTCTCTATTGAAGATCATTTTCTCCAGACAGATGAAGATCTGACTCCATTCCTTCTAGCATCTAGTGAAACTGTATCTTCCCATGAACATAGGTTCGATTTACTTGGTAAAAAAGAATGTATGAGTTCTACGTGGGGATTAGTGAAAAGTGCCTACACTCCCTCTGTCTATGTGTGCAGTGGCTGAGAGGGGGGTGATGGGTAATGACATGCAGAGCTGTCCCACTGTCCTCAAATGAAGGCCCTTCTGTACCCGGCCTCCCGCTCAGTTACGCTCTGCATTGCGCCTCTGACTCCAGCTCCGAATGTCTCAGGAGGCTCACTGTGCGGCCGCCTCTCCCTCCCGCAGACCTTTCTGTGGCCTATTCCAGGGTGTGGACTTCTCTCCTGGGTCGGTCAGTGGGCATTCTGCTCCCTTCTGTGTTGGATCTCTTAAACATTCTGAGAATTTTCTTGTATCAGTAAGAGTCCCCTGCTCTCATTTCCTTATCTTTTGTAGATGCATTCCTTTATTTGCTTTGATTCAATTGTGCTGGAGGTTTAGAAGGGTCCAAAAGCCCACATAGTGTCCTATCTTCTTATAAAGCACCCCCTCCCCAATCATTCAAATTACACCCTATTATAAAAAGACTTATACAATTCAAGTTCATAACTGCATGTGCTTTCTGAACTAACTGATTTGTTCTACATGAGCTATTGATCTGTCCAAGTGCTAAGAAGTCACTGCTTAAATTAGTTTCCAACCTCTAAGTTACTCTCCCCAAATAATTCTCTTGTAAATAGTTTATATTTATATTTCAAAATAAAATTTTCTATTTCAGACATTTATATTTCAAAATAAATTCAGAATTGCTTTGTCAAGTCACTCTCCCATTTACGAAATCATTCTGGCCTTTGATTAACCAGTTTACTTCATTAAGTAATTTGTCTCTATCATTATTTTTTACATTATTAATCACCTTTCATCATCAATCTCCAGTCTCATCTTCCTTGAAAACATAGTCTACTTGGCATTCAGAGTTATCATTCTATGATTCAAACTTGATCATGAAACTTCCCTGCTTATGCAGTTGTTAGATAGGGAATCTTCCTGATATCCAGATTTCTTGGCCTAATATGAGAAGGGCTTTTGTGATGTGCCCTCTGTCTACCATTTCAGTGGCATTCAGTGGCATTCATCCTCCTCTGTAGGTGTCCCATGGTTGGGCTACACCACACTCGTGACACCTTTTATGTAACATGATTGATCAGGACCTGGATCTGTTTGCATATTGTTTTCTCTTGATACAATGGCTTCCCTCCTATCCCTGTGCTGGATAGGAGGGAAGCCATTGTATCCATCCTTTATGGATGACTGTAAAACTTGGCTCAAACACGGCTTCCTCAGCAAGGACCTATCTGATCTCCCCAGAGAGAAATTAAGAGCTTCCTTCTATAGGGTCTCGTCCATAGCTCTATAAAAGTGTAGGTACTTAGCCCATGTTTTTAAAATAGAAGTGAACAAGAGAGAAGGAAGGGAGAAAGGGAAGGAGGGAGGGAAGGAGGAAGGGAGGGAGGGAAGAAGGAAAGAAGGAAGGAAGGTAGGTTCTGGCTTAGAAACAAGTGGTGCATTGTTCTAAATGGGAATCTATGGGATTATTATATATTTTTCCAAATACTCTTTGTGATAATGGAATAGAGATTCTGATTTAAAAAGAATCCTAATCTTTTACTTGCAATGAAATAAATTTACATACTATTAATTCCAGAGTATCTGTCATCTTTTGTCATACCCTGGTTACATGACCAATATTCATATAGATCATTTTATCATTGTAGTTTATATTTATTTAAGCTTTTTAGCACCAAAACTTCTCTTATCACACCTTTTTTTCTGTCTAGTTTATATTTTTCAATGTCTTACCCTCACTGAACTGGTTTTTGTTTTGGGGGGGGGGGGTTGGCTTGAGATGGCTAGTCTTTGCAAAGTCCTATTTTCTCCCATATTTTTCTCTCTACTCGTCATCACTTCCTTATCCAGTCTGACACAAAATCCATGACTCCAATAAACGTTTCATCAGGATTGTCAATTCTCTTCTCTGTTGCATTCTCATGGTGATAGTCTATTTCAAGGCTAACTGTCCACATTCTCTCTCCTTCTTGCATTTGAGCTTCTACATTTTGCTAGAGGACGCCCCACAACAGCGCAACCTGCTCCCGGTTCTAACATCAACAAGGTTTTAAACACTGGTGGGTGAGATGGGCATGTTCCACGAAAGCAGGTGTCTGATTCTCCAGGGCAGCTAGTTCAAATTTTCTGAGTCTCCCTAAGTCTACCTCCCTTGCCTGCTCACCTCAATCATGAGAATGTATGTAACTTCCAATTTTACTGAGAACAATATTGTCATTTACAAACTTGTCCATCCATCCTTTCTCCTTCTGACATTGAAGTGTGATGTACTTTTTTGGAGTGTTTTGTACTTTGGGGGCAGGATGCCTCTCTGCCATCCCCATGTTTTCTCTGCTTTATCTCGCAAATCCTCATTGCTCTCTCTTCATCAGTTATATCCTGTCTTCCTCGGATTCTTCTTTTCCGTTTTCCCTCTTCAGCATTCGAACATGCTTACATCTCTCCCAGTGGTACACTGAACCTATATTCCTCTCAACCCACTTTAATATCTACTTCTCTTCTTAAATATACTAAAATATTTTTAATTCTATACTTTTTTTACCCTATATTTGATATTTAAACATCTTGTTACCTGGTGCTGCTTATCTGTCAACTGAAAATGTCCACGATCAAACGGACGTCCCTGCACACAGCTGAATACAATAAGCAATTTGCAGACCTCCTGTGCTTGACCATCCTTACATAGTCACCTGGCTGCATACATTCCACTGCAAATATGCACCCCGTGTTCTGTTTCTGAGCATGATTTTCCCTCTTGCTTCTGGTTTACTCCCATTTCTCTGGTCAGTTTTATGCAGTGCCCTTACAATGTGCACTCTCTGCTCTCTCCGGTTCCACGCAATACGTTCTCCTGGAGCCACTTCCACGTCCCTAATGTCAACAGTCACTTGTAATCAGGGGACTCCATTACCTTACCTCACTTCTACTGAAGATAAACCTCTTAACTTTAAAACCCACGGTCAAGTCACTCAGGAGATGTCCCACACTATTAAACTATGCCACCCTCTACATCCTAGCTGAATGCTGTACAGAGACTAACACATACCAAGCTTCAAGGTAATTTCTCACCAAGGCTGTAGTGCTGGACTTACTCTGTTCCCTCATCCTCCACACTCAATTAGTAACTGCATTCTGTACATCTCCCTTCCTTTGTAAAAGGTCCTGAATTGCAAAGTGCTTAAATTGGACAATACACTTTTTCACGTGGGTAATTTCAAAGTTTCCTACATTTTTCTGTATCTCTGGATTTGCTCTCCTCCACCCTGCAAGTAAAGTTTTTCTTTTTTCTAAAACACAAATATTATGATGCTACTTTCCTGGTCAAAAATCTCCAACAATACTCCATCAAATCCAAGATAAAAGTCAAAATGCCAAGTGTAACATACACGGCTCTATATAACCTGACCTCTCCTTATCTCTCAAGCCTTATCTACATCCCTTTCTCTTAGCCTCCACATTATGAAATTTTATGATTCTCTCTTCCTGTTCTCTCCATTAAAATATAAACTTAATGAGGAGGATCATATCTAACTTTTAATCTCTCAAGGTCTTTGGCACAAGGTCAATTGTGATAAACATATGTAGAATAGTTGGATAAAGATGTGTGAAATCTATCACTTCTTAATATTAATTCAATTTCAAACATGAAATTGAATTAATTTCAATTAATTCAAGAAGAATACAACCTCCCCCAAGAACTTTCTATATATAAAACAAATGCTTGCAAAGATCGCCATCCAGGTGTCAATTACTAAAAAATAAGAAAGCAATTCTGAGGAAAACGAACAAAGCCAGAGGTATCACACTATCTGACTTCAAACTATACAACCAATCTGTGATAATAAAAACAGCATGGTTTTGGCAGAACAACAGATACACAGACCAATGGAACAAAATTGAGATCCTAGAAATAAAACCACAGGTATATGGGTAAATCATTTCTGACAAAGGAACCAAAACCATACAATGGATAAAAGACAGCCTCTTCAATAAATGGTGCTGGGAAAACTGAAAAGCCACATAAAAAAATAATGAAACTTGATTATAGTTTTTTACCATGTACAAAAATTAATTCAAAAATCTAAATGATCTCAGTGATTACAAGATGGGGAAAAGTAGGTTTATAGTTGTAAGTACATAAAATGCAGAGTTTATTCATGTATTATTATTTATTAATTATTGTCTCATTTTCCATACACACAACACCTACTTTTGCCCCATCCTGTATTTCTCTTCCAGTTAACTCTAGCAGAAACTAATTGAAATATGTTTCTTTATTTTTTAGTATAAACAATGTTATAGTGGCTTGCATAATAAATACATAAAATAATATAATGATAAATTAAATTTTGATTATACTTAATGAGTGTATGAAAACAGTTTTAATTATTTTTATGGTATTGTCACATGTCCTATAACCATAAAATTGTTATTAAATAGAACTTGTTTTCTAGGTTCGGAATGCATGCTGCACTTGCAGAAATTTAGAAAAAAATATTTTCTGATTTGTGAGAGACAGAGAGAGATTGCTTTGTTGTTCCACTTATTTGTGCATTCACTGATTGATTCTTATATGTGCCTTGACTGCGGATCAAACCCACAACCTTGGCATATTTGGACTGTGCTCTAACCAACTGAGCTAGCTAGCCAGGACCAGTGTTTTTTAAATATTGCAGGAATGGCAATATTCTTTCTAATGCTGGTGCAAACTGTTTTGAGTTTTTTAGATTATTTTAAATTAACCAAAACATTGATCTCCTCTGATATTGAATTTGATAACATGTTATCAGTGTTTTAAGTGTATTTTCCAGATCCCTTATCAATTTGAGTTAACAGGCTAACCCTAGCCTGAGCCAAAATACACTCTAGAAAAGGGGAAATGTGGACTTATTTCTATTGAGTTGGTGCAATTTAAACTCAATAGAATTCAGTATTTCTGACAAGTCCTAAATGGAGGAGTCCAAAAGGTTATATCATTATTATCTGGGCTTTCACCCAGAATTCAAACTCACAAGTCACCATCATGTTTTCTGCTAAATTCAGCATTGATTCTGGCCTCCGTATTCATTCTTTTGGTATATTTATGTGGTATAAGAGTTGATAGAAGATAACTGTGTATTATGCTTAGTAGTTTATTTAGAGAAACATGCATTTTAATTTAAGAACAAGGGTGAAAAGTTTTGCATCTAACCTCTATAATTATATTTCTCTAATCTCTTTTTCTAATTCTCATCAAAAAGAAACAGCATTTCCTAAAGGGAAAAAAAAAGTACATTCAAGGGCCCAATTTCTGGGTCACACATACAGCATGACAGGAATTCTAACATTTCTTAGGATTAAATTTTAATAAACATTTTTACAAAGAGTTTTTGTTTAAGAAGAGCAGGTGAGAAAAGCGGCAGGACGACATTTTCCCCTGAGGGGACAGGAGCGCTCTCAAGGTCCCTACAGACACGATCAATGCCTCATGTTCTCCTAAGCGTTTGACCACCTTTGTGACTATCCATCGGCCAACTTCCTAGACGAGCAGAGATGATGGATGGGACTGGGTCCCGCCCCACAAGTTCACGTTCAATCCCTGGCCCACAATGTGATAAGATGTGGAGACAGGGCCTGTGGCAAGCGTTTATGTCCTGAGAGTTGAGCCCTCCTGGAGGGAGTAGTGCCCTTGCAGGGACAAACCAGAGGGTATGCTCTCTCCCTCTGCCATGTGAGGAAGCAGCAAGAACATGGTCATCTGTGGACAGACATCACATTTGCCAGCACTTTGATCTTGAACTTCCCAGCCTCCACAGTTTGAGAAATGAATGTCTTGTTTAAGCCACTTAGTATATAGTACTGTGTTAGAGCAGCCTGAGCTGACTAGAACTTGGGGGTATTAATTTCCTTGTTAATTTTCAAATCAGAAGAGGCATATTCAATTAGCAAATTTGAATAAACAATATATGGATAAAATAAATCATGCCTCTTTAAATATTTACCTGCCATGTTGTCAATGAGACTTTATGGTGAAACCATTATTGAATGGTGTCTAATAAAACCGCTATTAATTGAATAGCATGCATTAGTGTGAAATATGTATGTTTAAGTATATATAAAATTACTTGAATTTTACTTGAAGAGGGAAGAAGAGTGAGAAGGAAAAGGTACACCTAATTTTATATATGTATAAAAATGGAGAAATAAATACTTACATTTTTATAGTCTTTCCATGAATAATACATATTGGGCTTTTTCCCCATAGAAATGAATATATTATTTATGGCTGTTATAGATCTTCTTCTACACATATGAATGACATTTAAAATTTCTATATTAAAATATTGTAGGTCAGGTTATAATTGCTCATATATCTAAAATATCTGCCTCTTAATTCATTCAATGCACTAAAGTTTACCCAACCAACTTGCTATGACTGAACAACTAGTGAACCATCTTCAACACTGCTTACAACCTTGTACTGAATCCCATCTCAATGGGATGACTTGCCCTCGGCACTGCACACATGACCCTGAATTGTCTAACCACATCCTCTCTTCCCAGTTTCTTCCCTTATCATTCCAGATTTAAGTCACCTGCAGAAACTCATACAGTTGGCTTAATTCATAGTATGATTGCTTTGTGAGATCACAGGAGTCTGTAAACAGGGACAATTTCAACGCTAATCTATTTGTTACCTACTTCAAAGAAGAGATTCAAGGTCACTCATGACGCTTGGCTAGGTACTGATGAAGCACCGGTGATTAAGTTCAGCACAATCCCAGAAACATTTATTCTCTTGTAAGATAAGCTGTTGTTCCACTTTACTAATTTGGTTTAAGCAAGGCAATGCTAAAATAACCCTAGGAAAATTTACGGACAAAGAAAGAGCAAAGACCCAGGTGAGGGGAGAACACAGGGCCAGGGGGCAAATAAAAAGCCTGGGGCACAATTGTGGTGACAGGCTGCAGTCTCTAGAATGTAGCAGGCAGCCCGGAGGTGGCTGTGAACCTGGCGTGCCTGCAGGTCACAAAGTCCCCAAGGAGCAGAGGCTCACAGAGGAAGGATGTCGGCAGAAGTCAGCAGCAGCTCTGGCGTGTCCTCAGCAGTACCAATCTGCATACACAATGGCTACAGACCAGTCTAGTACTTTAATATTTAAGTCAAGCATTACAATATTTAAGTGTGTCAGAATTGAAGGGTTTACTATTTAAATGAAGATTTCAAATCTTTTACTGATATTTATACAAGATAGTTTTTAGAATGATTATTCGTAGCATGGCATAGAATAATGCCGTAGCTGTTAAGGGTAGGTAAAGTATCGATCCCTCAAAAGCACACGCACCTTTCACAGAAATCGAAGAATACAACCTCCCCAAGAACTGTCTGCAAGTTCGAAAGAACGTTCCATCCTTCAGGGGGAGGGGAAGGCCAAGGCTGCACAGGAGCCACACATCAGGCTGCTGTAGGTGCTTGCCAGCACCGGCTGCCCCTGGAGAGAGGGGCGGGGCTCAGTGGAAGGGAAAACACCTGGGTGACCTGAGTCCATACCATAGATCCCAGTTCACGAAGACCAAGCTCAGGCCTGTGAGGCCTGAACACGCTTAGGGCAGCGGTGAGGGTTCACTGAAGGTAGCCCTCGTTACTCACAATCCTACAGCCCCAGGCAGGGAGCTGAATGAGTACGCATCTCCAATGCCTTCGTTTCCTAACTGCAACCGCCATCCGCAGCAGCGGTGACACCCAACTTGTTCTTTTATTAAAGGTACAAAGGATGGAAACAGCAGAGAATAAAGGCCTTGACCATCACAATGATAAAACACTAGGGCTAGTCTTTGTCAGGTCCTGGAGCACTCTCCCCATTCACCTCGGCTGGGCCTCTAGCTGTGCAACAGGCTTGTGCTTCCAAGTGAGATGGGCTGTGAGGTGTCTGTGCGTCTTTGTGTCTGCCTGCACGTGCGTGCTTGGTTCTATTCTTTTCACACATTTGTAATATATCTCTTTATCTTAGCCATCCCTGGCCATCTTGAATAACAAAGAAAAATTTTGGTTTATATTATATTTTGCTGAAACAAGTTTAAATTAATATAAAATCTTTCATTTAAATTTCTCACCATGCTTTTTACCCAGGATCAAAGCAATAAGTTATAGAAGGGAAAAGACATATTGACATAGTTTTGAATTGAAACCTAGTTTTAAAAAATACATATTCAGTCTTTGAAGTATCAAATGTGTGGTTATTGTTGGGGAGAGGGGTGGGTGGCGGTGGGAGAGGGTATTGGGGGGGTAAATGGTGATGGGAAATAGAGTAAAATAATGTAAAAATGCACCAGCCCTAATGATTGTCAAACTATCCATCAAAATTTATTAAAATATATAAAAACTTTTTATTTAACTTCATAGAAAAAGGCTAAATATTTTGCATTTCAAGTAGAGAATGTATTTTCAGTAGAAAATTCATGTCCTACTTGTCATGATAAAAAACTATTAAAGAAAGGCAAACATGTTTTTCACTGTGATGTATGATATAAAATATGCACACCAGAATGTACTCTAAGGCATGACTCCATTTAAGTTTAAATCATATCAACATTCCTCTAGAGAAAGATCATGCAATGCTACATTTAAAAATAGTTTCATGCTCTTTATTAACAGTTTTGTCTTAATTTTTAGCTACTTACATTGGCCATGAAAACTTGTCCTTAAATCTATTATCTGTACTAAAACTAGAATATAATAACAACAGTTTAGAATATGACAGCTAGTGGAGGGGGGTTAAGGGGCGGAAGGACCGAGCAAAAAGGGAAAGGGGCTCATGGATATGGGCAGCAGTGTGGTGATTGCTGGGGGGGAGGGAGGCCTAAGGGGACCAAATGGTAATGGAAAAAATACAATTCAGATTAAATTAAAAAATAGGACATAATAATAGAAATGGCTTATGAGGCATCCCATATATTCCATTATGGATATTATACATACATATAAATGTATTTATATCATATATAATATATTTCTCCCTAATAGCAAAGGCAACGGCTATAAATTAGAATGTACAGAAGCCTTAATTATATTTTTCAGCAAAACAGTTTTTTTCTTTATTCAGCAGAGCAACACTTTATACTTACATAAAAAATACAAGCTGGAAAAACAAAGTAGCTTTTCACTACATTTAATAACAGAGTTTTACTCTTCCTAGCAGACTTCTTTATGAATAGTGTGGAAAGGGGGCTAAGCTGTCACGTCCGCAAACAGAAATGGAGTTTTCAAATGCCACATCTCTGCATCCAGAACAGCTCAGAAACAAAAACAATAAACACTGCTCACGGTGACTCACAGCCGCATCACCACTTGTTTTTCAAGACTACTTCAAAACATCTCGTCGTTTCGGCACTCTTTTTAGAAAAGCTTTACAGTGGCCGTGGCTGCTTAAGAATTTCTTGACCTTTTCTTCACCTTCTCTACTTTTGTCTGACTCTACAATTTTAGGTCTCAAGAGAGCCTTCACCCTTCTAGAAACCTTTCCCCATGGCCCTTGGGATGATATTGGAAAGCCTCCCTTCATGGTCCACAGCACCCTTGAACTTCGTCTTCCCACTTACCAGGCTGAGGCATAGCTGCCTGTCTGTCTGTCCGCTTCTTTAAACCGTGTGCTCCATGTACATAAAAACTGCGGTTTGCTTTTCACTAGATTCCCAGTTCTTTACAGGTGTTGCTAGCTTTGCATAGAACTCAGTAAATACTTGTTAAATTAAAAATATGAATTTAAGAAAATCTGCATAATAGTAGGTATAGCTGATTCTACTCCATCCTATTTCTGGGACACATTTCTAACCACCCTGAGGTATACTCAAGTGAGCCATTGTTAACACATGGGGACATGGCATCCAATCTCATTCAAAATCGTATGACCTGGTAAAAGTCACCACTGTGTCAATGACAACCCTGTATACGACACCGTCATTTCTCAAAGCTAATGAAAACATTTGTTCCAGAAACAGAAAACCTCTGGGTTTTATCACTTTACTGAGATGATTTGGGGTTTAAGCAAAAGAGAGAGGTACATGTAGACTATTGTATCACTATTGCTCAAGGTCATGGACACGAGCTCATCGTTCATGGGGTGAATCTTCAGGAAAACAATGCACTCATGCAGGGTGGTGACATGAAGTTGATCTACGGAAGCAACATTAAAAGGAAGCACCTAAAGTGTCCGTTGAGAAATAATAGTCAAAGCCACGACTGCGTCTTTGAAAGTCAAACAAAAGCAGGCTTTGTACAAAGAACAGAAAGGAGAAAAGGTCAAGGGGAAAACATAAAAACCCTTAGATTTGTTGACAAGGAGGTCAATAAACCTGGTAGTAAATTTTTGTGAAGCTAGCAGAGGCAGTAAAGGAAGTAGAAGAGAAATTTTTAGAGAAATAGCAATAAAACTTTAGTTGGATAGTTTTTTTAAATTAAAGAGATAATGCAATTTGTGTAAAAATATATTACAAATCTACAAGGAAAACACTAAAATCTAAATAGAAAGTTATGCAAAGGTTACAAATATTTCATGAAAGAAAAATAAATTTTGCTGATTATATAAATAATTTTCAATCTTGGAATATAATTATAAACAATTTTTAAATGAGATATCATTCATCACCAATAATATTGGTTAATTTGGATTTTTTTCCCACTGAGGAGGTGGAAAAATGAACTCATTCACTATTGGTTGGAATATAAATTGATACAGCATTTATGTAGAAATCAACAATGCATCGATATTTCAAAATATTTAACATACCTTGAAAGAATAAGTTAATATGTAAGACCAAGCTCTGTAAAAATACACAGAGCTGTGATCAAATATGTAAAGGCATACCTTGTTTGTTTTATTTTACTATGCTTTATTGTACTTCAAAGATATTGCATTTTTCACTAATGGAAGGGCAAGACCCTCCACCAGCAAAAACATCACAACCTGCTGAAGCCCCAGTTGATGGGTAGCACTTTTTAGCAAGAGTATTTTCTTCATTAAGGTATGTACATTGCTTTTTTAGATGTAACACTAATGCACACTTAGTAGACTACAGTGCAGTGTAAACAAACTTGGACATACACTGGGAAACCAGAACCTCTGTGGATTCCCCTGCAGTGTCTGGAGCTGAAGCTGTGCTGCCTCCCAGGAGTGCCCGTATGTGCGGCCGCCCCTGGGTACATGCAGGAGGGCAAGTGTGTCTGTTCTTTGACCCACCTCGCAGATACCAAAACCCACGGATGCTCAGGTCCCTTCCAGGAAATGCAGTAGTGTTTGCAGATAACCTACAAACATCTTCCCATAAACGTTAAATCATCTACAGATTACTAACACCCAATACAATGTAAATGCCACAGAAATAGCTGTTGTATTGTTTTGTTTAGGAATAAAGATGGAAAAAAGAGTCTATATACATTCAGTACAGACACAACCATCGTAGACATGACTACACAGTACACGTCAGCAACAACGTGCCTTTTTTTTTCAACACTTTTTGATCCACGGTTGGTTGCATCCAATTTGAGGATGCAGAACCCACGTATAGGCTCTCAGGATACATCAGTGAACAAAACAAAGGTTTCCCCTTTCAAAAGCTTACATTCGAATGGTGGAGGAAGGAGCACATAGACAATGTGGAATAAACAAAGTAAACACATAAATTACACAGTATATTAGAAAAAAGACTCTAAGTTTTACAGCCCAAAATGGAAGAGTGGTGTCAGATCAGGGAATACAAGTGGCTTGGCTGGAGTGGGGCTGGGGTTGGCACTTGCCATATAATCTGGGATCATTTGGGTAGAGGGGCCGCACTGAGCAAAGGCAGGAATAGGGCAGTGGAGTTACTGAGAATAGTCTCAGTAATTCTGAAAGAAAAGAATCAAGATGAGAAAGAATGTAAGGACCCTGCTATGGGTGCCTAGCTGGCATGTTAAAAAACTGCTAGATGACCAGTGTGGCTGGGTTGGAGGAAGTAGGAGAATTTTTCTATAAAATAAAGTCAAGGAAGTAATATTTGCAGAGGGTGTATGTCTGTCAATTTTGTGGGGCAAAGCAAGACTCTGACTCAGGTCTAAAACTTAGTGAATCCACATCGTGGTGAGGATGGACCCTGAGGAGTAAGTGAGACCAGGGAGCCCAGCAGCGAGGCCAAAATCGGAGAGGGAGGGACCCTGGTGTGTTCAGGGCTCCTCAAGAAATTCAGTGTCCAGTACCCTAATGCAGAGTAATGAAAAGGGGAGGGACTCGGGGGAGGATGGGCTGCGATGGAAGACAGTATTATAAGCTGACAATATACATGGCCTTGAAAGCCTTATGCAGGAAAATGAGGACGTTATCTGATGAGTTTTAAACAGGGGAATAAAATAACCACATACGGATTTTTCAAATACAGTCCTTTAATGACACTGGAGAATGGTTTGTAAGGGAGAAAATATAGCTGAAATGAAACTGATTTTCACAAACTCAAGCAAAATCATAAAAATAATAATCATAAGAATAAGAGGGAATAAAAGAGGAGGAAGAAGAAAGGGAAGGGGGTGGGAGGAGGAGAGCGAGGTGGGTTCCTATGTCCCTGGTCCCTCTCCCTCCCTCCCCCTGTAACTGTGACTTTGAGTAGTTTACTCTCAGAGTCTCTGTGTCCTTATTTATGAAGCGGGGATCATAAGGTTACCTATTTTGAAGTGTTATGTGGAGGATTGAGATCCTCAAGGAAAGTGAAGGTAAGCATTTGGTAGATACTCAATGAAAGATCTTAGAACTGCTGTTGTTTCTGTTTTCCCTCCAATTTTTCCCAACAGCATCTCTCTTGTCTTGTCATCATTCATTTGCTAAATTAAACTCAGAATCCACTAGTATCAGGAATCTGGGAAGGATGAAAAAAAGGACAAATGTGGACTTGGGAGCATTTCAGGAATCTGCTGCTTTTCCGGGCGGGGGCTGAGATGTCTGGAATGAGGAGGCCAGCAGGTTTGCAAACAGCCGAAGCCCCAAGTCGCAGGAAAAGGGGTTCGAGCTCCTCCCCGACAATCTGTGTTTTTCCTGTGGCCTAGAGGCACGCCCTCAGTTTCACGTAAAAGTCTTTGTTTATGCAGCTGCCAACACTCTACATGCCTCTCCCCGCCGTCAAGAAATTTCTGTGTTTGCACTCCGATGGAAATTCTGGACATGACACTGTGAAGCAATACCAGAAGAGGAAATATCTGAAAGAAGACTCTCCCCAGCACTGCTGGAGGGAGGGGCGTCCATAACGCCGAGACGTTCAGGGACCCCCAAAGGGATTTCTACTTCTCACCCGCCCTGTGCACCAGAGTCTCTGAAGCTCTATGTTGTACAAACCCTGATGATGATCTTCCACAAACCAAACTCTGAACATTATTGGTGTTTGCACACTGTCCCTAAGCTAAGACACAGCCACATAGAAGCTACTAGCTCTGTTTACTAAAACACATTTAGATAATTGATGTAGTTTAAACGTAAGAAGTATGGTAGAAACTCCTGGTTGCCTATCCAATCTCCCCTCACCACCCTTTCTTCCTTAAAGAAACACTATTTTAATAGTGTCAAAATGTTTCTAGCTATAAATTACATTCATCATGCTTCCTTAAAGAGAGGAGTAGGCAATAAAGTACAAACACAAGTAACACAAACACAAGTAAACATAAGTTAAAGGAGGGCAGGGGAGTCACTTAAAGAGGGGGATCATCTTTTGTCCTCCCCCTTCTTCCTTTTAAAATGAGGATATTAAGGTGAGGGCTCCACAAATTATATTGTGACTATAATGTCACCTTAATAATGGAAGCCAGGGGCTAGGGAGGGTGAAGCAGAGAAAAAGAATTAGCCTTTGTCCCCGAGTATCAGTCAAGGTGAACACCAACGTTTAGTTCAGAAGCGAGCCTCAGTTCAGTGCACGGACTCACTCACGCTGGGCATGTGGCAGTGCTGTTGGCCCAGAAATCGGCAGGAAAGAGCTGCTCTCCAGGTCTGAACACCTTCACTATATAGGGCACAGGTGGCAATCTGGCAGCCAGAAGCCCAGCCTTCTGAGTCACGGCCAAAACTCCATTTGGGTAAACTCATTACTCGCACACGTGCCCTCATTTCCTGATAGATTTCACTCAGATAGGGTAGTCCTCTGCTTAGCTTCCTCATGTTATCACTTATTGCATTTGCTAATGGGAAAAAAACTGCTCTAGGAAAATATCCAAAAGCAGTTGATTGGTGTGTACTTCAAGGCAGGCTGTAAAAGAATTTGTTTAAATTAGCTATGACCTTACATCATGTGAATGCCCCCCGTGCACACATTATTCTAGTTCCCTTTACTAAGGCATATTTTATGCAACATTAAGCACTGAATGAAAAATATGTTCTTTTCCTCTCCTTATCACTTCCCAGGCTTTCTGATTTGTCTTCTGTTTTTCTTTTTGATGCATAATTAAAAATATTGGGACATTACTAAGACAAATAGTGAAAGGATAGAAAACTAAAAAAGATTTTTGCCTTATTAAAATTATTACTAAGCAATAAAACTATTTTCATCTTGTTTGGATTATTACAAATAATTTCTGTTTTTTAATTCCCAATAGTTTGTATAATAGATAAGTACTTACATGCTCAGGAGTAGGTTTGGAAATTGTGCTCCTACATGGATTTTATAGTAAGAATAACCGCAGCTATTATATACCATATATTAATTGGTAAGTGCTTATACTTTTAACCCTCAAAAAAGCCCAAAGTTGGTATTATCCAGTGATCTCCATTTCACAGAAGAGCAAACAATGGTTAATAAAAGTTTTAGCAAGCTCGACAAAGTAGGGCCATATTCTAAACCCATTCTGCCCAGTGCTAAAACCTGGATTTTTAACCAGCACACCAGGGATAGAGAGAGGACTATTCTTCTGCTATGATCAGATACGAGGCAAATTTTATATGTGATGCTGAACACAGGAGACCACCCTCCAGGTTCTACCCAGAACTGTGCACCCCCAGCTCGTGTGGCACCAGCTACATCTCCATCCTCGCGGTGGGAATCACTCATTCCCCATCAGTGACGACACAAAGAAATTTCAAGGTGAATGAATTTCTAAGCCATTCAATAGAATGAATAACAAACCCATTTAAAAATAAAGTGAAGCGCTAACAAATAAATGGTGAAGAACAATTATCTTAATTTCTTAACAAAATCTTAATGTGTAATTTAAGTGAAATATTTTAGAGTTATTGTAAAGGTGTGCTATTTTAAGAAATGATAGAGAAAATTAATATATACATATTTTTAAATCTTGATGAGCTTTTTTAAATTAAGAGATAATTCACATACATCCTCATATATGAAGCTGATCACAGTAACCAAACCATCTTTTTTGGTTGGTAAAGCAGATATTCACAATAGCCTAGTTGTTTCAATAGCCTAGTTCAATCTCTGCTGCCTAATTTTAATGAGTATTTCTTCTGTTTCCATTAGTGGTCTGTAATTCACCAAGCATGTTGCATCCCCTTTTCCAGTAGTTGTTTCTTGCTCTCTTAGGCTGTACAATTGTAAAAGATATATTAAATCTTTAAACATTTCTAATGCCAAAACAAGCTGAAAGAGTAATGTCACTATATTTACAACTTTAGGTCACTGTCGACAATGTAATCAACAATAATTTGGGGGTAATAAAAATGTTTTTGATTAATATACTTAAACAGAAAATCTAGTATACAAACTCAATATATATTTAAGAATTTGCAAATGGGGAGCAAATGTTTTTTTGCCATGCTCTACACTTAGCGAGTTTATAAGTGAATAAAAGTTTTATGTGGTGGCTCACACTCAGGCTTTCTTAAGAATATGTCTTATTCAATATCACAGACATCTTTGAGAACAGCACTGTGCATTTAAAAGGTCAGTAAGATGACAGAAATTGTGCAGAGTAACCCCTGTATATTCTTTTAGTTGGAGCAAGGTGCCCCAGTCACAAGTTTTGATACTGCTGGGCTACTTCCAAATTAAAAGGCATATTCTGTCAGAACTTTGTCCTAATGTGAGCATCACAAATATGGAAATCCACTGTCATAAGTCACTTTTCAAAGGCGTGCACGTGCAAGGGGATTGTCTGATTTTTATTACTCCTAAGAACATAGACAAAATGTATTTGTTCTAATTTTTAATGACTTAAACATTTTTTATATGTCCTGGTAATCCAAGAATATTATTATAAAGCAGTATGTTTGAAGAAAAATGCAGTAAAACTTAGCAGAATTTCACTGGACAAAAATACTTATTTTTCCATGTCACAGAATTTCACATCTATCACAGGGCAGAGGCTGATTCTATTCTGTTGTAACACAAAGACAATGGCACAAGTCACTTGTTCTTTCATCTAATTCTGAATGATATTGTTTTAAAATATACATGACATTTCTGTATTTTCATAAAATACATTAAAATGCCATCAGGGGCTGCCAGAGTTCATAAAAACAATCTTTAGAACCTGCTCTAACAGTCTTCACACTAGAAAAACGGTAGCAATTCCGAAACTCTAACAGCTGCAGCGCTCTCGCGTTTGGAGGGGCTGGGTCGTCAGCGGCTCTTGAGAGTCACACCCAGAACCCTGTAAACATGTGACAAATAACACCGAGCTCTTCCATCCCCCCATCCACTCCTCTGCTTGGTGTTGAGGTATTTTTGTCTAGTCTGGGACTTGACACTGAGTGTCGTACCCACAGTTCTGTCGAGAAATCAAGGAGCCACAAGTCTTCAAGCCCCACCCAAAGGCCCCAAGGCTTGTGTTGTGAGTGGCTCCAGCCCTGACACCTCGATCATCCAGGTCACCAGCAGGAGAGCTGCTGCGTGTCTGCCACGAAGTCAAAGCAGGCCTCAGCTGTGCCCCCAATATTTCCGGATACAGTGGGAAAGTCTGACACTCACGTAATTGATTCCAACACAAGTAAGGCCTCAAGAAGTTCCCAAGTAGGCAACGGTTACTCTTGTGTTCAGAAGAGTGGGGGACATTGGGCATGGGCTTCATTAACAACAAGATCCTTTATTTGAGTTCCAGCTTGGAACAAAATTTCCAAGGCAGAGAAGAGGGCAGAGGTACAACATAAAGTTGTAAGATGTGAAGTTTCATTGGATTTTGGGGAGAATGTGTCATAATTTCATGCAATGGGAAGCCAGGGCATATAGGAAAATATATACAAGCATTATGGATGAAAAGAAACGTTGAGGTGAAGAGCCACAAAACTCAGGCCATAGGATTTAGATTTTATTCTGGGTGCTATAGTGTGGGATTGCTAAAGGTATTTAATAAGAAAATAACAGCATATTTGGATCAATGTCAGAATAGCGTTTCTTTTCTGTTCCTTTAGCCAGGTCAGCAGCCCTAACCCAATCCGCTTAAATTTCTCCAGGGAAGACGCTGCACCATTTAGCAGGAGGAGCCTGTGGTGGATCGGCCGGTGTTGTGTCAGGTGTTGGCTGTGTGATGAGTCCACCGAGATGTGGTCTCTCACCTCCAGAAGTCCACAGTCTAGTGGGGAGACAGGCAGTCGGGAGGCAGAGTTGGCACACGGAGGAGGCCACTGTGGCGGGGCTCTGGCGGAACTCAGAAAACAGCTAACCTGGTCTACCTGCCGTTAACAACGAGGGTTGCTGGGGAGCGAAAACAAAGGCAGAATGCCCCATTAAATTTCAGTTTCAGAATGAATTAATTTGTTAGTATAACCCTGTCCCAAGTATGGGGATCTGCAGTTTTAGCTGGCAACCCTCCTGACAACACTTCTTGAAGAGGGATCTGCAGGAAGAGAATCTTGAAGGACAGGAACTGACCAGATGAAATACGGTAAAAAGAAAACTGGAGGCAAAGAGCGACATGCGAGACATGGAAGCATAAGGCAGAATTGCTCACTTGGAAACCTGCAAGGAAATTCAAGGTGACTGGGTCACAGAATGGCCACAGTACAGTGGCAAGGAGATAGATTTGTGAGGGCAGACGGGAGTCAGAGCACATTGGCATTGGCCTTGCTGATAGGTTCAGTATGAATTCCTGCTTTCCAGAACTGACAGGTCCCTACGTGATGCCTGACAAATGCATAGGTCATAGCTAGGGGACCTAATACATCTGAACACATTACTTATTCTTTCTAAACAGTGATTTCAAACTTTGGCATTCTCTTCCAGGCGCCTTGTGCCTTCCTCCTCAGCATCCTAACCAAAGGACTTTGCTTTCTTCTTCCCAAAAATCAAATGGGATGCTACCATCTCCAGCATGCCCTTGCCAATTACCCGTCCTCTTACGCTCAGAACCACCACCTTGGCCCCTGCTGCTGCTGCAGCGATAACCATCGCTAGGAAATTGCTTGACTAACTTTTCTTATTATTTTTACTCTTTTCTCAGTGGAAAAAGTCCCTCTCTTTTCAGCCAACTGATATACAGGGTGCGGAAAAAGTAGGTTTACAGTTGCTTACATGGAAAATAATGTAGTGATTAATAAAGAATAATACAAGCAAATAAAGTATTTCATGTAGTCACAACTGTAAACCTACTTTTGCCCTGTCCTGTATACCCAACCTCATGCACCTAAACCTTTGCTGTAAAATCCATCCATCTTTTTCTAAGTACGCTCGTCTTCCTTCACACTGACCCTTTGCCTAGCCTGCTCCACCCGCACCTCTCCTGGTTGGTCTCTAGTCCACATGAGCTTGTCAAAGTCTCTTCCACCTCAAACAGAAGATTCTCCCTCATCCTGTCCCATGGGCATCCTTCTGTATCTGTAAAAATGCACCCTCATCTGAACTTACTGAGATTCGCCTTTGGTCCCCTTCTTTCTGATAAACCATCTTTTAGCAAGGTGACAGCACATAGCACTCAGAGCCTGTACATGAAAGTTTAAAACTAGCATGCACTGCTCCAGGACTCTGAAACATTACTTGATAGACATACTTTGAAAACAACACTTTTTTCTACACAGGTACATACAAGCTAACTCATATTTGGTAAATCTTCCATGTCAAACCTTATCCGAACCAAAATTCAAATTGATCTCATCTCACAGAATGTTTGCACAGAGTGGTACCCTATTCCAAAGTACACATACTACTTCTGCAGGCAAATCCTGATTTTAAGCAATCCTTTGCAACACTTGCCAAACTGAACGGGGGATTGTTTTCATGGCCCTGGCCCTCTCCGTGCCCAGGCTTTCACACTGCCCAAGCCTCCTTTCGTTCACAGCCCCTGCGCTCACTGACTGTGACTTGGTGAGGTGCTTGGCCTCACTGAAATTCTTGACTTCCTCTACACTGAATCATTTGCTCATGCGTTCATTTACTCTGCCAATATTTAACGGGTGCCCTTTGGGATAGGGCACGTGCTATGCTGTGCCTTATTTATTATTTTTGAATTGCCACTTGCTTTATTAATGAACAGAGTAAACCTTTCAGTAATTTTAAAAGTATTGTTCTTAGACATGTGAAAGGCTATATTCCAGTTTTGCCCAAAAGTCATGAATTACTTTAAGTGAAATAAAATAATTCCAACTTGCTGGGTCTCTCATTTTAGTTGGGAAAAAATCAATGGAATACTGTGAGGAACAAATGAGAAAAATGATATGTTTACATGAATACTTAATGAAATGATTGCATGTCTTATGGAAATGATACAGAGTCTCGGTGAGAAGGTAAAACAGCAGTGAATGCTGGGCTCAGATTCTTTAGTTTTTCATGAATTCGAGACCTGACGACATAAGCACTAGCTACATATAAATGTAGTATTTTAAAATGTTGATGTGAAATTTTGTCAGAACATGGAGATAGGTAAGCAATTATAATAAGCCAAGAAAAGCACTTTAATTAACCTTCCTTCATCTGGAAATTTCAGATGATCACCGAGTTTCTGGGCACCGGCGTGATGACACACACGACGGATCGCTCTGACACCTAACGCCTGCCTTCGAGGTAGAATGCTTTTTTTGGGAAAATCATTCAACTGTTCTTCAGACAACTTAACTATTGTGTTGTACTTCTAGGAACCAATCTACAAGTGACTCCACTTTCAAGTTTGTCAACCAAACCAGAGGTTCCTGTCAGCAGCTGACTGATATCAGCCCCCTGGGAAACAAAATTCATCTCAAATTTGATCTTCAATTTAAAACGTATTGGAAAAATATTTAAATGTCATCAAAAGGTTAAATAATAATGGCTCATACATACCTCTGCTTACGATGTAAGTTGTTTTATCACTAAAAGAGGAAATTACAACTCAAATAGATCTTTTAAAATGGTTTTATTTTAATTATAATTCCATCTTTATTTGTGGGTTTCTAACCTTTCATTGAGAACAAATTGTTTGCTTAAAATTCAGTTCTTTATAGAGATGTGTTCTATTACTGAATCAATTGTCATTCTTCTTTTCCATTCATTTAATATAAATCTTGATTTTTATATTATAAAAGCTCTTTGAGAATAGAAAATCCTTATTAACTCTAAATAAACATCTTTAAAACTAGGTATATACTCAGCAGCTACAAAACTAAAACTAATGCTATATTTTCTTTTCCTAATTTATTTTTAGCATAGTTGACATACAATATTATATTAG
Organism: Tonatia bakeri; assembly: GCA_004024845.1. Taxonomy (NCBI): domain Eukaryota; kingdom Metazoa; phylum Chordata; class Mammalia; order Chiroptera; family Phyllostomidae; genus Tonatia; species Tonatia bakeri. The sequence goes on from PVIA01003117.1 coordinate 88,673, forward strand.
TTTCAGGTGGACAACATAGTGATTTGACATTATGTACCTTAAAATTTGATCTAATGGTAACATTATGTAATAAAAATAAATATTCCAACTGTTTCCAACAATAATAAAGAATATACTGTTAATAAGCATTGAGGAGATTATTCGCTGAGAAATTAGGGACATTGGGTAAAAATTGTTTTTTTTAGAGGAAATGTTTCATAGTGAGCCAATTAGAACAGAAGGTATATCATGAAGAGTGTGTTTTTCAATAGAGTGTACATATTAGCACATTTAGATCATTTCAGAAAAGCTAAGTAGGAAATGTAGGTTTCACGTGAATGTGGCCCGTGCTCCAGTGAACAGTTGCTCAGCTTCCGCGATGCTCCGTGGTTTCTGCCCTTTTCCTTCCTTCTCCATCCCCCCGTCTACTGGAGAGGAACACAGCCAAGTTCAGTGCCTCCCAGCCCCACGCAGCTGCCCTGCGACACTGCCACTGGCACCCACTCCATCCATCTGGCGCCCGTCTGAGCGGGTTCCCTCTACAACTGTTGCCATAGCAGCGGAGAAGAGGGCTGCGACTGGCTGGGAGGGAGGAGGGTACACATCATGTCCTTCCCTGCTTCCCACTGAGACTGTGAAGTGGTTCCAAGGCCCCACTGAAAATGTGGCAGAAATAAGCAGATTCACAGAAGACATCCATGATAAAGGAGCACCTTTTCCAAAGGGAAATGAATGTGTGTGAGTGAGAAACATCTGTACCCTACAAATTGAGAATTAAGGTGCATCCTCTTATGGTCAGAAGGAGACACAGATTATTTCAGGGTGAAGGTCATACAGGAGGGTTTTTCGGCCTTCACTGATAGAGAAGTAGAAGAAAAGCTATAAGCATAACTATTAGATCAATGTTAGAAATTCCTTTTTAACTGAAAATCATGCACAGACTCCTCAAATTGCCACATCAATATTAGATTGCATATAAAGGTAAGCAGGGTCTAGCTACTATAACTCCACGTTACAAACCATTACCAACTATTTAATTCTTGTTTTAGAGAACCATACAGTATACCTTCATGTTTCCAGAAAAAAATACATCCTATCAGAACTTCACCAAAACCTTCTTTAATTGTATAGGTTCTGAGAGTCACCAGGAGTCCATACAAACATGTATGCAGAAAGATAAAATACCATAAGCCAAGACACTGAACACTTAGAGGACACTAGAAATCAATGACTTCTAATCTTAGCTTAAGAAAAGCCTGCCTTGAAAGCTTCTGGCAAGTAGGAATATCACTAACTTGTAAAGTCCATATGATGATTACTAAGCTGGGAATACGTCTTACAAGGTCATCTTGTCTTTCTCCTGCCTCCAAGTCAGACTGGAGAAAAATCCAGGCCAAGGCTGCCACGTCCTGCTTTTGAAAGCTACAGGGAGTCAGATTATGTCGCCTGTTTTACAACCCAAATTATTCTCCATGGTCATCATTTTCACCTTTTTGTCATTTAAATTACAGGTGATAGATGACCAACTTTCCCTCAAATATTCAGCACTACCTCGGGAGTATTTGTACTATAACCAAATATTGCACATTGTCTTTTGTGGAAAAAATAAGAAAAAGAGAAAGAGAAGATACTAACAGTCACAGCCACGCAAAGCTTCGGGACCCGGGACAGCCTCAATGAAAAGACTGACATTTTCGAGCAATCCCATTAAAGGCCTGGCTTTCCTTTATCAAATCTGTGACTTACTATTGACCTGTAATGTAACTTCACCAGTTAAAGGAAGGGTGCTTCTAGTGGATATTGGCTAAATTTGAGACACTCGGAGAATACGAGCCTGCTATTTTTTAGCAACAGTAACCATGTGGCCTATCCGCAAGGCACGTGTTTGTTTCCAGATTAGAGCGTTTCAAACGTGAACAAATGGCTTTTATCTTCATCTCATTCTCTCTAAATTTATCTGAATGAGTGTTCAGCCTGCTGTTTAAAATACCATGATCACATTTTGTCTGCCCTGCAAATACTCACTAGGTGTCCACCCTGCCCAACATGCCTTTTCCTTACTTTTCAAGTCCTAAAACTTGGTTGACACAAACATACTTCTTTGAGCCTTATAGATTATTACTATTAATGCTAGTATTTCATATGCTCTCAGCACTGTGTCATTGTCTTACAAATCAATCTGTTACCTTTGTTACCATGAGGGCACCTCCACCCAAAGAAGAGCGGTGAGATTATCACACAAGGATGTAATAACCCAGAGGTAAGAGTAACTCAGGAGATTTGCTTGTTCAGGGGAGTGAAACATGTTTAGGCTATTTGGGTGAGATAAAGTTGCATGTTAGAGTATGTGAAGGTATAGTAAACTGAAAATTTCAACTACACATGCTCCCAAGGTGGGGAAGGGGGGGGGTAGAGGGAGGGAGGGAAGGAGGGAGGGAGGGAGGGAGAGAGGGAAGGAAGGAAGAAGGAGGGAGGAAGGAAGGAGGAAGGGAAGGAGAAAGAGAGAGAGGAAGGGAAGAAGGAAAGGAGGGAGAAGGGAGGGAGAGAAAGAGGGAGGATGGGAGAGAGAAGGAGAGAGAGAAGCATGCATTGGAAGAGTCGAGAAGCCTCCCACCAGTGCCACAGCCAGGCCTGCTGGCTGCTGAGTAAGCATGGCCTGACGCACAAAGGCTCTGGTTCCTTCCTCTCGGTTTGTACAGCATGCGCTTGCCTCTCACAGCAGGCGTGTCTCAGCGGGCCAAGTGTGATGCCAGTGTTTGACGATAAACCTTATTCCTTTAATAAGCCCCCAAAATGCAAGCCAACTATTTCAACTTGTATTCAACTAAAATACAGTGATATTTTCTAATATGAGCATGAACACTGACGGTGTTAGCACTATTGATTGATATTTATGCTGCTGTTATGAGGGATTTTCAAGTTTGTTTTTTCACTATAATCATATACAATCTAGAATCTAAAAAAAAGATCATCATTGCTATGTATCCTGTCATGGACGGTAATTGTTCTTCAGACATCAACATGCCCCGGCTGAAACACCCTCCAGGCCAACTGCGAAAGCTGTATTTTGATTCCAGAATCATCATGCAAACTGCAAACTTTTGAGCATTAACTGAGTTTCCCTGTCACCTTGGTAAGTAAAGGGATTTTGCTGAATAGTGCAGTACATACTAACAGTGCCTTATTTCAAATGGAACATCATTCACTGTAAATTAATAAAATAGAATTATACCAACATCCTGCATCTGCCAGAATTTTGGTAGGTGATAGCAGTGCTTGAATGACAATATGCAGCTGGTTTGCAGGAGCTTGTGGTCCACCAGATAAATGACATGACTTACTACTGAGACTGAGGGTTTATAGAAGGTGCTTCAGGAGCAGAGATGGAATGACCAAGACTTCCTGGAGAAAACAAGGCAGACTTCTCTGAAGGGGCAATGATACCTCAGCGGAGTCTTAACAAGCAGTCAGGAGATTCCCATGTAGACAACAGAAAGTGAGGGGCACCTCAAGTAGAAGCATCTATATACACATGACATAAAAACTGAAGTGAGACAGACTCAGAGATGGAGAGCAGGCCCAAAGCTGTCGGGTGAGGGGGCTTGATGGGAAGGGTGGAGGGATGAACAAAAAATAAAGAGAAAAACTCATGGACACAAGCAACAGTGTGGTGATTGCTGTGGGGAGGGGGTTGGAGGGAGGTGGGGCACGTTATAGGGGGCTAAATGGTGATGGACAGAGACTGACTTGAGGTGGTGAACACATAACATAGTGTACAGACAATGTGTTGTAGAATTGTGCACCTGAAACCTGTATAATTTTGTCAACCAGTGTCACCCAAATAACTTCAATTAAGAAAAGTAAAAAAGAAGAAGAAAGAATTGAACTGCGTGCTCAGGAAACTTCCTCCTGATCGTGTGACTAGAATACAGTGTCAATAGGGCCAGGACTCTCTTTAACTTGTTCATTGTAGTGCCCACCAGTAAACGAGTGGATCAAAGAACTGTGGTGTATTCACACAATGAGATACTATGCAGCAGAAAGAGAGAAGGAGCTCCTACCTCTTGTGACAGCATGGATGGAACTGGAGAGCATTATGCTAAGTGAAATAAGCCAAGCGGTGAAAGACAAATACCACATGATCTCACCTATAAGTGTAACCTAATCAACAAACCAAACAAGCAAGCAAATTATAACCAGAGACAGGGAAATAAAGAACAAACTGACAGTACCCAGAGGGGAGGGAGTAGGAGATAACAGGAGGAAAAGGGGGAAGGGTCATAAAGGGGCATGTATAAGGGACACATGGACAAAGCCAAAGGGGGATAGGATCGAGGGTGGGAGGTAGGGATGGGTGGGGTGGGGGGGGAGGGATTTGAGGGGGAATGGAGACAACTGTGCTTGAACAAAAATTTAAAAAATGCCATTAATAAAAAAAAGGAAAAATAAAACAAAATAAAATTTCTTCCTAGAAGAAATTGAACTTGGCTCATAGGAGGTATTTAATAAGTCTTTATTTGATTAGATGTAAGCGACTGGATACATAATCCTCTGAAGTGGAAAGCTGTGAGCAACAGCTGTGAGCTGTTTAAGATTCATATCATAAAATGTCTGTTATACGGGATATAACTAGGATTAGGTTTGAGTGTGAGTGGTAGGAAGCCCCAAATAACAGAAGCTGATTAAAAGCAAAAATTGTGTCTCTTTCTATTAAGTGTTGGCATCCTAGGCCTTGAATGGGAAACAATTAATAATCTCGCAAACCCAGTTTAATGAAGTTTGGATTTGATCATGCAGGGAATATGTTTTAAGTAGTTACTTAGTTTGATAAAATGGTTTGAATTAACTTTATAAAAGTTGACAATAATACACCACTAGTAGCAATGAGCACACCCAGTGCCTAGATTTTGGTTTCTAATGCCACTTTCCATGATGTCCCAATGGCCCAAACGGGAAGATTTTAAGCAATAAAATATATAATATAGTATTGGATTATAATCCAAAGTATAAAATAAATTTCCATGAGTACTTAAAAATATAAATGAATGATTGAATCCAAAAATAAATGCCAGATTAGAGCAAAATCTCCTTTGCAGAATAATTCCAAATAACATATGTATACACTCCTGTAAAGAAGATGGCACATAACTTTCCACCTGTTACATGCAGGGTGCACATGGTGAATTCCTTGTAAAGAATACAGTGAGGAGAAACCTGAGAAACACTACATAAGTTTGGTGATCAAGACTATCCTCACCTTGACGTTATATTCATAGCATACACATTTGATACAAATGTACCATCAGTTACCTCTATGGTCTCCTTCCCGGAAACTCACAGCTCTTGCCTACCCACAAGAAAAATACCAAACGAACCCTAATTAAAAGACATTTAATAAAATATTTTCCTCAAAACTGTCATTTAAAACAAGGAAAGTCTAAGAAAATGTCACAGTCCAGAGGAGGCTAAGGAGACACGAGGACTTAATTTAATGCGAATTTTGAAAGGGAACCTGGACCAGAAAAAGAACATTAAATTGAAAAAAATCAGGTCTGAATAAAAGCATGGACTTCAGTTAATGATAATGCTTCATCATCAGTTCATTAGCTTGACAAATATACCGCACTGGGTAAGATGTTAATAAATAGGAAGACTGGTGTGGGATATATGGAAACTCTCCACACTATCTTTGCAACTTTTTTGTAAATAGGAAACTATCATAAAATTAAGTTTATTTCAAAAGTTAGGATGCTGAGTTTAGGCTCTGCAGAAAGATGTTAAATTTCATCCATGGCCTGCATAGGGAAGGATAAGTAAGACCTTCACCCTCACATAAGGCGCTGACGTCCTGCAGGGCAGGGCCTACCAGCCGCCTTTCTGACATGGATTCCCTATGTCTTCACTCTCTTCACAAACCCTGTTTTATCATCCCCACCTTATAGTTCAAGACCTAATGTCAGGTTCCTGTTAAAGGTGAGATCATATGATCTAAACAACAAAACAAAGAAACAAGCAAAATATAGTCAAAGACACTGAAATAGAGGACAGGCTGACAGTGAGTAGAGGGGAGGAGGGAGGGAATTTCAGAGGAGAATGGGAAGGGTTTACAGGAGCAAATACAAAGGACACATGGACAAAAACTAAGGGGGGTGGAAATGGGAGGGAGGTGGGGAAGGATGGGTGGGTGGGCTGGAATGGGAGTAAAGGACAGAAAAATGTACTTGAAAGATGATTAAAATAAAATTTTTAAAAAAGTTAAAAAAAGAGACCTAATGTCAGGCTAACATATTAGAAAGCTAGCTCCTGACCCAACTAGTATTAACATATTAGGATGACAGAATTAGATCCTTTTATTCATATTTATTGAGTCAGTAACTTAGGTAAAATGTAGAGCAAGTACAATATAATTTTTTTCTGTAAGACTCAATACTTTTTTAAAAGCCACATCCCACATATGTTTTTATTATTTATTGAGTCGGCTTTCTTTTACAAATGTTAGTTAGAGGACAAACACTCTAATGCTAAATTCATAGTGGCTATTGTTGCATTCATATAAAAGGATTCTGTAAACATACTCTAAATCTTACAGAGGACTTCAGGATATTTAAAATGATTTAGAAAAAAAATGGGAAAAAGTTGCAGTAAAACAAAGTTGATTTACCAAAATACAGACAAACAGTGTATCTGACTGAAATGAAAGGTGAATGCGGGCTTCTGCAAAGAGTGAATGTTTAATAGAATAAAAACATTCCCTCATTTGTTAAGACTCACTAAGTTGCTACTCATAACACACACTGCCTTGAAAAGTGGATAGGCCACTTTTCAAAAATTTGCTCTTCTGATGAAATATATAACACACAAACATACATTACAATATAACATAATGTGGATTACATCAGAAGACTGTCCGCAGAGCGCTGAGAAAACATACGGCAGTGACACCATTTAAACAGAACATTGCAGCACCTTTGATGTGGTATGACCAGTGAGCTAGAGCACATCCAGAGAGTGGCAAGACTCAGTTTTGAAAAGAAGTGGAGAGCAAATACATCACCTACCTCTGCTTTCGCAATAGGTACTATTTAAGAGAAAACAAAAAGTAAAATTATAACCTAAATAATTCAGAAGAAGCCTTGGAAAGAGAGCTTATAGGAGAGTCTATTAGATTTTTAAAAGGAAGGAAGAAGGGAAGTTGAAATGGAATTAAAAAATACACAAAAACTACATTGTCTACATGATTAAATTGCAAAATCAAACTAATCCTTACCAGCACTAAAGATACATCTTAAAAGGTGTGAAATCATCCAGGTTAATATAAGCAGTTATATAGGCTCATTATTTATAGACCTACATAAAGTAGCACCCACATTAATGGATATAAGTGAAAATTAGAAACTTGCAAGTGTCTCATAATATAAATATTTCTCTAAAGGCACAAATTATCAGAAGCTAAAGAGTAAAACATCTGGTATTTTGATCAACTGCCTTGTTTTTGTTTGTTTCTTTGTTTGTTTGGCTAACAAGCTCTCTCACTGGTTAGTCATCCTCTGAACTAAAGAATATATTAAGCCCAACAGGCTGAAAAAATCTTAAAATTTCTCCTCCTCAACTTCTAAGTTAAAGAAAAAACATAATGACCAATACCTTCACATATTCTGGGACTGCTGGTTAAAAACCCTATGCTATTATTTAACACCCTCAGGAATCAGTAGTCTCTGTGGTAAAAGTCTCCCACGAACACCCTCGAAGTCTTTTCTCCTATTCCTCACTCCTCCGTATCACTCCTGCCTGAATCACGAAAAGAGTCTCCTAACCATTCTCTTCACTTCCAGTATTTCTGCTTCAACCCAATGCTCTTGCCGTGGCCAGAGTGATCGAAATAAACACTAACTGTATCATGGAATTCAAAACTTTCAAGGACTATTCTTCAAATAAGAATCAAGACCAAATTTCTTGCTGACTTTGAGACCTGGTATAATTGCTCCAAATCTATTTTTCAAGGATTTTTTTTCTCCCTCAAAATGTAATCTTTTTTTTATCAGGACACCAGTCTTCCCAGAAATCTTTGCTTCTTGTTAATCTAATCACTTGAAATAACTTTTGCCTCATCTCACCCCAGCTGCTGAAACTACTTATGTTTCCAAATACAGGGGAAAGGCTCTGGAACAGAACACGCGTTTGATGACTCTACAGAACTGATGTGAAACGTATTCTCAATTTTCATGTGAGAAACTCCTGACAAAAAATATCAGTCTCTACTTGAATATTTTGAAAATAATTCATTGCTTCCTGAGGCAATTCACTATAAACATTTTTCTTGAAATTTTCATCTGGTTATCCAGAAAACCCTGCTTAAATTGGAGTGTTTTTAAATGTTCTTTGTGCTAAATTTCACTAGTTATAAAGTTCCTTATTTATTTTTGGTTTATCCAATGATAGTTTAAAGATAAGAACTATGCAACTAGATGTATGCCCACAAAACCTTATTATGGCATATAGAACATATGTGCACAGTTTAATTTTAACATATGGGGGACAGAAGGAAAATCATAGCTGATGTCAAAACACACGACAGCTGCTGCTAGTCTACATTCTGTGAAGTCCAACATGCTGTTTTGGTCTTTTCTTATAGAAAATCTAGCTTCCCAAAGACAGTCTAATGATCAGCAATGGGACTACTTATATGATACCAGACTAAGAAACATCAAGAATTAGCATATTTGCTCAAAACCACTAGTTGAGTTATTACTGAAACTGACAACCATTTATTCATTCAATGAATACTCACTGAATATCTATTGATGCCTTAGAGAAACATAAACAAAATCATATGGCCATAAGTACCATTCAAGTCAATTCAAGAAAAAAATGTGTTACACTTCTACTCTGTACAAACTACTGTCTTTATAAAAAGAAACCACTCTTGTCTTTATGGCTATTGTCAAATACTAGGAAGGCCAAATATATGTTTTTATAACAAGTAGGGCTGTATAATGTATAAATAAGATATAGTATTCATTTAATGACACCATTGTGAATGAGACCACAGTTCTACTGAAGTCTCACATTAAGTGGACACAGAGAGAGCTCACCTAGCCCAGCAGCCACTCCAAGCAATGTATAACCACATAAGGAATTATATCCTTTCAGATTTTAAGAATATTTGTTACTGGTTTCAAACATTACACATATAAACCTTGGAACGTTGCTTTTAAAAAGTAATGTTGAAATGCATCAATAAAACAAAATATAAGCCCATCAGAATATTTTATTAAATTTACCAAACACTGTTTTTTAATTATTTAAAGAAAAGTACAGAAACATGATCTATGAACATAGAAAGTGACTCTCTATGATATGTAAATGCAAGTCAACTTTTAATTGATGACTCTATGTTGGGAAACCCCAGTATTTCTTCTAACTTCCCAGCCCATTTCTTACTTTATGTTAATATCCACCACCTAGACCTCATTCAATGAAACTGTTCACTTCCTCATTAAACAAACTCACAGGCCACTCCTTTATCTGCCCTTCTGTAGGAGGTTCCCTCCCTAAGGTTGGCTTTTCTCCACCTGACCCATTATTTTCTGTGTGGTTCACATCTTCTCTCCTGAGCCCACCCCTGCCTGTTTCCACCCTGAGCAATCTCTCTCTCCTTAAACTAGAAGAGTACTTGTAGTTTGGAGAAAACATTTGGTTTTTGATGAAATACAGCATACCAGCCATATTGCCAGAAGAACGGGTCATGAGAAGCAACATTCACATTATAAAACTAATTTTTTAAAATATTTTACTTATTTATTTTTAGACAGAGGGAAAGGGAGGTAGAAAGAGAGGGAGAGAGACATCAATGTGTGGTTGCTTCTCAGGTGCCCTCTACTGGGTACCTGGCCCACAACCCAGGCATGTGCCCTGACTGGGAATCAAACTGGTGACCCTTTGGTTCCCAGGCTGGCACTTAGTCCACACCGGCCAGGGCCATAAAACTAATTTTTTTAATAAAAGACCTGAGAAGCGATATTACCTTCTTCTGTTGCTCTTTCTCTTCTAATCCTTTCAGCATTTCTTGAGATACAAAGATATAATGGTCAGGACTCATAACTAAAATCTCCTCCCACTGGAGTAAGTCATAGACTGAATTGGTATGTTAATGTGTGGCAATAGAGTTATAGATTCACTAACTGATTATTACAACATCTAAGATGTAAACAAATGTCCTCTTGTGAAGTTTCTCAGGACAACATTCGAGAGTAGAAGTGCAAAGTCTTCGGTCATAGTACTTGCATATTTAACTACTTCTAAAGAGGATCTTAGGGCCTTGTGTACAACTCCATCAGGAAAAAAAGGTAAAACTGCTTGATGTTTTTATTAACATGGCTGGAGGCCTTTGATTTCATGAATAAGAATAAACTATGAGCATAAATTGTATGAACACAGTGTTGATTCCTGGATATTCATGGTGAATAAGAACCTGTACCATAATTCTGACATGACAATCAGAATTAGCAGGGATATCCTCTAATTGGAGATAATGGGGGTAAAAATGAGAATGCATTCTGATTACCCCTCCTTTTCACTTCCATCTTGATGAGCTGAAACTACTATTGGATGAGGCGGTTGCATTCATTTCTCCTCACCATCACTCTACCCCCACCTCGCCCACACAAACACACATGTGTGCATGTTCACATATATTTGTATTGTGAAAAACAAAGAGACATTTTTCCACATGTAGATTATAATATGATCTCAGTTTAGATTATCTTCCATGACAGAGATTGCATTCCCAAAGGCCCCCCTCTTTAAAAACAGAAGCATGTTTTTGGTTGGGGTCAGCATATTGCCAGCTAAAAAACTGTATTTTGCACTAATTTTTATAAACAGAAGTGTTTGTGTGCTATAAGGCAAAGCATTAGCATCGTGGTTCCAAGGGGACTGGCTCACATGGGCTGCATCCTGTTACCTTTGGCTCTTTACCTTTCCTTCTTTTTGAAAAACATGGGGCAGTGGGGACACAATGGCTTGGGTTCCAGCAACCATCTCATAGGCATGTGACTAAGAACCACACCCTGGAGCAGTCCACTCAGAAAGCTGAAGGGAGAATGTCGTACCCACACTGAAACAATGTTTTCACCAACCGGCTTTTCACTGCCTATCTTTGCATACTTTTCCATGTGGGAAAACCACAACACCACCACCAAAAATCAATCTTTAGCTATTATAATCTAGGGTATTTGCTATATGTATTCTAATGCAGTCCCCATGGATACGCCTTCCTAAGTACTGGAAGTAAATTGAAGTTCAGATAAATTTCCCTTAAACCCAAGAAATCAGTTTTGGTAGAAGACACTTGATTAATTGGTTCATATCTAAAAGGCTCATACTGCCACTTAATTTATGTAGTTGCTCAGAGTAACAATTTAAGACAAGTTTATCCTAAAGGATATACCCAGAAAGTATTATCTCTTCAAATTAGAAGTTTTCAGTATAGTTTATTAACATTTCCTTTGATTATTAGCTAGTACATCTGGCAATAATTCTCTAATTTTTTCAGGTGAACATTATGGAGAATGAAACCTATAATGTAGAACATTTGGCGTCTCAGTAATTTATTCCTGTTTGCATTAAAGCAGACCCGAAATTGCTACGGCCAAAATCTCAACTCAGCTTGTGGACATCACATGTATCCCTATCTACAGAGCAGGCAGAGAGCCTTCTCTTCAATCGCACAGCGCGTCACTTCTGCGCAGGCGCTGTGCCAGCCTGGTCACAGAGCTGGCGGATCTCACTGGCCGCGGGGCACATCCTCTGGCATCACTGGCATGAGCAGGGCTCCGAACAAGATGCACAGGACTTGGAGGAGGTCCTATTAAAAGCGAAGGGAACCTGATGCACACAGCTTGAGGAGGCCCAAGAAAAGAAGTGCCAGGGCCCTGCTGGTGTGCGAAGAGGTGCAGGAGGCATGATTCTGGCAAGCATTGCCTTGGGGAGTGAAGGCCATCGAAACTGCAGGTGAGGGGTGATTAGGGAAGAGGAAGAGCTCCACCCGGGGATCATGACTCTGCAAAAGCAACAAAAGTACGTGGTGAAATACTCTGAGCCAAGAAGTTAGTGATGAAGAGAAAGGGAATCTGGTATATATCAAGAGCAAAAAGGAAACTGAAGAAATAAGAGTAATCTTTGTAAGCTCCCAGACACAGCAGTTTCCTGAGAGAAGAAAAACAGAGCGAATGCCTTCATACAAGATTCTTAGTGCCCAAGTAGACACAAATACTACTAGTGCAAAAACATTTACATATATATATAATTTTATATAATTTATATAATTTTCACAGAGGGTGCTAAAACCATCCTGGTGGCTGAGTAGTAATACAAAGAGAAATCCATCAAAATCAAATTATACATATACATATATGCATAATATATATACAGGGTGGGGCAAAAGAAGATGTACAGTTGTGAGTATGCAAAACACAGAGTTTATTCTTGCATTAATTGTGGTACTATTTTCCATATGAACAACTATAAACCTACTTTTACCCCACCCTGTACCTATACTATTTATGATACAGATATTAGGGGCACAAATCATAACCTTAACCAAGTCACAGGCAGTACATCTATTGTAGGTGCTATGAATGGATGCCCAGATTAATGCATTCTGGCAGGGCACCTGGTTGACATGGCTGTGCTCCATCTGCTTCACTGGAACAGTCCTGACCAATATTAGTTGGGAATTATGCCTGCCACAAGAGACTATGGCTCAAGAATATCTTTATGAAACTCACTTTTTAATTATCAGTCAGGGCATATTGAAGCCATTGTTCACTAGGTGACACACTCGCCTGTTGATGAGGATTCACTGGGAACTAATATTTGCATCTGGTCTCAGTTTTTTTTTTAATTTTGGTAAATATTTATTAAACAAAAATAATATGACTGCACTCAGAATGCTTCTTTTTTTATTGTTGTTCGAGTACAGTTGTCTCCATTTTCCCCCCACCACTCCCCACCTCCCCACCCATCCCCACCTCCTACTCTCAATCAGTTTTTGAAATAAGTATGCATTGGCTAAGTAATTAGTTTGTATTTAATTTGTGGACACTGTGATTATGTACATCTTTTGCTTTGACATTGTCTGTTAGAAAGCACAGAACCATATTTGCTAACCACCTCCTACAAGTACATAGTATATTATGACATTTTATATACTTTTCTTATTCCTATATTCATGTTACTTTCTCTGACCTTATTATCCTTTAGTCTTAATTTTGTCAACTATTAATTTTTAATATCTTATGATGCTTATTTTTATTAGCTACCTGAAGCCTCTTTTTGTGGATAAGAGAGGTTATGCAAATACTTTCAAAATAAATATTCATCGATGCATCCATTCAATAAGTATATTTTGAGGCTATATGTTATGCCAAAGCCTGAGTAAGATGCTATCTTTACAGTAGAGAATAAGTAGGTTTAAAGAACTTCTTTTATGGATGGACTTAAGCAAATCTTAGTTCTGTACAAGGTGGTAAGTGCTGTTGCATGTACTCTGTCCACTAGCAGAACAAGTAAATGGTAATCAATACTCTTTGGGAGGAGAGGTGCTACATTAGTCCAGGTCCTGCCAAGAAAAAGATGTCGCCCACCCGGCAGATTCTTTCCTAGGAGGGCATAAAGGCTCGCTTTCAAAGGGGTGGACAGATGCAGCTGTAACAGTGAGAGATGATGCTTGTCCCCGAGCTCTTTGCACCCTGGACCTGAAGAGACAAGGAGCGACAGTGGCTTCCCGAATCCAGAGGGGATGGTTCTATGGAGAGGGCACCCTAAAGAAGAGTGCAGCTGACCCCAGGGTCTTTGCCAAGAGAGGACCGGAACAGCTGTCCTGGCCCTTCCTGCTTCATTCTCTCCCATGGTCATCTAGTGCCTGCCAGTGGCCAAACTTAACAAAAAGCCAGAGGGCAAATTTATTCGTTTCCAGGGGCTGTAGAAACAAAGTGCCACAGACTAGTGGCTTAGAATAGCTGATGCTCTGACTCACAGTTCTAGGAGCCAGAAGTCCACAGTCAAGTTGTTGGCAGGCTGGTTCCTTCTGAGGACTGTGAGGGAGAATGCGGTCGAGGCCCCTCTCCTAGGTTCTAGCAGCCTCAGGAGTCCTGTGCTTGTAGGTGATATTCTCTGTGTTTTCACGTCATCTCCCCGATGTACATGTGTGTCTCTGTGTCCAAATTATCCCTTTCCATAAGGCTATCAGTCACCATAATGACCCTAATGACCTCATTTTAACTTGATTACCTATGTAATGATCCAGTTTCCAAAAAGAATCCCATTCTGAGGTACTGGGGATTAGTTAGGGCTTTGATATGTTTTGAAGAGACACACTTCAATGCACAAACCAAGAAATTCCACTGATGTGGTCTGCATATTAAATAATTTTTAAATTTATTTTCCATTTTCAGTCAACACGCTATATTATATTAGTTTCAGGTGTAGGACACAGTAACTAGAGATTCATATACCTCATGAAGTGATCACCCCAGAAGTAAAGTACCCACCCGCCACCACACAAGGTTATCACAACATTGTCGACTATATTCCCTACACTGTACTTTAAATGCTCGTGACTATTTCTATAACTGGCAACTTGTACTCCTTAATCCCTATTATATTTTCACACATCACCTTCACCGTGTCCATCTGGTGACCATCAGTCTGTCCTCTGTATCTTTGAGTTTGTTTGTATTCTCTTCGTTTATTTTGATTTTTAGAGCCCACATGTAAGTGAAATCACCGGTGTTTGTCCTCTCTGTTGGACTTACTTCAGTTAGCACAATACCCTCTGGGTCCCTCCACCCTGCCTCGAGTGGTGAGAGTTCACTCCTTTCTGTGGGGAGTGCTCCATCATTCATCGGTGCCACAGTGTTGTACACTCGGCCATCAGCGGACACTCAGGTTGTTCTCATAGCTTCACTATTTAAATAATGCTGCAGTGAGTATAGGGCTGTGTATGTCTTTTTGAATTAGTGTTTCTTTAGATACAGTCTCAGAACTGCTGGGTCATATGGTAATGCTCTTTTATTTATTGAATTTTGTTGAGGAAACTCTGTGTTGTTTTCCACAGTGGCTGCACCAGTCTGCATCCACACCAACAGTGCGTGAGTGTTCCCTTTCCTTCACATCCTCACCAGCACTTGTTTGTTCATTTGCTGATGACAGCCATTCGGACAGGTGTGACGTGATATCTCATTGTGGTTTCAATTTGCATCTCTCTGATGCTCAGTGACGTTGAGCATCTTCTCATGTGTTTACTGGCCATCTGTGTGTCCTCATTAAAAAATGTCCGTTCAAATCCTCTGCCCATTTTTTAACCAGATTTTTGGAGGGTGTTAAATAGTATAAGATTCTTATATATTTTGGATTTTTTAATAATTTTACTTATGTCAGCAATGAAGGAATCCAACAGTTTTTGATAATTTTGAGTCCACTATATTATTAATGAGGAAATTATTATCTTTGACAGAGTATTAGAGACTTTTTTTAATTTTACAGAGTATTAGAGACCTTTCAGTATCATTAAAACTCAGATGATATTAAAAACACTTTAGAGTTCAGCTGTTCATGGATGAGATTCCTTTAGCCAGTCTAAATTATTCCTAAATTTTAAAAGACTATAAACTAAATGACTTGGAAATGTCATTCAGCTATATTTTCCTCTTACTTAATAGCTAAAAGCCTTGATCTTTTCCCATTATTTTAAAATGTAGAAATTTACTTTCTTAACAGTCTTAATTTGATTCCTCTGAATTATTACAAAAGCCATCAATTCAGTTTTGCTTTTATTGCCATCACCTTCATTTTAGGCCACATATTTAAACTTACTGTGTAAATAATTAAATATCTGTGACAATTTTCTTTACAATCTTTGGTCAAAATCTTCACAGTCATAAGAATTAATGTTAGATTTACTAATTTGAATTAAACCTTGTGTTAAGTTTCTGACCTGCACACAATGGCCCACGGATCAGCAGCCGTGTCAAAGTGCAGGCATTAATCACTACCATTCTCTCACTGGCCTGACTTAGAAAGAAGTGTAACTTGAAGGGATAATGAATTATGCTTATAGCGTCAGTAGCTTTACCCAGAAGATTCTTTGACTTAGGAGAAACTCTTATAATGTGAATCTCTTTTCATTAACAAGATGAAGAGAAAATTTAAAAATACCAGCACTTATTATCCTTACTTTGATTAAAGTTATATTTTTCATAACCAAAAAAAAACCCCACATAAACTATAACAGGTATTCATAGTCAGTAAAACTTGTAAAAGAAAATTGGACTTTTCTGCAATGAATATGCAAAAATTTGGATAATTATGTTATTTTGCTCCTAAGTTGGAGATAGTTGAAAATCTGCTGCAAGCATAATATAATGAAAATAAAGTATTATTTGACATAGAAGTCAATATATTAAGTCCTGTACAAACTCAATTGCTTCTTTAAATCCTATTTTAAACACGGTCAGCAGAAACATTAACAAATATATACAAAGTAAGTTAAGTATGCTTAAAATAATTATTAAGACCCACAAACCAAGTCCAAATGCAAGTGAGGAATGTGAAGGTGAGGGAGTGTGACTGATTTGCCTGAGGCCCCAGAACCAGGCACCCACACAGCGAGGCTCTGGTGTCCACTACTGCTCGCTCTGCCCCTCGATGCTCCATGCCTGTTCTTGGTCTTCTTGTTGGCTGACTTGCAGCAACTCAAGGAATTGACTGTACACAACACCCGTTTCCAACTCCCACTTTTGTCAACCATTTCTTTGTTGAGGTCACTTAGTCCTTCAGACTTGACCAAGCCTCAAATTCTAGATTAGTGCCCACCTTACAGAGAAAGCATAAAGGGACTTGGTCTAAGTTCCCAAGGATACAGCCGCATTTGGGCACAGTTTATCTGATGTGTGTCTCAGTGTCTGTCTGGCATTCAGCCTCCATGAACTATGTTCAACTCTTCATCGTGAACAATCATTCTGTTGTCTTCTAAGTCCTTGAATCCACCTTCCTCTGGCCTATGCCAATCCCAGCACTCCTTCTGTGCAAGGACCAGCCCCCTGCTCCTTAATCCAGGCCTGCTGACACTGGTGTTACCAAGAAGATCTGTAGATTGCCTGTTGTTCCAAACCCTCGGTCTTAGAAAACCCCTCTCTCCCAGAGATACTCGCTTCTTTGCTTTTCCCATAGTTCCCTTTCAGATATCACGCTTCATCTCATGGATGAGATATCTTCCTTCCTGGGGTCCAGAGCTGAGGATTCTGTGCCAACATTTCCTGGACCGCCACAGCCCACAAGCCCCCTTTCCCATTCCCTGTTCACATACTGGGGGCATTGTTTCAGGGTCCAGCCTGTTCCAAGCTGAGCCTCCATGCCCAGTCACGTAGACTTCCAGTATACAATCCCATGTAATCCTCCTGCCTCCAGAAGTACCCTGGGTGCTATGTCCTCCCAGCTGCAGAGAACGGAAGGAAAGCCAAGCAAATGATCAAGGCCCAGCATGA
Organism: Tonatia bakeri; assembly: GCA_004024845.1. NCBI lineage: Eukaryota > Metazoa > Chordata > Mammalia > Chiroptera > Phyllostomidae > Tonatia > Tonatia bakeri. The sequence goes on from PVIA01003117.1 coordinate 106,198, forward strand.
GTTTTAGCTCTCTACCAACAAGCGTCCACGCCCTGACCACCCCACCCCAAGAGGAGCACAGAGACACCCACATCCCTTTACATGTCAGATACTCTTCCTTTGGGACCAGAAAATGCCTGTGCATTATTGCTATCTCTTCCCTCACTTATCTCTCTGAATAGAGTGCAAAGCCCAAGGGTACAGCCCATGTTACATGAATTTCTACATTGCCACTGCATCACACAGAGTGCACGTTAAAGAAATGTTTAGCAGCTTATACTGCTGGCAGAGACATGGCCAGTGATGGTGGAGAAGCAATCTAAACCAACCAACCACACCTGATTTCAAAGGCAGGGATGATTATTTTTTTAACCCAATAATACCCTATCATCCTAGAAAAACCAAGGAATAAATTTTAAATTAAAAATGAAATCAATACATTTGCTTTAGTTCCATTTCTTTCATTACCAATAGATAGGTGGGTTATTCTGGTGCTTTAATCTTGTAAATAAATTCAGGTTAAGCAGTGAAAATCATGTATATGCCAGTGGGTTCTCAAACACAGTAAACAGTATGATTAACAACTTAAACAATCTGACAGGATACATTTTGGAAGAAGGATTTTCCTTCAAATACCTCTCTCACTACCTTTCCTAAATCTCATTGTGATTGATCTGTGCTTATAAATTAAGATGTTCTGTTCTGAGACTCATCTGTTAATATTCCTGTGAACAATATTACTAATAACTTACATTTCATATAACTATAGCTTTAGAGCTATAGAAGATTTTATTTCTTATTTTTTAAAAGATTTTATTTACTTATCTTCAAAGAGAGGTGAAGGGAAGGAGAAAGAGAGGGAGAGAAACATCAACGCATGGTTGCCTTTCACACACCGCCTCCTGGGGACCTGGCCCACAACCCAGGCATGTGCTCTGACTGGGAATTGAACTGGCAACCCTTTGGTTCACAGGCCAGTGCTCAATCCATTGAGCCACACCAGCCAGGGCTATAGAAGTATTTTATATGGGGACTGACTACGGCCTGCATGCACCAAGACTGTCTTTCATTATTGTGCTTTATTGATTAATGAATACTTGTATTAATACCCCTATTCTAACATAGAATTTTTAATTTTAATTTGTGGCTCTTCAAAGAAGTTGAAGAGGAGGTAAAACAGGCATGATTCTGTCACTTTTCTCACTATGGAACCCACATCGCGAGGAGGTGAAGGAATCTTCCAAAAGCTCGGGCTGCTTCATAAGTTTTAAAAATAAGCAAAAGCCTCCAGAAGGAGTAAATAGAAAGATACCAAAGAAAACACTGTCTCCTTTAAAATTTTGCCTTAGGACCTACATTGTCTTCAAAATCTGTGAACTACGACAAGATAATTCTTCCAAAACGTCTTTGTTTGTGATTATGAGTCGCAATGATAAGAAAAGTATAGACCACGCCATTAAAACTGAAAGCACAGGTTCTGAGGCAAATCTAATTGGTGTAGTAATTAAAGATCACAGATAAGATTATGAAAGTAAAGACAAGTAAAATCTAGTAAAGGTGCCATTAGTTTTATGGAATCTAAAAGCTTAATAGAGACGAATGCAACGAGAAATCACTTACTTTTAAATGAATTCAAGCCCAGTAAAGACTGGCATACAGTTTTAAGCTTTAAAATAAAAGGTTTATTCATTGGTTATCTATTCTCTCCTTCATTCCAGTTGAACAAATACTTCAAGTTCCCAAGATTTTTTCTTCACTCATATAAAGAAGAAAAAGAAGTTCATTATGACTCATGAATCTCCTATCATTTTTGTCTCGTTCAGTGATTTCAAGAACCCCTTTCCCAAACACATCAATCTTTTGCTGTGTACTAACTCTAAAGAAAGCAAAATGCACTCTATCGCCCTACCAAAAATACAAACATTTTTTACTTTACTCTTTCAATATCTATGAGCTAATTAGTCACTCATTAGGAAGATGATGAATATGAGGTCAAACCGGAGCCCAGAGAAAGCCAATTTTCATGATTTCATTAGACTGTCGAGAGGTGGAGGCCAGTACAAAGGTCTCTGTGGAGGGTTATTTCAATAGTCACATTGTGCAACGCATTTTATTTGAGACACAGGCTACTGTTCATCTAAAATGTGCCAAAGTAATGATGAAAATACGGTGTAGCTTGGAGGGAGGCAGCAGATAATTAGTGATGACTGTGGAAAAATCCAAATTGAGGAGTGTATTGAAATTGAGTCATTTTGATCAGATCCAAATGGTGTCTTGGGCAGAATACCAAATTAAAATAGGCAAAATCAAAAGTACTCATTTGAATTTAAAAACATTTAAAGATAAACATTTTCTCATAAAGTAGACTCTTAAGGAAATCTAGTATTCTCCACAGTTGCCAAACAACTTTTTATGTCTTATTATGAAGACTTAGTTTGCAATTTTACAGCTTTATTAACTCACCAATTATAAATATTTCCATTTTTAAAAATTAGGATAATCTTCTTTTCTACAAATTTGCTAAATCTTCCCAAGTCAAGCTGATATATTACAGATGTAACTATTTTTTAATGATATTTATTTATTTAAGATTTTATTTATTTATTTTTACACAGAGGGAAAGGGAGGGAGAGAAACAGGGAGAGAAGCATCAATGTGTGGTTGCCTCTCATGTGCCCCCTACTGGGGACCTGGCCGACAACCCAGGCATGTGCCCTGACTGGGAATCAAACCAGCAATTCTTTGGTTCACAGGCCAGCACTCAATCCACTGAGCCACACTAGCCAGGGCTCAGATGTAACTATTTTTATAGATTCTTTAAAAAAAGATATATAGAATGTGGTAAGCTGGATTTCTGGATTTTCTTGTCTTCTCTTTTTGAAGGGCACACATTTAATAACAGGTAGACAAAGGAGTTAGATAGTCCAGATCCATGAGGCAGAGGAACAAAGGACACAGGCTAGTGACAATAGCTACGGGACTTCATAGGCATGACCCATGGACATGAACAAAGGTGTGGGGATTGCCTGAGGGAGGGGGAGGTGCTTGGTGGAGAGAAGGAAACGGGAATAAGCTGGGACAACTATAATAGCATAATCAGTAAAATATAATTTAAATAAATACATAAATAAATAAAAACATGCATTTTGAATGTGAATGCTAAGAAATAATCTGGTGTAGTTCACTGACCTAAAATTAAATAAATGCTCATATATACAAAATCATCACACACTAAAAATCAATAACCATGATACTTAAAACTGTATCTATCATTACTTCTGGCCCAAATTCAGTTGTTTCATATAAATCATCTATGGGAACAGTGAAATTGAGTAGCCTCTGATAAATCATTCCCCTTATTGACTCTTCCCTACTAATTGACCCAGCTAATTCCTGCTCTAAATCTTTCTCTAATTCACTCTGTTCTCATCTTTACCCCCTCTGTCCACCACTTCTACTCTACGTGCTCTTGTCCGCAGCCTTAACATCGCCTTCCCACTGAAGTGGCTCTTCCAGTAAGCCATAAACCTCATGGGTGGCTTAGTGTTTGCTTTTGTTTTCTAGGTTCAGTTGTTGATAGTTGTGACTTTGTTGTCATTTTACTGTTCATAGTGTTTCTCTCTTCTTCTATTTCTTAGATAAGTCCCTTTAACATTTCATATAATAAGGGCTTGGTGATGATGAACTCCTTTAATTTGACCTTATCTGAGAAGCACTTTATCTGCTCTTCCATTCTAAATGATAGCTTTGCTGGATACAGCAATCTTGGAAGGAAGTCCTTGCCTTCCATGATTTTGAATACTTCTTTCCAGCCCCTTCTTGCCTATAAGATTTCTTTTGAGAAATCAGCTGGCAGTCTTATGGGAACTCCTTTGTAGGTAACTGTCTTTTCTCTTACTGCTTTTAAGATTCTCTCCTTATCTTTAATCTTGGGTATAAGAAGCATAAATGGTAGGTTCAAAATAGACAAGAGGAGGTTAAGAACAGTATAGGAAATGGAGAAGCCAAGGAACTTATATATACAATCCATGGACATGAACTAAGTGGGGGAATGTGGGTGGGAGCGGGGGTGCAGAGTGGAGGAGGGATAAAGGGGAGAAAAAATGGAACAACTGTAATAGCATAATCAATAAAATATACTTAGAAAAAAACCTGACCTGGCACTCAGTGGGTCCCGTTTCTCCCAGAGACCACCCTGGAGGCTCTATGGAGATGCAGCAGTGCTTAGGCAGAAGTGTGCAGGAGGGAGATGTCGAGTTCCTTCCCAATATGGCCTCTCTGGGATGGTTTCCCAGGTCACAGAGAGCCTCCCTCCTCTGTGGCCCCATCACACTGTGTTCAAAGGATTTTTAGCACTAGTCTCAGTTTGATGGTTTGTTCAATATCATCCTCTTCCCTGCAAGGCTGCAGGCTTTCAAAGTCCAAGACCACAGATCCTAAGAGAACATGCCAGGCTACAATGTTTGTGATATAGAGGTTCTTCTGTAATAGTACAGAGATTTAGAGACCCAAGAGTTTATTACTTATACGTTAAGGCAGACAAAAATGTTTGAAGACAATATTGATCACTGTGTTAGCCTTCTGTCTGGGCATTTTTCTTTCTTATTTACTCTATTTTCATAAGAGAATTTCCAATTCTTAACACCAAGCTATTAAAACTTGGTAATATAAATATAGCCACTTGAGTATAACCAAGAAATCATTTATATTCCATTTTGTTTATGAAAATTAGATTGATATAGATGATATTTAAAAATCTTGGTTTTAGGTATATTTATTACAGCCATCAGGAAAGTCTGTCCTTGAATTAAAACAAATAATCAGAGTGTCATATATGTTTTATTTTTATCACAACATATGGTGCTAAGGCACTTCTAATCTGAATATTAAGAGATTACCCCACACTATTTGCTGTCCTTCAGCCAAGGGGGTCGGAATCTCTCTACCATGTTCATGTGGACCTGCGTACAGTGTTCCGAGATTTTTTAATAGAAAGGATATTTTATCGTGTGCCGTTTAATTTATTTAGACAGTGCTTAACTTGCACTTTTCCTTGCAAATGGTAGTCTCTAAAGAAAAATTACATAATTCCCTGAGGTAGAACCCATTCCAAAGCATAGGTTCTCTTTTCTTGAAAACTGGCCTCGTTCGAAGTGCTGGGAGACAAAGCAGCCTGCTTGAGCTGGCTCTTGAGAAGCGTCACTGACAGAGACAAATGAGCCCTAATGAGTGCCGGGGACACTGGACAGCTACTATTGGGGGCTGGAAGGAAAGAGCCACTGCGCTGAGGACACTGTTCTGAAACGTGTCCGGCTCAGAATACGCTTCAGGGAATCAGTGTCACGGCTGTGGGTGATGCGTGCTTTTTACAGAAAGCATTTTTCTTTTTGGAAACGTGGCCCATTTGTTAAAACAGAAGTGGTTAGGAAAATAAAAAGTCTCACTTGTTTGCTGTAACTCAAAAACACAATCAATAAACAGGTAAAAAAAGCAAAATCACCTCACTGACATCTAGGAGTTCAAGTCAGTTCTTTGATATTGTACATCCCCCAGTTTAGGCTTGTTCCAGGGAACTGCCTTATTAAAATGTCATTTTAAGCATCTGTAAGGCGAGGGATATAATCAAGCGCACTTCTTCCGTTCTTCATCAATGATTCTCGAGAGACAGCCTTGTTCGTCCCTATTTGCCCTTCCAAGGCAGGTGGTAACCAGTTGGTTCCTCTCCTCATTAGTGCATTCCAGTGTTGTAGGAATAAGAAGTACGTGAGAACCAGACTCCATGCGCACTCTCTGACAGGTGCACAGCTAAATGTCATCAGAGTACAGCAAGAATCATAGAAAGGCTCCCTCTCTGGGTCAATAAATGTAGAGGCAGAAAGCATTCCCTTTTGGGAGACTGCCAAGTGAACACGCCCTGCAGAGCAGAGTCGGAGCTGGCATTCACCCCTGCTCATCGCTCAGACGAGGGCCTCCGTGTGTTGTGCAAACCGCAGCTCCCCTCAGAAAGTGAAGAGGGAGGCTGGCACTGTGGTTGTTAGTAGAGTATGCAGAGCACTATTCTGTGGGCTTGAAGCCATCTTCTAAGTGGCCAGGTGGAGGGAGAAGAGAGTACAAGAACTGACATAGTGCTGGCATTGTTTGAAGCACAGTAGCTAAAAGCATTTGAGCTCTGTAAGAAAATTCAGTTCTACAGGGCATGGATTTTGGCTCTAAGCCCCCTAAAGACTACTACCCAATATCCACAGTGTATGTTCCTGAGATGCTAATTTAAACAGGGAAAGCAATAAATCAGTGGCTGTGGATGGGGATTGGGATGCTTTCCAGGGGTTTGGTGTAGGACCACATGTTTGCCTGAAGTTTTAAACAATCCCAAGATGCCCCTGAAATGAAGAGAGGCATACCTCACTTACACAGTATGTAAGAAATTGGTGAAACTTATGGAAGAAGATGGAGCTATGAGTTTAGCCTATAGGGAAAGTCTCAGCAAAAAAAAAAAAAAGTAAGAATCAAGTTCAACATATATCAGTTGGTTGGGCAAAATTAGTAGGGAGGAATGGTTTTGGAAACAAAAGAGCAAACTTAATGCTATGAATTCATTCGACGAACAGCCTGTCTTAATTGGTTAAAAGCATATGGTTTATTTTTTCAGAGCAGAAGAATAAAATATATTGGTACAAATAAATAATATTTTACAAATTATAAAATTCAAAATGTAGAAAACCATTTCTAAAGCATACCGATATAGCTCAACACGCACCTCCATTAATTATATGCTTGACCTGAAAGCTGTTGGAACAATAAGATGCAGCAATCCTATCTTATCAAAATAAAACGTTGGCATTCCCCTCAGTGCCAAAATATACCTGCATGTTGTAAAACTAAGCCAGGCAGAATGGAAAACAATAGCATTATGCCCCATTGTAAAAGAATGCAAATCATACAACAGTGTGAATAAGGGAAATGATCTTCACGTAAAGCAAAAAGACAAATGACATTCAGATTCCCCTCCACTGAAATACCCAACTGGAGACTATCTTGTAGCACAAACATAGAAACAGGTTTGGCCCTGATCTATTCAATGGATAAAAATGTCTTAATGCATTCCTTACTGAAATCCTCCCAAGGCAGAAAAATACTAGAGAAATAAAACTCAACATTCAGAAATGTTATGTAAAGCACAATACATTTCATTGTTTTAAAGTAAGTAATTATTTTTAATATCAGGGTATTTTCCATCAGTGTCTCTTCAGTGTCAGAGTTGAAAAAATACTGTTTGTAATATGGATCTGTGCATATACACACATACATATATTAATAAATATTGTTTTCACACATTGTATAGATCAGTTGCTTTTAAACTTCTCTAGTAACCTTATTGCTTCTTGTCACTTTTAGTTTCCAATTGGTGCTATTTCTCTTCAGACTTAAAAACTTTCTTTTCAATACCTTGTAGGACAGGTCTCATAGCACCTCTCATACTTGTCTGTCAAAGTGTTTAAATTCGTCTTCGTCTTTGAAGAATGGTGTCTCGTACACAGAATTCAGATCGACAGTTTTGGTTTGTGTCTTTGTTCTCCCCCCGACCCCTGTGTAATTTCAAGATTCTCGCTTCGATCTTCGTTTTCATCGGTGCGACGGTCATGGGCCTGGATGTGTGTTCTTCACATTTATCCTTCCAGGCGAGTTTTGTGGATCTGTAAATGGACGTCTTTCGGAAAGTTTTCAGCCATTATTTCTTTAACTTTTTTCTCCCTCAATTGTTCTCTCTTCTTTTTCCAGAATTCCAGTTACAATATGTCAGACCACGTGACTTGCCTGTGAGGCTCTGTTAAATCTCGTCATTCTTTTCGTCTCTGCTCTCCACACTGGAGAATTTCCATCTTCACATTAACCCACTTTGTTTCTGCCAGCTCCAACCTTCTGTTAAACCTACTCCGTGAGTTTTAAAAATTTTCAGATGCTGTATTTTCAGCTTTAGAATTTCTATTCCATTCTTTTTTATAGTTTCTATTACTCTGCTGAAATTCTGCCCTTGTCCATTCATTGTGGGTTTCTTTTTCTTTAAGTTCTTGAAAATGTAATACCTGGCCTAAAATTCTTACCTGCTAATTGGAATTATTTAATGGTGTCACTGTCATGTTCTATTAACTGCGTGTTTTCTTGAGGATACGTCTCATTTTCCTGTGCCTTCAAATGTTCACTAATTTTTATTAGATTCTGGATATCAAGAATGATAAATTAAAGAGAAGCTGGATTTTGTTATATTTCTCTGAAAATACATTTTTTTCCAAGAGGCAGTCAATTTACCTGAATTTAACCTCACAAGTCAGCCTTGGCTGAGGTGGGCAGCAGCTAAAAGGTCCAATCAGTTGTTTTAGATGCAAACTGCTGCTTTTGCACTGGACCCTGCCATCCCACGTACAATTTCTCAACCAACATGCATAATTTATAGGCCAGACCAAATTTCAGGTAGATTTTGACAAAAATGTGGGTGTTTCATCCCTTCTGAAGATCCCTTCCATTCAGGGATTCACCTAAAACGTATAACTTCTCTTTCAGTCCCACACACTTCCTCTCACTGCCCAGGCCAGTCGGGTTGCAGCTTCGTGTTCTCGAAGCTGCGGGAGGAAAGGGAGTTCCCCAAGGCACTGGAAACCACAGTGAAAAAGTCCCACAAGGTGCAGGTCTTGTTTTTTTCAGAGTAGATCTGACCTCTCACTGATCTCTAGTACTTTCAAATAATTTTTTAACAAATAATTCTTCCAGATTTTATGCTCGTTTTCTGTTGAAGTTTTACCAAATGACAAAATCTCCACCACTGAGAATCATAAATTGCTATTAAGTAATTACATGGAAAAGCCTGATTTAATGATATTACCTATGAGTTTTACGAACAGTAGTAACCCTGTCTGAATATATTCGGCAAATGGTTAGATCTCGATTCTCTTGCAAAACATTGGCATTTCATTGGCTGTTTGTTTTATTGATTCTGTTGATTGTAGGCACCACTAGACATTTGGCCCTTGTTTAGTTCTCCCCTTGCTCCCTGAATGTTTGGTTTGGTCTTTGTTTCTCGCCTTTTGCTTTGGCCATTGACTGCAACCACATGACGTGCGTAGAATCACCTAGGAAACCGGAAATGTCAGTGCTAAAGCATAGTGCTAGTTTTGTGAGAGACCTTAAGATTAATAGGTCTTTGACTGAAAGGACAAATAACTCACCTTTCCTCAGCTGTGATATGAAAGAATTACTACCCTTGAATAATCAAGGCCCTGCTTTGGGTTATACTTTTATCCTTCTATGCAATACCAGTAAATAACAAATCTACACAGTTAAGTTCATGGAAGAGCTGTACAATTACTGGAAGTGCCCTAGGCTGATTTAACAGTTTCAAGGGTTGTTCATTCTTCACAGGTCTTTGTTCTCTCCAAATGAACGAATTCCTGTCTTACCTGCATGTAGAAGTGTCAAACTGACACTTTTAGTAGTAGAATAAACAATGAGTTTCTTTGCCTTGGAACAAGAATCTAATAATTGCTCTAAGGCTCTCACATTCAAAATAATTATTATAAAGTACAAAATGTGGACTGTTAATAACAGTAATAAGCATGTACTGAATAACTGCTAAGTAAAAAGTAATATCTAGGACGCTGTATGTATACATCATCATTTATCCAGCAACTGTGTGGGAAAAGTTCTGTCATGAATGTGCTTGCTATGAAATAAAAGTTCATGAATCTAAAGCGTTTGCCCAAAGTTACATAGTTGTTAAGTGGCAGAACTGGGATCTGGTATCTGATATAACTCTAAGGTTATATTCCACATTCATTCTAGATGCCCAATAAAAAGGCTTAGTCTGAGTTTATAGACTTTATATGAATATTTTTGAAATAGCAATAAGGTGAAAAAAACAATTGATATCCAGAAGCCAGGTGACAGATGAAAATTGTTAAAGGCAATGTAATTAATTAAAATGGTATAGTCAGGCCCTGGCTGACGTAGCTCAGTGGATTGAGCACAGGCTGGGAACCAAAGCATCGCAGGTTCAATTCCCAGTCAGGGCACATGCCTGGGTTGCAGGCCAGGTCCCCAGTGGGGGCCACATGAGAGGCAACAACACACTGATGTTTCTCTCTCTCTCTCTCTCTCTCCTTCCCTTCCCATCTCTAAAAATAAATAAATAAAATATTAATAAAAATAAATAAATAATGAAATGGTATAGTCAGTAGAAAATACACACACAAATAAATAAATAAATAAAAGAAGACCTCCATAACAAGTGAAAAACCAAAGAAAAGCAATTTTATCAGATGCCCTCAGAAGCAATTTTAGATGGGCTTCGACCTGGAGTGGTCTGACTGATGGTTTTCAAGTCTCAGATGCTGTGAGACATAATTTCTAAGCGACATGTTAATTTTGTGGCAATGGGCTTCCTTTCCCTCCTCCACATAACAATATTCTTCCCTCTCCTTCATCTAGTTGCCCCAGCCCTGGAGGGAAGGGGTAGGGGCTGGATGGAGGCGGGCAAAGGTGGGAACATGGGGACATTTTATTGTTGATTTTTACTGTCAACAATAAAAAATAAAGTTTGAAAAATATTCTTTCCCAACTTCTGAGAAGCAATATGGAAAGAGAAAGCACATTAAATCAACAGGCTGAAGTTTAAAAACCAGGTCCAATTCTTTCTATTTATAACTGAAGACTAGTCTCACAAGTCTCAGATTCTTCTAAATCCCTCTCAACATTAGTGTCTTCATCTGCCAAATGGAGATAATATCTCTATCTGAGATTTAAGTATTAAGCCACATATTCTTGATACAGTAGGTGTTCAGATATCCTGGTTGTATTCTTTTCCCCTTTCTTATTTCCATGTGTTCAATTTACACACTTTTTAGAAAAATATTCTAACTATAAATGAACTTACACATAACAGAAAATATGGAAAACATGAAAGTAGAAATAAAAACTACATTCACAATTCAACATCATTTGCAGATGATAATTTTTTGGATAATTCTCACTTGAAGATATATCCATTGATTTTAGACAGAGGGAGAGAGAGAGATAAAGAAAAGCAACAGAATAAATAACATTTAATTCAAGATAAAGGCTACCTCTGAAAGATTCAGGAAAGGTAACAGATTTGTAGAGGGTCTTCAAAAGCAATGATATTGTTCTATTTCTTAAGCTTAGTGGTGGACAGATAGCTATTCATCAGCATTCTTAAAGAGTACACACACAGTATAATGTACACTTTTTACACATTACCTTATAAATAATAGTAGTATATTTAAAATTAATTTTCAAATCAAATAGATTTAAAATGATGCTTTTTTTAATAAAGAGCCAGATCAGTCAGAAAACAATAATTCTTTCTTTGAGTATTACAATTTCATTATCCTGTACGTAAATAGGCAGAAGAATGAAAAATGTTCTTCAAAGTTTTATTGTTTAATATACAGTTATGTTTTGTCACTCTAGGACATACACAGTCCTAATATATATAGTTTGTTTTCTTTTAAATTTTTTTCTTTTTTAATTACATTTATTAGGGTGACAATGGTTAATAAGTTTATATAGGTTTCAAGTGTACCGTTCTGTGGTACTTCATCTGTATTTTGCATTCTGGGCCCACTACCAAAAACCAAATCTTCTTCCGTCACCATATCCCTGACCCCCTTCACCCCCTACTCACCTAGACCCTCTTCCCTCTGGTAACCACCACACTCTGGTCTGTGTCTATGAGGTTTTGTGTGGTTTATTTTTGTTTGTTCATTTGTTGCTTTCAGTTTTATGTCCCACATATGAGTGGAACCATAGATTTTTAACTTTTTCCACCTGACTTACTTCCCTTAGTGCGATATTCTCAAGGTCCCATCCACATTGTTGCAAATGGCAGTGATTCATCCTTTTTATGGCTGAGTAGCATTCTGTTGTGTGTAAGTACCACATCTTCTTTACCCAGGGACCTAGTGAAGTTTGGATCACAGGATATAGCTTCACCTTTTCTTCCCTAACCATTTATATGAAAACTAATACTTACTTTCCCTCACTATTCACATGAAGATCAAAACTACACACAGGCAATGTAAAAATGATCAACAAGTTACCATACAACACAATATAGAGTTCTGTTCTTCAGTGTTCAAAATGCCCCACACTCATTTTGCTAATTAATTTCTAGTAAGTTAATTAATGTTTTTTCTTTGTATTTTACACTGATACCCTTTCACATCCCAGTATCTGACTCTGTTGTATATCAAAAATTTTTTTCTAGTGCATATTTTTCTTCTTAACAGTATCCATTAACATACTTTTAGTGCTTTTCTTTTAGTCAAACAAAGAAAGGGAAGTTTAAAAACAAGACTGTCTTCTAGATTAGCAGTTCTTCTGGGACATCTCTGTGCTTTCTTTCGGAGGTGTGACTTTGATGGATACCACAGTTGTGACAGTTCTGGGAGCAACAGTCCATCGGGGACTAAGCACCCTCTGATAAACTCAGCTGAGACCCGTGACAGGTGGAAGACACCTGAGAGACCTGAGCCATCCCACGTATTTTCCAGTGACAGGATTTCTGTTGGTTTTGTTGGTCTGCGTTTCCAACAGAGCTTAGCTGAAATCAGATCTCGATGAAACTGGGAGAGGTTATTACACCGGGCTATTGATCAGCATCACTTAAAAGAAAATGTAGCCATTTAAAGTAGATTGTATGTTCAGGCAAATGAGACTTGTCTCCTACAGAAGAGCTGAGCTGTTTATAGAGCATGTTAGATTGATTATAAATATTACTATGAACAATAAAAATACAAAGGTACTTATACTTTGTCTTTGCACTATAATTGTTATTTTTACCTCAACCCGTGTCAAAGTAAAATAACTCCAGTCAAACTGTTTTTGTGGCACAAATTAACTTGATTCTAAAGCATCATGGAGTTTTTTACCAAAACCAAATATTATTACATTTTGAATACAAAAAGCTCCCCAAAGTTGCTAACTGACATCTTTCTCTCACTCTCTGAAGAGTAATATCATTCTTATAATTTAAAATGTTTCTTATTCCTATAAGATAGAACATTTTGAGATTAGATGCATATTCAGAATGATTATGGTTTGTATTGAATTGAATATATTAATAAGGAACCATTTCAAAATCAAAATGGCAATCAAAACTGATATAACTTAAAGCCAAATGTTCACTTTAAAAGTTAGAATTACTCCTGCCTATGTTCTCCTCTAGAACTTTTATGGTGTTGCAACTTATATTTAAGTCTTGTATCCATCTTGAGTTTATTTTTATGTATGTTGTAAGTTGGTGTTTGGGTTTCCTCTTTTTGAATGTAGCTGTCCAGATCTCCCAACACCACTTATTGAAGAGGCTATTTTTACTCCATTTTATGCTATTGACCCCTTTGTCAAATATTAGTTGACCACAGAGACACAGGTTTATTTCTGGGATCTCTACTTTGTTCCTTTGACCTATGTGTTTCTTCTTATGCCAGTACCAGACTGTTTTGATTACAGTGGCTTTATAATATAGTTTTAACATAAGCAGGAAAATTTCAGACATTCCACACAGCAATATTTTCACTGGTATGTCCCTTAAAGCAAGGAACATAAAAGAAACAATAAACAAATGGGACTTCATAAAATTGAAAAGCTTCTGCACGGCTAAAGAATATCAGCAAAATGGAAAGGGAACCAACTGTATGGGAAAATATATTTGCCAATGATACCTCAGACAAGGACTTCATCTTCAAAATATATAACGAACTCACATGACTCCACTCCAGGAAGGCAAACAATCCAATTAAAAAGGACCTGAGCAGATACTTCTGTGAGGAGGACATACAGAGGGCCCAGAGACATATGAAAGGATGCTCAGCATCACTAGCCATCAGAGAGACACAAATTAAAGCCACAATGAGATACCACTTCATACCAGTAAGAATGGCCATCATAAATAAATAAAAAAATAACAAGTACTGGTGAGGATGTAGAGAAAAGGGAACCCTAGTGCACTGTTGGTAGGAATGCAGACTGGTGCAGCTGCTGTGCCACACAGTATGGAATTTCCTCAAAAAACTAAAGATGGAACTCCCTTTCAATCCAGTGATCCCACTGCTGGGATTTTACCCTAAGAATCCTGAAACACCAATTGAAAAGAAGCTATGCACCCAATGTTCATAGCAGCATTATTTACAGTAGCCAAGTGCTGGAAATAGCCTAAGTGCCCATCGGTAGGTGAGTGGATCAAAAACCTTTGGTACATTTACACAATGTGATACTACATTGTGTAATACTACACAGCAGAAAGAAAGAAGGAGCTCCTAACCTTTGTGCCAGCATGGATGGAACTGGAGGAGAGTATTATGCTAAGTGAAATAAGTCAAGCAATGAAAGACAAACACCATCTAAAAGTGGAACCTAATCAACAAAACAAACAAAGGAGCAAAATATAACCAGAGGCATTGAAATAAAGAGCAAACTAACAGTGACCAGAGGGGAGGCAGGAGGGGGATAACGGGGCAAAGAAGGGGAAGGGTCATCAAGGAACATGTACAAAGGATTCATGGACAAAGACAAAGAGGGGGGTGAATATGAAGGTGGGGGTGGGTACAGCAGGGAGGAGTAATGGGGGAAGAATGGGACAACTTTAATTGCACAACAATTCAAAAATAAAAAATGAAAATAAAAAGTTAGAGTGATTCTATAATATAAAGATTTAAAAAATAACTGTAGTAGAAAACATTGGTAAAAGACTATAGAATTGTGTTGAGGGCTTCCTAATTAATAATAAACTAATCAGTTGCTTTAGAAATAATTGCTCTCAATTGTTATTAACAGTAGACTTATATATTTCTCTTGGCATTTAAAATTTCTATTTTGTATTTCTATTCTGTTACAACTTTTTTATCTCCTTGCTGGCATACACACCTTTGAAAACACAGTCTTGTAGTTTGTATTCAATAACAATTTTTAAAAATTTTTTAAAGATTTCATTTATTTATATTTTAGAGAGAGGGAAAAGGAGGATGAGAGAGAGAGATACATCAATGTGTGGTTGCCTCTCATGTGCCCCCTACTGGGGACCTGGCCCACAACTTGGCATGTGCCTTGACTGGGAATTGAACCAGAGACTCTTGGCTTGCGGGCCAGCACTCAATCCACTGAGCCACACCAGCCAGGCCAATGACCATTTTTTAAATTATAAGATGTAGGGGCACATGAGTGAATGAATCAATGAATGAGTGAATGAATGAGCATTGCTATTTTTTGTTCACTTCCAATCCAGCCCTAAATAACTCCAGCTCTATTGACAGACCACACATGACACATTGACTAATCATGTGAAAGGACTGAAGAAGTTAAGGCCAACTCATCAGCTTCTTTACTGCACAATGGAGGAAAACACTGCTAGAACAATAAAAATAGACCGATGAACAATTTGGGATGGTGAATTGTTGTTAGCTACTATACTGAATATGAGTTAGCTATTAATATAAAGGGAGAAATATAAGTTACTGAAAAACCACTTTGATAGCGCCTTTGTGAGATCAGACGAGCAGTGCGCCTGCTCTCTCGGGCTGAGCATTCATGTAGAACTCACTGCTCGTGGGTCTTCTTCACATTGCTTCAGATGCGTGCTCACAGAAATGAATACTGCTCATGTATATTTTAACACGCTGGGTGTATTTTGAAACCGAGGGCAGAACATCCATCAGTGTCTATTAAGATGTGTCTGATTGGAATTGACGGATCCTGCTGGGTCGCAGTGACATTTTAGATCCTGATGCCGTGTGTCAAGACACTGTTCATTAGGTCAAGAATATGTTTCATCTACAAATGTTGTAAGCAAACATTCAATGTTTTCATCTAAGCAATATAAAAAATTCTGTGATGGATAGATCATAGAAATAGTTCCTCCATTAGAAATCATCTTTCAGGCTGATAACCCTTTTAATCTGAGACTTGGTTGTCTGTCAATGCAATATTCAGTTGTATATATATTACCACTCATTCACCCATATGTCACTATATTGGCAAAAGAAGCTTTGTCAACTGCCTAATTTATTCCAGATTTAATATATCTTCTTATATCTTTGTTCAGACAGAATAAAAATTTGTCATAAAATACGGTTGTTTGAATATGACAGGTTCAAGTAGTGCAATATGATAAGCATCTATTATCTCTTTTTCTTTCAGCATTCAAAATGATGTATTTAATAATTGTCTAGGATTGCCTAGGGCCTATCTTCAATGTATTGATACACATTTCTTATCTCCCCAAGGGGTTAATAAACTAATGAAAGACATGTGGATTCATTTAATCTTTTTCACCAAGTTTACTAAGTATGGATACCCTGCATATAGTAAGAATTTGAAGAATACGCTATATGCAAATGATGTTTATAAGCCTAGATTTAACAAAAGAAATAAATAATGATAATGACCCTGCATCACAGGATGATATGGGAGTTCCTTGTCTCTCTGAATAAACAAAAGATGCAATGACCTTTTGATTTATTTTTTTAATGGATAAATATTGCAGGAGAGGATGAGGTTTCCATTCTAATGGACAACTACTAAAGCTCCTGCTATGAAAACATGTATATTTGTCCACTCCATGAAGATTATACTTATTTCAATGTTACCTTAAACTTGAAAAGCTGAGACCATCATCATTCAAAAAATATATTCAATGTATCTTGGTAGCAACAGTGAAAACTCAGAAACCTCCCATCTGCACATCCTTAGGAGAGCATATAAAACTCATTTGTGGATTGAAGTTTCTTGCAATGTAGTTTCTAGGAAACCATTCATAAAATCACAGCTGCAGCTAATTTTCACTTGTATGGATTTCACATTTGTTAGAAAAGCAGAAGAGGGATCACACTATTTCTGAAAGCCATGCACAGAAAAATAAATTATATCATCTAAGTATACAGAACTTAATAATTCACAGAATAGCAACTAATTATCCCTATTCTTAAGTAAAACTTATACACAGTTGCATTCTACAATAGTCCACTATATCTATCTTCTTCAGGGGTGGGGTTCAGGAATGTCACTTCATGTTCTGGGATTTGCGTGTCTGTCAGGGTCTTCTGCACAGTTTCCTGGTTGGGTATGGCAATGGAAACGATAATGGGCAACGAATCCGTAATCAAAGAGCAAAAAATACATCATGTTCCTATTGACTAAACATCAGTTTCATATCAAACACAAAAAATGAAATCACAAGAGGATTTTAGTAAAATCTGACTTTTTAGTTTCATGAAGAAATATATTCATAAGTTCAAGTATAGATAAAAATGAATGATGTCTCAAGACACTAACAGGACTCTCAGATGGCACCATGGAAATGATGTCTTTGAAAAATTGTAGAGAATTCGAAAGTGATAGGAAGTTGAAGGTGGGTAAAAGTTACCTTGATTTCCAAACTGCTTCACCAAGGACACTGTTAATTTAGATTGTAGTCCGCATCATGATCTGAGACCTCCTAACTCAAGGACATGTATTTTCATGTATATTCTTTTCAGCAGTGATACTTACTTCTGGTAACTATCTATCTGTTTATCTGTATAATTCAATAACTGTGGAGGTTGTCTGAACAACTCTATCAAAAATTTATAATCCTTGACCATTACAAAAGAAAATAATAGTCCTGGCTGTTGTGGCTCAAGGAATGAGCACTGGCTTCCAAACCACGAGGTTGCCAGTTTGATTCCCAGTCACGCCCACCTAGGTCGTGGGACAGGTCCCCAGTTAGAGATGTGCAAGAGGCAGCTGATTGATGTCTCTCTCCCTCTCTTTCTCCCTCCCTATCCCTTCCTCTAAAACTAAATAAAATTAAATAAAAATAAAAACATGAAAATAATGAAATAAATTTATAGTAATAAATTAAAGAAAGTTTTTCAACAAATGATTACTTATCAATTATGTATAAGGTACAAAAGCCTCTGGCTATTTTTAAAAAGCAATTTTATTTATTATTCTTAAGTAAGCAAAAAAGCAACAGATTAAGTAAGTCATTTGTTTTATATTAGTGTACATCCAAATCCCAAAATGAACTTAAAATGTATACACAGTGGCCACTGATTTGCTCTCTCTTTGACACATTTGCCAAAACTTTAATTACACCTGAAGATTACCCTATAATCTTCCAGAAAAATCCATGAACAAGACAGTGGTTAACAGAAGCAGATTCATCCTCAAATTTCATCTCTGAGCTTCAGCAAAAGGAAAGGCCAGCCTATAAATAACTTCTTTAGTGAAATCTATCACATTTCCCCAAAGAACTGCAAAGGCTTCGTTAAATCTGGCTTGTCTATTAACTGTGGTGGCAGTGCAGTCCCTTTTTAACGTGTGAGCAGTCCTCCCATCTCAAACTGTGGTTTTCTAAAGCTGTTGTTGTTGACACAGTTTAGTTAAAAAAAAAAAGCAGCAGTGAACTCAAATAATACAGCATTCAAGCAGTTTAACAGTACTTTATTTCAACTAGCAATTGAACTGTCCCTTTGCAACGTAGCAATATCTTGGAGTTACGCAACCCCAAAACTACCATGTCCATAATATTTGACGTTACCTCTTAAGTATTTCTATCTATAGATGAAATCAAGTAAAATCCTTGAAGCATACTCCTGGAGCAAACAGAGCATGTCATGGTTTCCATGACAAAGATATCATCATTGTGTTTAATATTGTATTGGCAATGGCATGAGTGAAACAATTTTTACTTATCAGCTCTTGAGGTACATGCATTCTGCATGACATAATGTATATGAACAATGAAAGACATCGTAAATGCAGATCCTCTTAGTAGCAGATGGAGACACACATATTGAAATAGGGTCTTAACAGAAGATAAGGTGAGAACAATAAGATCAATTACAAAGATGTATCTGGAAGGACACTGCAACCACCCTAACTTTAAGAAAGGCAAGAGTGAAACAGTCTGTCACTTACATTCATCCACAGTATTTGACATCTCTGCTTTTTCCCAGTCACCTCAAATTCTTATTGGACCCCAACATCAGAGTTAGCTATAGGACCCCCAACCTACCCCTGATTTCAACTGTTGCAT
Source organism: Tonatia bakeri (assembly GCA_004024845.1). Lineage (NCBI taxonomy): Eukaryota > Metazoa > Chordata > Mammalia > Chiroptera > Phyllostomidae > Tonatia > Tonatia bakeri. The sequence goes on from PVIA01003117.1 coordinate 125,261, forward strand.
CTGACTAATATAAGAGTTCACAGCAACTGTGCCCAGCAAGGCCCAGATAGGGGGTAACAAGGTTTGCAGTTGGAAGGACCAAACAAGCAGGCATTGCTTATCACCGATAGCAGACATGCCCATTGAAGCAGGCATTCTCATGGAATTGTGACTCTCAGGCAGTGAGTGTGCAAAATGGGTAACTGGAGGTCAGAGATAGTGTAAAGGAGGTAGGTTCTCAAGTTAGGAGGTCCCAAAGTTCCCTTCCAATTCTAATATTCTATTTCCATGAATCTGATGAAACGTAACACATAAGCCTCTTATTAGTCAAACAGAGCACCATCTTGCTCACAGTCTTTGAACCTAATGAAATTCAGGTTTGACCTAAGAGGAAGGGTCTCAGCCCAGGTTGCCACATTGCTCTTTTACCTGCAGAGACAGCATTTAGCAGATCTTAAAACCCGATTAACAAAATAAAGAAAAGTCAATTAGCCAGACACTATTTAGCTGGACACCCTATAATCTAATGACCCTGTAGGGATTCAGAAATACCGTAAGGCCACCAGCAGGAAACCAAAAAGCCCAGTAATGTTGGGCAAGGAGCTGTCAAATTGCCCATGAAAAATCAGTGTGCATTTTGCTAAGGCCAATGTGACCTTACAAGGTGGTTCTGTGGTCTGACGTGATAACTCCCTTCTGTATTAATTCTTAACAACGGTGCATGAGCGTCTCACCCCATCTGCAGCTCTCAGCCTTTCTCTGAGTCAGAGATGGGAATGGAGAGGGGACATGAAATGTAAAGAAGAGATTCCCTTATAATTAAAAAAATATTGTTTTTACAATTTTATAGCTGTTTTAATGAGGCTACTTTAAAAAGTTCCTAAGACAAAACACCCACATCAAAACACTCTGGTGTGAAATAAACATGTTCATAATCACTTTCCTTCAAATCTTGTGAAATGCTCATCTATGTCATTTAAGAAATTCTGAAATTCTCATTTTTTCTTAAAGCCACAACAGACAATTTCAGAAATATTTCTATAACCACGCAACTAATATTTATTTAATTGAGTCAGACTTTTGAATTTTTCTTCTCCTACGTGCAGAAACTCAATATTGTAAGCGATTTTATCTTCTTTCATTACACCTGACCCTCACACTACACAGAGGGAGGGTGCCAGCCCCCAATAGCCTACTGTTGATCGGAAGCCTTACCGATAACATAAGCAGTCCACTAACACGTTTTGTGTGTTATATGCACTATACACTGTATTCTTACAATGAAGTAAGCTAAATAAAGAAAATGTTAAGAAATTCAAATGGAAAAGAAAATACATTTAGAGTAGTTATTGGGAAAATCCACATATAAGCCAACCCATGCAGTTCAAAACTGTGTTTTTCAAGGGCCAACCATGCTAAGTACACGGGCTATTAGACAAACAAACCCAAACAGCCCATCTCCGGCCTTTCTGCAAAAACCCTGACTCAATCTTTATTTGACTCCACCTCTTTATTCCCCTTATTTCCAAGAAACTCTGGATGTCAGCACAGAAAGTGAGAACATTTGGCAATGTCCCACCTTTTCCCAAACTAAAATGAGCTGGATAAGGTCATTGTTCTTTGTCTACAGCCCAATATTCTTTCCTAATTCCTTCATTATGTTAGCTGTATCTCACCAAGGTGCTGTGCAAGCTTCTGCAGAAACTACTTTCTCAGTCCTAAACCCCTTGAGTCATACGATTCATTTCTTCCTCCCCTAGCTTCCCACCCCATCTCTTCTCTGAGCTGCCAAATGGCAGATCCAATTCATCTTTGGAGATCCCATCTGTAACTACAAATTGCATGTCTAAAGCTGGACTCCTCTCTCAAACTTTCTTTCTACCCACTCCTGATGGGTTTCTTCCTTCACCTCTCTTCCCACCAGGGGTGTCAAACTCATTTTCACTGGGGGCCACATCAGCCTTGCCATTGCCTTCAAGGGGCTGCATGTAATTTTAGGACTGTATAAAGGTAACTACTCCTTAACAGTTAAGCCAGAGCTCAGCACTTCTTTGGGGTAGAAACAAGGTTCCAGGCCATATAAAACAAGGTGGAGGGCCAGATTCAGCCCACAGGCCTTGTGTGTGCCACCTGTGCCATAGACTGATGCGACTCCAATGGTAGCGAAAGTCCAGAGCCTTGTTTGTTTTAACCACCATGAAGACAGAAAGCAAATCTCCTGAATGTCTCCCAATGTACTCTGATGTTCGCTTCCAGAATGTGGGATCTTTTTGTGTTTATGTTTTTATTTTGCCTTTTCCTTCTTACTCTGTTTTCTTCAATATAATACACATTGATCTGAAACCCCAGAATCTTCTGAGGTCCTCATTAGGGAACCTCTTAAATTTTCAGTAAGAAAAAAATGCAGCTTTTGCAGCATTGGGGGGAAATGGAGCACGTGGAGAATTCTAACTTTGAAAAGGCTACCTGGGGTTGTTCATGGCACATGGCTGAGGTGCTGATGCCCCTGAATTTGAAACAAGACTCAGGACACTGTCACTACAGACCCTTTCAGAAGTGTCCTTGGCACCTCCGTCAGCCCATGCCTGCTGAGAGGCCAGCACGATGGAGAAAAACAAGTGGACCTCGTTTCTTTCTAAAAAAGACAGTTAAGTAATCTAACCTTTGAATAAAGCATAACCAAATATTCTTCCTTCTCGCCTTTCTGTGTGGAAAAATCAAGCAGGACACAATGCCATCACAAGAGCAGTGATAATGTGACACTTGTGGGAAAACCTGTGTAGAGACGGAGTATCAGGTGTCCACCATGAGACCATTCCCAAAGTATGCTAGGTTTCAGTGACTGCGGAAAGGAAAGGTCAGGTAGTAACGTCAAGTGTGTGAAAGATCAAATGAGATACAACCATACAGGAAAAGGCATTTTCTTCCAAAATGTACTCTTCCTCCAAATAATTGGCAATGAGATAGATAAATGGCTGTTAGGACCAATTACTGTTTGGAGGACAGGCTAAATTATTTCAAAAACAATTTGTTGAGTTTATAATCATAATAACCATGCCACAGGAAACACTGAAATATTAAATTATATTGGGTAGTTTACTGAGGCATGAATGCTTTTAATATCTAAATGGTTATAATTCATGGTTAAACATTACATAATTGCAAATGTGCATTTGTAAGTAGGTGAGGCCATTACATCTTTTGTCCAAACTAAGGTAATTTTGAAAAGTGAAAAAAAATGAGCCCTAAAAATAATGAAAATTATTTTTGAAATACATATATACTGACAATAACTTGACTTTTTGGTATTGACAGAAGTAAAAAGAGTACTACCAAACTATTTTCAGGATAAAATTCTTTCTAACAAATAAAAACAATGTATGTATATTAATAAAATAATTCATGTGTAGCATTAAAAAACTAAGTAGAATAATAATTCTTGGTACATATCTATATCTTTTAATTAATTTCTGTAGTTGAGTCTAATATCTATCTAGTATTAATCTGAAGACTGTTTTTTAATGTAGTCATATTGTTTTTTTACATTTTCTTTAATAGTTCATTTTATGGTTAGCAAACATGACATTGCTTGCCATTTTTATTAACTTTTCTCAATAAACTATGTTTCTTAAATGAGAAAAAAAGACCTCTTTACAGGTGCTAACATATCTGTTAAGCTGTCAGATTCTGACAGCTGCAGCACATTCTGAATTTTCAAAGCAAAAGTGAATGCTTTCAGCACGATATTTTTGCAAGTCCCATCTTTCTGTCTCTACTCGGAGATTCCAACAAATAATGTTAAAAGAGAAAGCACGTCAGATCAGCTGTCTATCAGTGATCTTTTTTTTATTATTGCTCAAATATAGCTGTTTCCATCTCCCCCACCCCCACCCTAGACCCTACCCCCCTTTGGCTTTGTCCATTTATACATGTTCCTTGAGTGCTCCACCAAATTTACATCTTACACCATTTTAGGCTTTCTCACTTTTACTCCACTCTGGTCCAAAAAAGACCCCCCCCAAGACAAAAAGTAACTTTATCTAAATAAAATAGGAATTCCATCTAATTACTCACACAAAGCAAGGTATTTTGAAGCTATCATTATGTAATTTGTTTAGTTATCCTGGATTTTATAGAAAACCCTTGATGTGTTCCTTTTCACAAGCTTTACTTTTAATAATTTTTATTAATTAAAAGTTTCCCAATGTAATTTTTGGCATGATCATCTGTTCAATAATTTGATTAAAATTTCCAATTTTAAACAAAATTTAGAGAACTTATACTGGCAAAAAGTTTGATAACCTTACAGCACACTTAGGTTGATTTCTAAAGTCATTCTTCAAAGGCCACCATATTTTGTGAACCGCACTTCTACTGGGTAGCAAGAAGAGAAAGTGTGTGCTACCAAAATGAAGTATACACCTTTACATTGAATACTGAAATTATCACTGTTGTCCATTAGAGGATTTGACTGGCCTTTGTCCCAGGTTCCTGGTAGGGAGATTACTCAGGATGGGGGCTGGTCCTCGGAAAGAGCAACCAGGAGCTTCGCCAGCCTGGCCTCCTGGGGAGGGGGCTGGGTTGGGGAGCTGGAAATGGAATTCAACCGTTTGGCTAGTGATTCAGTGTTTCCATGCCTATAAAGTGAAACCGCAATAAAAATTTTGGGAACCAGAACTTCCTGGATGGTGAGCCCATCGCTGTACCTGGAGGACACCGCCCCATTATTTGTGGGGAGAGGGCTTGTAAGTGCTGTGCCTGAGACTTCCAGGCCTTCACCTTCGTGTCTCCTCACTTACTGGGTCCTGAGCTGCAGCCTTTGCAACAGAACTGTGATCGTAAGTATGGTGTTCCCTTGAGTTCTCCCAGTCATTCTAATGAATTATGAAACCCGGTGGGGGTTGTGAGAACGCCAGGACTAGTGTCCAGGTGGTCTAGGGACCCCCAAACTCGTGACTGGCATCTGAAGAGGCAGGTTCTTGTTGAGTCCCGCGTCCTTAACCCCACGGCGTTTGACAGCACGCCAAGCAGTCACTGTATTGCGGTACACACAACCACACACGTGCTGTGGTTTCTTATTTACTACGTTCCGTGTTTGTTTACATGGCACAGCCTCCTCGCCTACCAAAGTGTGTTTCCCAAGCCTCTTTCTCTGGACATCCACCCACGAAAGACATCAGAGAAAAGTTCCCGGGAAAGTGTGCTGACTTAAAATTCAGGCGAATTTGACACACGCATGCGCACACAAGCACACTACAATGAGACACTATGAATAAACATCTGGGTAAAAACAACAGCCACAAAGGCAATTCCTTGAGATGAAACCTGTGATTTAGACTATTAAGGAAGCGAGAATTGTCCTAGTGAAAGTGATAAAAAGACCGAAGGAGAACTGCTACACTTCTGTCCACAGATCACTGCCGAATATAGCTTCGTAAATGACAAACCCTCGTATAGGTTTCACAAAAATGGATGATTTCCTCACACCAGGGCTGATGTTTTGTTCTCTGAATGGACACGTAATAAAAGGCAACATTAATCCGATGAAACAGAACATACAAAGTATTTGACGGACCATGTAACACTGGAATTTGGAACAGGAATAATATACTGCATAACGGCATTATAGTGAACAGAAAAATACTGTACTGTGACTTAGTTTCACCTCACAGAGACAAACTTGTAAAATAAATTTTAATAATTTTGAAAGTTTTTCTGTAAACAATCCTTTAATCAACCTAGTGTAAATAATTTAATTTTTGACATACCAAGTTTTATTCTTCTTTTTAGATGGTTAATTTATGTAATGAACTACTTTGTGGAATTCCTCTATCCCTTCTCTGATCAGATTAACATATGTTTAAGGTAATATAAGATTTACACTGGACTTCCTACATTTTGAGAAGCCAAACTTAAGTATTCTCAAATCATAAAATTAAGAGAATATAAATTAATGCAATAACATTTCACATCAATTCATTAACAAAATTTTGAAAATGTTCAATTTATTCAATAGAACTTTTATTACAAGGACTATTTATAAACACTCATCACATGCCAGATACTTTTTATAACGTATCTTATAAACATGATTTCTAATCCTAGCAGTAATCCTGCAAGGTAAGCATTTTGCTGGCAAGATCCCCTCTATTTTGCAGATGAAAAAACCCGAATCCCAGAAAACGGAGCGACCAGCAAAGAACCGAGCGTTCTGAGGCAGCTGAGAGGGGACCTTAACCCAGGTCCTGCCTGCTGCCTTCAAAAACGAAGTCCTCTAACTGAATTAGATGGGTCCCCTCGTATATCTTATGAGATTCATTACCATTTCTATCTAAGTTGGTCTAATTTTGATGTGGTACTATGTGTTCCTCCAACTATGTCTACGGGTTAGAATGACTTTTTAGTTGCGAAAATACATCTTTGCTTCACTACATCTTTGACCACATGAACCCACAGACCCAATCATACTCACAGTAAAATTCTTCTTATCTGATAGAAGGTAATTTGTTGATTTATCAAAACTGGAGCACTCAGGTCCTTTAACTTCATTCTGCTCCACAAAGACACTTCAAATAATCCCCTCTGGGACCTCGCACACACATCTCCCGCTGAGTATAAGCTATTTGAACAAGAAAATTAAGGGCAGCTGCACCCTTAGGAACCTCTCTCCTCCAAGTCCAGATGCCAATCCAATGCCTGCCATGTCCTCGTAAGAGAGTCAATATGTGTTTTGAGGGTAGACTCTTAACATAGTAGCTAATTATGTTCTGACTATACACTCTTCAAGGAGGTCTCATTGTATAAAAGCAAACACACCAATTTTCATTTTTTATAAAGGATCACATTTCACTGGCAATCTGATTTTAATATAAGCATTCCATAATTATCGGTAGTAAAGAATATGAGACAATAGAAAAGGAACAACCCCCAGTAAACAAGGGACAGGTGGCGGCCTGAGTTACATCTGCCCTTAGTCTGCATCAGAAGGAATAGACAGCGGGAGGAAAACATAAAGGGGGTTGCAAAGCACAGTGCAGCCACATATGTGTATTTGTTAAGGACTTCCTCTCTTCCTCTGCCTTGTGAACCAAAAATATCTTATAAAATAGCCCCAAGTAATTATCCTGTCAGAAGAATCTTCTGCATATTGTAGTCAAATTGAATTGAAATTCTTTTGTTAAAATGTTATTTATTTATTTTTTGACAGAGGGGAAGGGAAGGAGAAAGAGAGGAAGAGAAACATCAATGTGTGGTTGCCTCTCACATGCACCCTCATGGGGACTTGGCCCACAACCCAGGCGTGTGCCCTGAGTGGGAATCAAACCAGAGACCCTTTGGTTCACAGGCCGGCACTCAATCTACTGAGTCACTACAGCCAGGGCTGAAGTAAATTACTTCATGGGAAGATGATATCAGAGAAAAGTCAAAGAAAAGGTACGTTAAAATTAAACTGTCAGATTTCGGGGTTCATCCAATGGAACCGACCAATAAACTCAGGCATTATGATACACAGAGTAGATATTTTCTGCTTCCTCCCCTGGAATCCTTCAGGTCGTGGGAGCCAATCCACTGCAGCTTTTCTTATCTGCACAATCCATAGGAGCCATGAATGCAGGAAGGGCGCCATTCAACTGACAACAACTTGCCCACTACCTAGCAGGATCTATTCACTCTGTAGCCTTGGGTGGCCTCAAAAAGCCAACTCACACAAGGGAAGTGATTTTCTGTATAGAATACACTCATGTGTGTCATGACACCTGTTCTACCACCACCACTGAACAATAGTGTAATGGAGCAGACTCTTTCCTTCAGGAGAATATCTTGCATGCAGAGCCATCAACTTGTCAGGCTGTTAAAGAGTTATTAAAGCAATAAATAAGCATTCTGTCCTTAAGATCGTTTGGTTTAAGGAGAGTCTTTAGTGTACACGAGTTAGAGCCTAGAGATAAACTAACTTAGAAGAACACTCTCATTCCGGCAGCAAAATAAAATCTGATTGCATGCTCACTATAACTGGATACAGCATGCATCGGGTCCAAGCAGCAGAACCTGAATGATGCTACTTCATTGTGGTTCTATTAGAATGAGCAGCTCTCTCACAACAGGTCCATACTATCCTCTTGCCTACAGAAGCCAGCAGTTGTTCTATCAGCCTAACAGTGGAAGTACTAACCGGCTCCGCCCCCTCTTCATCTGAGAGTCTATGAGCATCGATCAGCAACCTCCTACCTTGATCGTACATGTCTATGACCTCCTTTTATAGCTAGTTATCTCCTTTTTAGGAACAAAGTTAGGTGTAGTAACTTAATTTGGGGAAAGTAATTCCATTTTAAGTAATAATACTCTTTTGTATTGTTCTCCATTTTTAGAAAGTGTAAAAGTTAATAGTCAAATACTTGCTTTTCATCACTCCACAGTTTCTGCGAGTATGCAGTTCAGTATTTCAGCAAACAGAATTTTTCCACTTAAAGTATACGGTAAAGTCGCAAGTGTATCCCCATGTATCTTGAATCGGAATATTAAATTTTGCAGTGTCTAATAGCTATGTATCCGAGAGCAACCGCAGGTTTATAAACAAAAATCCAGGATGCCAAAAAGACAATCCTGGCACAATGCTATCAATCATCACAAAATAGAAATTGATAGTAGTTTTTGCCAAAAAGAAAGAAAGTAAGACTAAGAGGAGGAGACTGCTGAGGCAGACTCAAATAAAGGATTCCTGGCCGCAGGCCCCGAGCCTTTGTGGACAGCTGGCTCAACGCCCTTCTCTGAGATCAGGTGTTCTGCGCCCTGTGGTGGGTTTCTCCCTGTCAGGGAACGTGCGTGAACTTTACAAAAACAGAAAGACTTTAAATAAGAAAAATTCAATATTGGGCTGAGCAATACACATGTAGTAAAAGCGCCCATCTGCCTGGCATTTTTATTTTCTCTCTGACTTGGGTTAAAAATAACAAGGAACTCAGGCCCACTTTCCAGAGGAAAAGTGTTGCTCAGTATTTGTCCACTTGAACTTCACGGAATATTTCAGGACTTAATAACATCATTCCTAACTCATAAGGAAATTTCACTCAATTGCTTCTAAAATCACATGTAGTGTACAAAAGAACCAAGAAGGTTCTTTTATTGGTTCTTTTATTCTTTATTGGCTCAAGAAGAACCAATTGCATCAAAATGGAATTAAGTAGCACTGAGTTGAAATGCACTCACCCACCTGACCTACAAAATTTCTTCCTCTCTTTGGGTCTTCTTCTCTCGGTACCTACCTTCCTTCTCCAACAATTATTCAGCACCTACTATGTGCCAGAAACTCTCAAAGCTCTGCGAATAGGAAGCCAATTAGCAAATGCCCCTTTATCGCATAAAGGAGTGGGGAAGACGGGGGGTAAGACAAGGTCTCGCAGGGTGAGTGCTGCGATGAGTATCCACAGGAAGGAAGGAGCTGTGGGAGCAGACGGGCAGGTCTGAGCGGCTTCGGTTCAGAACCAAACGTGGGTACACAGGCCTAAATCTTAAGCATTAACAGAGATTATCTAAACATAGGGGGCGAGGGACAAGAGGGTATTTATTTTAGGCTGAAATAAAGTGTAAAAGGTATGATGACAAAACAAAAATAATAACACAGCTTCCCGAAAAGATTGAATTGGAAAAAAGATGTTTAGTGGGAAACATTGATAGAAGAAGAACCCACACCATGGATTCAGTCACAGTGCCTTTCAACCAAATGAGGGCGAAACAGTTCTCTGAACCCTGCTGACACCGGCATTTTTACCATCCTTGTCATGTGTTTAAAACAAACCTGGATTTGGGATTCAGCCTCCTTAGCATGGTTTTTAAAAGCCCGTTCCACTTGGCTTGCATTTCAGTTATGACTATGTGTTTACATCGACACCATCTTTCTCTTACTTTCGTATGTCAAGTAAGATATTCTTACTTTTATTGTTTCCAAAAAATGCTGATGGTACTTAGGATATTCACCGAGATACTTGCCCAAAATTATGTTGTCCGTAAAGACTTAAAACCAGTATCAACCTCAGCTATGGGGGGTCTGTCTTTCCACCACACTCACGTGCAGCCAGGGTTTTGGGTTTTGGTTTGGTATCTCCACCGGTTTATTGTTCTCATCCTTGTCATTTATGATTGCACATTGAGAAAATCAGTTAGGTCCTTTCATCCTTCTTGAGTTGCTTTGATATCAGTTTTTTTGCAAATTACACTTCAAACCAAACTTTCTTCTCAAAAATATCCGATTTTTAGTCAACATTTTACCTTAATAAACTGCACTGCATCGTGAACACAAGCCAGGCTTCCCTGAACGGTCTAGGAAAGGTACAAGGCCTCGGTAGCACCTTCACTTTTTAGAATTATAAAGAAAAAAAGTTGGGAAAGGCAGAGAAAATTAGGCTGAAATAGTACTGGTCCCAAAACGACCCTCCATGCCTCAGTTTCTTCATCAGTTAATATGCACGTTAATAGTGTCTCTTAGTCGTCATGAGGATTAAATTATGTCATAGGTGTAGTTTAGAAGGTTTTTCTGGCACCGAGTAAGCACTAATTAAACATTAGTAATTGTTTTATTGTTATTAGTTTTTAAAACTAGTCATATTAAGTACTCTACTTTCCAGTAAAGTGGTAAGCAAAACTAAAAACATTTAAAATGCCATTGAATTTCAAAGGACACTTGAAAATCTGAGATGACTCGTGACAAAGAATTGTTTTATTTAAAACATGAAGTTCATTATTTCAAGTAGCTTTCTTTTTAAATTATGTAATTTTGAAGCTCTGCCCATGGGGAAAGATAGATTTATGTTGTAAAACGAATTTAGGAACTTCAGAGATGTTCATAAGACTTACATAAGGCTGAAAGTCTGATTGGTATGTGAAATCTCAAGACTTCTGTGAGTTCACACTTTGAAACTTCAGTGCACAGCATTTCACTGTGTTTAGCACTGCATTTTTTTAATTACAAGCCGTTTTATTTTAATTTTGTTTAAAAAAAATTATTTTTTACATTGCCTTTTAGTGCCCTTATACCCTTTCCCCCAGCAATCACCACACTGTTGTCCATGTCCATGAGTCCTTTTTCCTTTTTGCTCAATCCCTCTACCCCCTCAGCACCCCACCCCGCCCCTTAGCTGTCATCCTGCTCTCAATCTACGAGTCTGTCCCCATTCTACTTGTTAGTTAAATTTGTTCATGGGAGTCCACATATGAGTGAAACCATATGGTATTTGTCTTTCTCTGACTGGCTTATTTCACTTGGCATAAGTTCTCCAGGTCCATCCATATTGTCACAAAGGGTAAAATTTTCTCCTTTTTTTTTTGGCTAAGTAGTATTCCATTGTGTAAATGTCCTATGCTTGTTTTATCCACTCACCTATTTATTTGATTAAATCTCATATTTTTGTTCTAGTTGTTAATATTTACAACAGAAATAAAAACTCCTCATTATAAAGTTCTTCAGTGCTAGAAGATTTATCTACATTTTGCAGTCTCTGCCTGTTCTCATACAATTCCAATATTCAGTTTTTGAACAGACATAACTTTATGTCTAATGTGTTAATATGGTTAATTAAAGCTTAGGAATAGCAAGTACACTTTCTATCAATCTATATTTTTTCAAGTGGATTATGTGAGCCTAATTAGTATTATTACTTGCTGTGGGGCCAGGATTACAACACATTTTATGCTAGTACATTTTAACATACAGAGGATGACATTTATATAAGTTGATGGGCAAATCAAGCTTAACTACCAGACTTTCGAGAAAGATTTGACTAATGGGAACCCACTGACTAAGGAATTTGCAGGTAATTGCTAAATAAATCACCAAAAATTATGCTATAAAATATTAGTGCAATTGAAAAAGTTCTATCACTATTTTTAATTATCAAACTTATATTTTGAATTATGTGACTACATAAACCTATTTTACCCATATTTAACTCAATCAGAGATTCCTTTTCTCCGTCTCTCCCTCCCCCCTCTCTCTTTCTCTAGTTCCCCTATGTACAGATTATTTTTATTGCATCATTTTACATTCTCCTAGATTCCATGCCATCTAGATCACAGAATCCTCTGACACATTCATTTTTCATCGGTCTCCATGTTTAGCAGGAAGGCTAATCTATTATTAAAAGACTTTCAGCAATAGTCTTTTCACTGGCATACTAGCTTAGCAGTTGGAAAAGAAACTTTAGTGAAACAATAATTAAAATGGAGATAGGGTCATCTGTTTTTTTATCATGGTTTACACAGAAGATACGGAAACCGTCTGGCCTTTCTAAAGCATCACTTAGGTCATTAACGAACATTTATCCCTACACACTTAGTCCCCTAAATTAGAAACTCAATAGTTGAACTAGCCTAGCTATAAACAAAACATAAAACACCTTACATTGTTATTGTTTTCATTTTTAAAAATTAAAACTTTGGGCAATAAATATTTAGAGTTCAAAAGACAAATTGGAAGGTAATTCTCTGAGTGTCCATTACCCTTATATTAGAGTTATTTAATGTTTTTAGCACAAATATACAATGACACTTACTGTGTAAAAAATGCTGGAGGAAATTTAAATTCTTGTGTGACAATCTGTCATCGAGGAGGATTATGAGAATCTGGCTCCTTTGATAATGGAAATGTTTGATATGTTTGTATTGTTGAATAAAATAGTGCAGAGAGCTGTTTGTGCATTTCACATCATCTTCTTCCACATCCTGTCACGGATGCAATGAAGCACCTCTGATTTCTAATGTTTTCCAAAAGGAGAGCAGAGAAGCTGCTTTGCTCTCATTTTCTAGTCATTTTCTTACCTGGAATTTCTGCACCATATTGTGACCTAGTGTAGGCTGGACTGGAGACCAAAGCAGACACAATAAGAATGATGAAAGATGACATAAACCTGGCTGGCGTAGCTCAGTGGATTGAGTGCAGGCTGCGAACCAAAGCATCACAGATTTGATTCCCAGTCAGGGCACATGCCTGGGTTGCAGGCCACAGCCCCAGCAACCGCACATTGATGTTTCTCTCTCTCTCTCTTTCTCCCTCCCTTCCCTCTCTAAAAATAAATAAATAAAATCTTTTTTAAAAAAGTTAAAAAAAAGACGACATAAAACAACCAGGATGCTTAATGAGAATTCGAGTCACTGAATCAAGCAATGCCTTACCTGCCCTACTTCAGGTTATCTATTATCAATTATAACAAATATCCTAATTGTAAAGCCAGTACAAGTTACAGCCATTCGCATATTACTTACAAACACATTTGAAAGCATGCACGTCCGTCCTCATTAGGCATTGCGGGGTTTCATGCAATCAGAAGAGAAGCCTGCTGATTTCTGAAGCCATGACTAACCCTCAGTTCCCCCCTCCATTCACCTGTGGGCATGATGTCTGTTGTTATCTTTCTCCTAGAGGTTCCTCAATGTAGAAATTGCTTCAAGAACCAATTAATGTCGAAGGATAAGTGACAAATACACACCCTTCCAGAGGGACTTCCATTGTAATAGAAGACTTCAAATCAGACCATAACCAGAAAGAATGGAATAGGTAATCAAAGAACTGGGAAAAACTTGGAAGGACTTCTCAATGTAGTTTAATATTCTCCCTGTGGTATCTACCTATTTCATCCACCCCTTGGCCTTAAAACTCCATTCTGTCAGGAGTGCTCAAAATACCTTAATGATAATGCACTTGGCCATCCTGCAGTCTGCTCCGGGCTAACATATTAATCTTTCATTTATTGCAAAATATCTGTATTTTCTCACAAGAAAACTCAGCTGTGTCATTTTTGCATGTGGATGTACAAAGTGCTGATGTATAGCCCAGATCCAGGGTGACATAAACATATTACTTTTTTATTGGAGAAACATGTTTATTCTCTTTTAGTGGTGAAATGATGTCACTGTATTATTAATACAAATTATTAAAAAGAATTTTAAGCACTAATAACTTACTCAGTATTCACTAATTCAGTCAACAAAATTACGAGCACCTGTAGTGTCTGGCAGACTTTGAGCTATTGGGGATAGAGCACTGGACTCAAATCCTGGCCTTCCTGAAGGGACTGTGCAGTGAGGTGGGAGTGAGGAGGAGGTAAAAAAATAAAATCAATATATAAAATGTCCAGTCATGACTGGTGATATGAAGAAAAATGCAGAAAACAGACTATGTTGAGTGGAGATAAGTGGGAGAGCTGTTCTTTTCTTTCTTCTTTTTTTAATAAAAAAGTAGTCAGGAAAGGCCTTACTGAAAAATAACATCTGAGCATACACCTGCATTAGCAACGGCTGCGGAATGTTGTGCTAAATATTTTTAGCTCACAGAAATCTGTGCTTGGGAGCTTGATGATAGGAACTTATTAGCTTTAAGACATTTCCATGTGCATAATAGTCATTATGTAGATAAAGGTCTCTAGTCAAATTTCCCACAAGAATCTCAACTTCAAAACATTTAGAAATCAACTCATTGTCTTCTCCCCAAACAATTTCTCCTCTCCTTCCTCTTACAACTTAGTAAGAAGCACAACAGCTCATACATTGCAGTTCAAAAATCCGGACATCATTAAGAAAGCCTCCTCTAACACCAACCCCGGGCCGACTAGGGAATCGTCTTCTTGGGGAAGGCGCATTTCCTGCTCCCCAAACCCCACTGCTCATATGGTCCTCACACCAACACAGCCGCCTCCCAACTCCCTTTGTTTTTGTCTTTACTTCGTAAGTTTGGTCATTTTGTCAGAGAACTAAAACCAACAGAAGAGGGGAAAAACGGTTTTGTGTGCTACTGACAGAAATAGTGCCCTCCAGAAATAGACTTGCAAAGCTCTCTTCTCCTTCAGAAAAAAACTATGGGATCGAAAATGTTAAGATGATTGATTTAAGATACCTGTCATTGCTGACTGCTAGCATTTAGCCTTGAGAAACTACATTCTAAGTCGTAGTTTAAAAACCATTAACTGCAGTTTCTGGGAAAAAAAGTATTTATAAGAAATATATTGAAGGTGTGCTTTTACAATATCAAAAATTGGTATAATGTCAATTTAAGATGAATAGACAATAGCATGTGCATAATGAAACAGCTTACAACTGATCATTAAATGTAATATGCCATTTGACAAACGTCATTAGATAAATTAATATTTCCTATGTATTTATGATGCCAGGCGGATATAGAGCTCTTACAGCTTGAAAAAATTCTCCCCAATTGCCCAACTAGTCCACCTTCCAGATTCTTGAATCATCCTAAACCGAATCCTTCACCTCTCCCACCCCCAAGAAAATATGCTAACGCTTTTGTTCTTCCATTTAAAGTACTAATCTTACAAATAATGTCTTTGCATGTTTTTGTACCAAATGATTATCTGATATTATCCATATCCACAGTATTCCCTCCCTGAATCTACACCTTTATTTTGGCTAGGTTGCAGGTTCAGCAAACTCTTTACTCACTAGCACTTAACTCTCATCTCAAAGACACGTAATTGACAAATGCTATTAACATCCTAGGACAATCAGAGTATTGTGGGAGATACATAAAACAAATAAAATTATTCTTTCTTCCAATGTTATTATACTCTAACATATGGGAAAAAACACGCATGGGAATTACAGCAACATGAATGGTATGTGCAAAAATTGCTACAGGTCAGAAGAAGAAGTCCTTCTGGCAGGGCTGATACAGAAAGCGTAACGGCAGAGGCACCTTCTGTGCAGGACCTTGGTGGTTGCTATCAGCTGAAAATTTCAGGATAGAGAATTAGCTGTGCAATATCATATTGCATTTGGTTAAATGTACGTAAAATGAGTTCCACAAATTATCCTATTTTCAACTTGCAAAAAATCTCATAACTTAAAATGTATCCACATAGGAATGCAGAAAAAATAAAATTATAGGCCTACCATACATACATTACAATGATTATTTACATAATAAATAACTTGTAATTTTACAAAAGATTTTCCCTGCCGTCCCTAAACAACAAATCTTTATACGGAGAAAAATTAATCATTTAAAATGGAATTAGCATAACTTTCTAGTTACATTTAAAATGACAACTAATATGCAAATTATGAGTTCTAGAAGAACCTTTCTGACAGTACAAATTTTATCTTATATCTTTCTTAATTTTTTCTTATGTCTAAGATCTAGTTTCCTTAAATATCCTTAGAAAGATGAAGCGATCTCTCTTTGAACTAAATTTGGGGTGGAAATCTAAAAATTAAGAAAACACTATTTTTGTTGGAAGTGATACTAATATTAGAAATCCTGAAAATGGCACTATTCAAGGAGCGGGCTGGTGGGAAGTATCCAGTTCTTCATGGGGTTTGAACACAGGCGTGTCACCACTGTAGCGCGGAGGATCACGAACCTGGCCGACTGCGACGGCTACAGTCAAGTCAAGCCCATGTAACCCCTGGAAGGAAGGACTCTGCTCTCACGGTTGATAGGAAAAGATTTGGTTGCTTCCACTGCTACTCTTTGTCCCTGTCCCTCCTTTCAGATGACCCACCTTGGGGTCCCCAGAAGCCCAAAGGCATAAACGGGCTCTAACGGAAGCCCAAGTGAGTGGGGTCCACTGCCTGTCCTCTGGATCTCGTGGGAGGCAGTGACACCAGGCCCCCACCAAGCCCCAGCCCATCCCAGGCAGTGACAGGAGGTCTCCTCCGGACAATGAGCATAAAGTGACCGGTGGGTGATTCGGGCTTGACAGTAAAATATCTGAAGCGTTTGGACCTAATGTGTAGCACAAAGTCTTCCTTCTTTGTTGCCACAGAGAAAAAACTGCACCTAGTCATCCCCTTCCGGAGTGTTCTCAACGTCGCTCCAGTGTTTCTCTTTTACCTTATTTTACTTTTGTAAAATAAATGTATGGGAGGGACACTGGGTAATAAGATGATCCAGGGGTAAGAGGTATCAGATAGGAGGGGTGATGAGCAGAACACCCCACAGTGTGGTCGCCTCTGAGCCAGTTCTGGAAACTGCATGACTCCTGCATCATAAAAGCTCAGTAGGACTGAACGTTTCCTTTTCCCGGGTAGTGTTTGTTCTAAGTGCTTTCCAGGTGCTAACTCACTTAGTTCTCCCAGCACTCCGTAAGGCAACGCTATTACTACCCCCACCGCAAAGATGGAGGCCGAGAGAAGCTAACTTGGCTACAGCCACACGATTAGAACAACAGGACTGAGGTTCAAACCAGTTTTGCTCTTTAAAAAAAGAGATAGAGAAAAAAAAGTAATATATATTTCTATTATTCTGAGATGAAAGACCCACAAAGCAAAAATAATGCAGTTAATTAAAAGTGCCATCTGTGTTACGTGTGCCCCCACCCCTGCTGGTGCCCCCTCCTGGGAGGGACTAAGGGGCACAGACCCCTATCGTTCTGCAGATGTCCTCACTGTCACTGTCACTTCCTGACTTCGAACTTCCTGAAGTAGCCCAGCCCATTAAAGGCATGTTTTTTAAACCCAACTTTATTATTTGTGTTTACATTTAAATATAAGTTTATGTATAAATGTGGTCTGATAATTAAATATATACAGAACTACTGAACAAATAGGGGAGAAGTAAGACGTGAAAGTCACTGATTTTAAAACTCAAAGCTATCTCGGAAAACTGGGCCCGTCTTCAAAGTTGACAAATGAAAAACAGAAATGCAGCGGTCCTGATAAGCTCCTCCTGGCCGGTCGGGGTCAGAGTTCTTCCTGCACAGCAAGCCGCGGGCACAAAGTCACATTTTCCTGGAGTCGTCATCAGGCCCCGGAGTCGTAAACCAGCTCATGCGTCAGGCCCGGCTGAGCCCCACTCAGGCATTCTCACGTGTCCTGTTTCTAGGGACACACAGGAAACAAGTCCCTCCCCTTCTCCCTTTGGTCATGTTTCCGTCCCCTACCATGGTCCCGCAACAAAAATGGCAAGGACTGAAACCACCGAGGGGAGTGTTTAGCCGTGGACGGAACTCGCTAACAACAAAACAGAGCAGACACAGGGGAAGCGAAATGGGTGCTCGTCTACAGTCGGGTTTTCCGAGGCTTAGGTAATAGACACACACACAAAAAAACAATAGGTTCACATTTTGGAGGGCGGGAAGTTACATCACATCAACCTGAAGGGTAAGCTGAAAATAATCTTTGAATTACATATCTATGGAGCAAAGCTGGGGCAGGGGAAGGGGGGCAAACATGATGGTTTCGTTTTTGGTTTTGATTTTCAAACAGTGCAGCCATAAAATAGAAGAAATGAGATAACTTCTCATCGTGGTGAAAGAGGAATTTACATGAAATAATGTACCTCTCTAGGGTGGAGTTTGACTCCTTTGAGAAGCTAGATGGTAAATGTGCTACTGGCAGTTGACAAGAGGTCGTTATGGTTTTTTGACCCCACTCCTCTGGAATGTGACCTGAAAGGTACAGACCACAGACTGGGGGGGTCCTCTTTAGAGTCACAACCCTGCCAACAACTTCAAGGCTGCGACCCACACAACAAAGGGGAAGTTGAGGAAAGCTGTATAACCCCCCACAAAGATTTCTATTTCCAATTCCCTGGACCAGAGAACATATAAGTAACCTAACATGTGGTGGTATGAGGAATCAAAGTTATAGGTGGAATTAAGGTCGTTGATCAACAGGCCATTAATTAGGAAGACTGCCGGGGACTCCCCAGATGGATATAACCACACAGGTCCTTAAAAGTGGAAAAAGGAGGAAAAGAGGAGAGTAACAGAAAGAGATGTGACTCTTTCTACTCATCCTTACAGATTCAAGTCAAAGGTCACTCCCTCCAGGAAGGCCTCCTCACTGCCTGCCCAGGACGCTAGATTAGGCCTTTATATCTCCCTGCACCTAAAACCCTGTCTTTTCTCTGTGACTGCAAACAGTGCAAATAAGACAGTGCGAAACCACTAACATTAACCCGAATGTGCACTATTTGATGGGCTTGCTGAGTTCTCTCCTGAATTGTCTCATTTATCTCACACCTGATACAAATACTTTGGTTGTAACAGAGATCTTGCCACAATATGGAGGGCAATTTGTGTGAGAACAGAGGGATTGTTGATTTTGGTTCATTTTAAGGCCGAAGGAAACCAAGCTAGTGTAGAGGCAAAGGTAGCAGTAGTTCAGAGGGGGAGTTTTTAGGGAAAAGGAAGCAGAATAAGGTCTCAGGAAAGATCAGAGAGGACCAATAGGAAGGCTTGCCGTGGACAGGCTTCTCTCCTCTGGTGTGGGCACCGGCAATGGGAGACAGGGCTGTGTGATTCACCGCAGAGACCATGTTCAGCATTGGGACCTGCTTAAGTTTAGGGTGTGGGACTGAGACAGAGGACAGTGAACTGGGGAAATGATGCATCGGTAGTGAAAGTCGGCTGCGGGGCCTGCAGGACTAAGGGAGAAACAGATGGGCTACGGGCGGGGACCCGGCTGGAGGAAGAGGACTCCACGTCTGAGGCACTAGACAGAGAGAAGGCTGAGTGTGACGAAAGGAAGTCAGGAGACAATCGCAGGGTGTGCGCAGGGGTGCTTCGTGGGAGGTGGAGAGCGGACATGGTGTCGAGGTCATGGTCCTGAAAGGCACTGGGATATCTTTATACTGGTATGTTGTGGACAAAGTGATGACCAGTGACCCGGACAGAAACAGGATGTGAAAGGATGTCCATATAAAATGGAACGGGAGGATATGGAAGGAAGAATCTCACACATGCACCCTCAGAAGTACAGAACTTAAAACAGAGGCTGATTTCCTATAAATGCCTGTTTTGCAGAAGCCTAAAACTTGCCTATTGACCAAAGAGTAACTGCCAACAGCCCCTCCCCACCCTCATGCCAATGAACTCGCTGCTTGGACTCTGGCTGGACTGCCCGCTCCCCACTTTGCACTCTTTGCAGGTGACTACAGCCCACCCCACACTAATGGACTCACCTGGAGCATGTGACAACATCTGGTTCCTAAGCTGCCATGCCTCCGCTGCTCTGGAATAAACACAGTTTCTGGTGATCTAGATTGATGAGGTGGTGGTGGGACATGAGGTCGAACACTCTAAAAACAGTGAGGGTTTGCCTGTCCTATGTGTGCACTCTAGAGAATTTCAGCCATGATGTGCATGGGAATACATGTTTCTTAGGGCTGGTGGTGATATTTCAAAGGATTCTGGCATTCTCTTTTATAATTCTTATTTACACAGTGGTTGCAAGTGTCAGCACTTAGTTAGAAGAGAAAAATAACTTCATGGCTAAGGCCCTTTAAGTAATAAATTGACATGGGGACAAACTGTCTAAACCGGACAGTTCCATGACCTATAAGTTTGCACACTCATGGGTACACTGAGCACACTTTTGATACACTGTAACTTCTTTGTCCTTCACCCTTGACATTGTCTAGGCTACTCTTAGAAAATGTTATTAATCAATCATCACAGAGCAATCACCAATTGGATGGGTATGGTAATTCTTCCACTTACATATACAAGATGGGCGAGATTAAGTTTACAGTTGTGGGTACACAAAACACAGGAGTTTATTCTTGTATTGTTACTTATTAATTACAAACAACTGTAAACCTATTATTGCCCCATCCTGTATTTTTCTGTCCTTCAATTTTCTTGGGTTTTGTTTTTTTTACAATTAAACAGTCAAAAGCAACATTGTATTGAAAATGACAAGATAGCAGCACTTTAAATCTTTTTAAAAAACTTAATGAAAAATATCTTAACAAAATCTATTTCAAGAAGGGTATAGCACTAAAATATACATTTCAGTAAGCGACTGAATAAACGAAGGCACTGCTTAATTCTTACAATTGGTATCATAATCTCCCCGGAGTCACAGGTGAGTTTCTGGTGCATTACTGGGCACACTCCCTCTTTAGTGAAGAGAAGATAGTGCGAATGGCTGGTGAGAGCTGGTCATGTAATCACTGCTCTCACGTGGCAGGACAATGTGATGCTTGACCGCCTCAATCCGCCAGTTATTTCCAAACACCAGGGAGAAAGGAAAACCTGGCATCAAATTTTGGTTAAGGGAGTCATTCTTAAATTGTAGAATATAAATTTAATTTCTTCTGCAATGATGACTCAAATATGATGGATATTATATTTAGGACTCAACTGTACTGATAAATTAGGAGAGAACTCACAAGTTAAAGCATCTTCATATCAAAGGGCTTTGTCTCTCCTGAGAGTATATTAAATTATAAATTCTTCACGAATTTCAGACTGTGGCACATTTACACACCTATCTCTATTTTTTATTCTTACTATAAAAATAGAACTGTGAAGAAGGTTCATATCAAATGAATCAACTATTGTCTTTGAGGACATATTCCTTAATTTACTACATAGAACAGAAAATAAAATTTAAATGGGTTATGTGAAGTACCTAATAGTTAACATTAAATTAATAAGCCATGCCCCTAATGAATAATAGTATCTAAAAATAAACCTTCACTGGATTAGGGTTTTTTTACCTAAGAAAAGATGTATACTTTCCCCCCCAAAATTTTGATGCCAATTATAAATTGTCATTTTTCCCTAAGGAGGTCAATTTAATTAGAATTTAGTAATTCTAACTCTTATGGCGTTGTCTGAAAGTCACCCAAAAAGGGACTGGTATCCAAATTTTTTTATTTCATCTGTAGAAACTGGTGTAAACCACAGCGACTTCCTAGAAGGAGAACACTCCCGAGGAATTATATGACAATTACGACGTGTGTCCCTCAGCCCATAGTGCGATTCCCTTCGAAAAAGGAGAGGATCCTCTGAAACCACCTGTGTCCTGGCACCACGACCACAAACAGGATGCACAGAATCACATGCGTACGTTCGTTCACACGGAGTCACAGGGCAGCGAACCCCGACGGCAGACAGCATAAATCCGCGAGCGTAGACCCCGGGCGGCCACGTGAGCTCCAGCACACATTACTGCCCGTGCCTGTTCGCCGCTCAAGGCCACAGCAAGGCCACAAGGAGGACCAGGACCTCGAAAGCCACGGACACCTGTGTCTCGCCCACCCTCAGCACAGGGATTCTCAGGAAAGAGCGCATTTTCTCGTTTTAATGAAGAAAATGTATTGTATTCTTCAATCTTTGCAGGCTCTAAGATTCACATTTTGGGGTAGCTTCTGTAGTTTCAGGCAGACTCTAACAGAATTGCTTGTTTGTTTTAATTTAGAATCTTTTTTGCCACATTCATTTAAAAACTCACCCCATGAAATAAATAGCCAAACTTCCCACCACATTAAATAAAAACGTGTATTGTGAACTTGGTCCCAGTTGTTTTAAAATGTTCAGGACTGAAAGGGAAAATGAGCTGAGGATGAAGGAGTCCTCAAGTGTAGATGCGAACGACTGAAGACAGTTCTCAGCTGAGCCTGGCCACGGACCATCAGCAGGGTTACTTGGCTGCCTGTGGGTACTAGTGTGGCCAGTCACTTTTCCACAGGAGCCACGGATATCTTAGAGAGTAAAAACAAACAATAGAGGATTTCAGTTAGCTGTTGACTTTCAATTAGCCATGTATTTTTTACCTACCTCAATGATCTTAATAATATTTCATTATAACATATGTTCTGAAACCAAAATACGGGTTTTGCTTAAGAACTTTTCCTAGAATTGACATTTTTTCGTGAATTATTTTGATTTCTTTGTATGCCACTCAGCACACGTTAATGTTCTTTAAAAAATGTAGTTAAATGGTTTTAATGTAAGTATACACATTCAAGCACTCAGTTATTTGAATGCGCTAGAGGGCTCTGTGTTTGCACAAACACAGGCACGCAGTAGGACTGCGTCGGACAGATAGCCTAGGTAATGTCCGCCTCCCTGGAAACGCGGGAGAGGGGCTGCCGAGGACTCAGATTCTCTAGACATCTTTACTAAGACATTGCCAGAAAATCCTTGTCACTTCCTTTTAAAAAATGTCATGGATCAAACTATTTCTGTTTTGAAAGTTTTAAGAACATAAGCATGCCTTAATAGACCCTAATGCTTTTATTTTAAAGTTTGTTTAATAAAATCACTACTTTTTTAATTTTCAGAAAGGAAAACTAACTTGAAAATAACTGGCTTTTCCCTCAAATCTTTTGGAACACCCAACAAAAATGTTTTTTTTAAGTACCTTCTATACATACTTGTATTTATTTTCAGAATAATGACATGGCTTTACTAGTCCTTGCACACGCACACGCACACACGGGACCCAGTGTGCTCCATGCGTTTCACCTCACTACGAGTTCAGCTCTCACACCGCGACCTTACTTGCCCCTGACAGTGAGCCGTATTTAGCAAGACAGCAAAGCCGGTAAATCTCTGTGACACCTGGGCAGACTTCCAATGGGAATACCCACATATTTAAAAGACAGACAAGAAACCTCATTTAACCTCGCTACTGCCAACACAAAAATGCAGAGGAGTAAAGGAAATGTGTTCTTGGCTTTCTAAATGGCTACAGGAAAATAACAATTTTTGAATTATTATTCCCTAATTTTCCCTAAATTAGAGTACCTCTGTTTTCCCCTGGGTCTGGGCCAAACACCTTGGGAAGCATATTAGGACTTACAGACTTTTTAGGGGACTCGAAAAGTATTCACTGTCAATTTACTAAATGGTTGCTCTTGGTGAGGTGAAGCGCTCGTGTGCCTCTCTTCCCGAGCTGCTGGGCCCCGGACTCAGAGGAGTCTGGGTGTCCTCTTTGTTGTCTGATGGTGACGCATCTCTGCTTCCAGGGGGCCCACAGTGTGTCCAGGTATCACGATATAATGACTCTGCTGTTTTAAACTCAGCTACATCCTGCTTCCGGCACCCTGCCCCTGGGATGAAAGAAGAGGCATCCATTTGCTGAATCTGTCACAGGTAAGAGACACTTTCATGAAATCAGCCCACTGAGGCACTCCTGACTTGTCCACTGAACATGAGGAGCCCTGAAAACTGGTCCTGGCTGAAAATATTGGCCATCTTGCCTGCCTTTTCTGGACCCTAGTTTCCTCAACTGACAAGTGAAATCATTAGACTGAATAACTGCTGAGAATTCTAACTGGAGAGTATTATGCTAAGTGAAATAAGCCAGGTGGTGAAAGAGAAATGCCAAATGATCTCACCTGTAAGTGGAACCTAATCAACAAAACCAACAATTGAGCAAAACAGAACCAGAGACATGGAAATAAAGAACAGACTGACAGTGACCAGAAGGGAGGCAGAGGGGCATAACAAGGAAAAAAAGGGGAGTTAAGCCAAGGAACGTGTATAAAGGACCCATGGACAAGGTCAACAGACATGCGGGGAGGAGGACTGAATGTGGGAGAGGGGGGTGGTCAGGGTAGGGGAGAGTAATGGGAGGGAAATGGGAACAACTGTAATTGAACAACAATAAAAAAAATTTTTTTTTTAATTTTTTTTTTAAGATTTTATTTATTTATTTTTAGAGAGGGAAGGGAGAGGGAGAGAGAGAGGGAGAGAGAGAAACAGCAATGTGCGGTTGCTGGGGGACATGGCCTGGAACCTAGGCATGTGCCCTGACTGGGAATCGAACCTGCGATGCCTGGTTCGCAGCCCGCGCTCAATCCACTGAGCTACGCCAGCCAGGGCCACAATAAAAAAAATTTTTTTTTTAAAAAGAATTCTAGCTATAGTATTACCTGACATTTAGGTGATTAAACCTCACCATTAGAAATGACACAAGAAGGGGTGGAGGGAAGGGAGGAGTAAGGAAGGAAGGAAAGAAGGAAAGGGAGAGATGGATAAAGCATAAACCGACACGTGCTCCACACATTGCTTATTTCCCTCAACCACCAGTCTGATACAGCACCCGGCTCTTCTGTCCAACTGCTTGCTCCTTACACTAACCAGGTTCATCATCTCCCTCACCCCCAAATTTCCTCCCCCTGCCACCTTCTTTTACTTGGATCACGAAGGACATAAGTCACATTAGGGTGGGCATCGAGAGGGGCAATCACTAGCCAGCAAGGAGGAAAGGGACCTGAAATTCTGGCCCATAGACTGTGTGAGTGAGAACACGTAAAAGTGACCCGGAACCAGAGCTCAGGCAGAAATTGGGGGTGACATATGCATGCAGTATCTCTATCAGGGAGGTTAGGGACTGGAATGAGTTTATTCAGAGAGAGGAATGCAAATGATAAAACAGGTAACACGAAAAAAAGGAGGGATTTTTTAAAACTAATAGAGATGAACAAGCACTGAAATGCAGATGCATCCAAAGATAAAAGCCAGAAGCCTTCCGACAGCCAGGCTGCCAGGACCAGTCTTGCAGGAGGAGAAATTCAACCCTGGGGGCTGCACTGCCAAACCTGGTTATTCCGCTCTGCTTCTAACTGAGCTGGGAGCTCTAAGGATAATCAAAGTGATGTGTAAGCTAAGAAGCGGATGCTCAAACACCCTGTAATTTCATTAAATAAGATATGTTTATCTCTTGATTATTCAGTAATTAAATACCAACAGATCATTGTATGATTCTCAAGATGTGTGTAGGCAGAACTCAGTGAAAGCAGCACAGGGTTTGAAACCTTATCATCCGACATCTCGTTCTGGCTCTATCACTTAACAAGATACATGACTTAACGTTTTTCTTTCAGTTTGCATGAGCCAAATAATAACCAAACAACCAAAAGGCAGTCTGTGTCTCAGCATCTCGTGTACAATGGCGGTATTCACCTCACTGAGGTTACTGAGGATTGAACAAGGCAGTGTGTGGACAGAGACTAGCCCGCAGCAGTTGCTCAAAACACAAGTTATTCCAAATTTCCAGATCTCAGCAACTATACATAGTGGCAATGCCTTGCATACAGATGTCACTTTATACATAACTCCCTTCACCTGACCCCCCTCTCATTCAACAGAAACTCAGCTGACCAAACAGGACTAAACAGTTGACGTACACAGTTGTGCGTGAGTCAACGGTACTCATTGAAACAGGAGGGACACACAACACACGAAAATGGCAAACTGAAAAAGTCCAGCTGCTGCCTTTTCAGAACAGGGAATTGGGACACAGG
Source organism: Tonatia bakeri (assembly GCA_004024845.1). NCBI lineage: Eukaryota > Metazoa > Chordata > Mammalia > Chiroptera > Phyllostomidae > Tonatia > Tonatia bakeri. The sequence continues at coordinate 151,230 of PVIA01003117.1, forward strand.
GCAGGTGGGTAAAGGTGTGAGTCCTCCTTGTCAGACTGCCATCGAGCAACAGTTTTGAAACAGGACTGCTAGTTGGGGTTGAGGTTGCCCAAGAGTCTCATGAAGTTAAGTGCACAGCTCTGTTGTGCTGGGCATGCTCTTTCCACGGGAGAGGGTCTGTCTTGGGCGTTAGAACGACATTCCGAGGGAAGCTGCTGTCTGGATAGAGTGGAGCAGAGCAACTGCAGGACTTCCGCATCTTCCAGAACACAATTAGGAGAATATCTGAAGCCAGATGAGGAAAAGCTGGGAACAGAGTGGGCGTTTCAGATGTATTTCAGAGCAAACAGTATTTTCATCTGCTTGGCTGCTAATTATTTGTTTATCTTAAAAGGGAAAGTTACTTCTTGGAGAGTTCAGAGAAAAACTACCAAAGTTCCATTTTTTAAGAAAAGACAATCACTATATTTTGGAAGTTAGAACGGTTTGAAGTCCCTCCAGTATCTGGCAGTACTTAGAAAACCAGAGTCTGTGAGCTGCGTTTTATCTGCCGGGAGAAAGGCTTTGTGATGTCCCCTACTCTGCCGATGGCTGCTCTGGGGTCACTGGCTGTGTCATCAGTTAAGTGGTCTCTGTAGGCAGGTAACACAGCATTCTTTTCTATTTTTTAAAAATATTTTTCTTTTGTTGCGCTCTTTCACTGAAACAGATGCCAGACTGAATTCAGTGCAGATCTTAACGTGGAACCTTCTTGTCGCTCTCAGGAAGGGCATACAGAGATGTGAGATTACAAGAACCGATCGTTAGATCAGTACTGTTAGTCCAGGCCTGCCCACGGCTCAGCACCTGTTGCTTTCAGGTGGCTTCAGAAGGACAAAGACCAAAACATCACCAAGCTAGCAACAGTAACTACCGTAATTTGTCTAAGTGTGTAGCCGTGTCATCTATAAGGACAGATTAAATAAATAGATTGATTTGTTCTATAAAAACACTTACAGTTTTAAGCACAGTTCCTCACTGTGTACACAGTTGTGCGTGAGTCAACGGTACTCACAGAGACAGGAGGGACACACGACACACATAAATGGCAAACTGAAAAAGTCCAGCTGCTGCCTTTTCAGAACAGGGAATTGGGACGCAGGGCGGGTGGGTGAAGGTGACTCTCCCTTTCTCTCTCCCCCATCCCCACCATGCCCCCTCTCTCTCCCTCTCTCTCTTTCTCTGCATGTTATTGGAATACCAACAAGAGAAAAGTGAGTTATGAGCAAAAGTTTTTGATGAATCGAACCAAAAATATTTTTTCTATTATCTCTTCCCTCTCCTTTTCTAGAAATTCCATCTACCCTAGGACAAAATAGGTTAAATTGCTCACAGTCTTAAAAATCCTGCTGTTTCCAGTACTTAATCACTAATGTAGAATCACTGGAATTCTCATTTGTGATGAAATATTTTGGCAGCTATGAAAATTTCAGAGCCTATGAAAAAGTTCTTTTCCACATAAAATTCCACCAGGAATGACACACCCATTAGATCTCACCAGAAATGGACAAGCCAGGTCACTGGGAAGGAGAAGTCCTAATGACATTTCATTTTGAAACTACCAGACTGGAAATAGTTGGAGGAGACAGAAATGTACTGTCTTGGAGCTTCTTGACCAGAGAACCAGCAAAATCAGAGAGACATTGAACAAAACCCCTGCTGCCAAAGGGTGTGTGATCCATTTAAAGAAAAAGACACACACCACCCAAGATGAATGCCAAGTAAGCCTCCCAGCCACTGGGTATTTACGGGGACTCGGAATAGAGAGCTCTGTCAGTTGGAGACATCAGGGAACACGAGAAACCAGGTCTTCACCTGTGAAAAAGAACCCCATGAAGCAGGATGGGAAGAATCTAAACAGTGAAGCTGCAGTACCTCCCTCCTCCTTGCTGTTAGGTCGATAAGACTGAAATTGTTCAGGGCACAGGAAAGGGGACAGATGGAACAGAAGAAAAATGCTTTCTGATTTTTGTTTTTCTACTCTCTAGCCAACTATGAGAGAAAACTAAAAATAGATCATGCTTCTGCAAATTAGGGAGTAGGAAAAGGTTTACATGAATGAGACCATTTAGGGTGGAGGGTGGGCATATCTGCCCTTTGTCATATATCTCTATGTCATTTGGCTTATCTTATTGAATACATGCTTTCTTCTACAGTTTGGAAAAAAAAACCCTAATGAAGTGGGGTTTTTTTTCCATATTATGGGTAGGCAACCTCAGCAGCTTTTCCCACTAAAGGATAGGGTCCATGAAACCTCAAATGCGAGAATACAACCCCAACTCGGCCAGCAGCTCTCCTGGAAACTCTGGGTATCCAGCCAGGAAGGCAAGTTCCAGTGTGGATTCTGCCACTAACCTTAGGGCCTGTGTCTCCCAGCCACAAAGCAGGAGCTGGAAGATGACAGCTAAAATCAACTTCTTTCGAACCCCAACCCCTTTCCAATGCTACAGTACCAGGAAGTCAGATTATCAATTGTGTTACAAACAGGCATAAATCAAAAATTAATCAGATCCAAGCAAAGACCTGAAATGTGTTCTTATGAGTAAAGCATATCATATTTTTTTACACACAAACTTCAAGGCATTTATTTTGTTAGCTTAGACTCCTTTAAAAACATAACAGAAGAGTTCCAATGATTACGTTAGTTATAATATCTAGGGATTCTAACTACTGCCTAGTTTTTGTGTGTGTTTGCTTGCTTAAAACAGCAGAAAAAAAATCTTTACAGGTCCTGACAATGCATCTAAATTTTCCAAACAGAAAGTGAGAAAGAAAGAATATCATAATGGGCTGAACTCTTTTCAATCCATATGTTCAAGGTGTAATCCCCAGCATCTCAAATATAACTGTATTTGGAGATAAGATCTTTTAAAATGTAATTAAGCTAAAATGAGGCCTTCACTGTGGGCCTTAATCCAACAAGACTGCTGTCCCTATAAGAGGACATTTGGAGACAGAGATGCCACCAGGAACACACACAAAGGAAAGACCTGTGGAAAGACCTTCCCCACAGGTCAGCATGAGTGGCATAATGTCCCCTACATCAGCCGTTTAGAATTTTAAGAAGCCACATGATCTATAATATCACAGGTGATAACTCAAATATATATTGTCATAGTATCTGACGTACTCTGGATTCATTTCCAGTTTTAGTATTGCCAAAATAAATTTCCCAACCAATTCTATTATGTTTTCACACACCCTTTCAAGCATACACTTTCAGATTTATATGGATCATCACTATTCCAATGGCTAGAATAATTGTCAATTTCTTTGCAGCACTTTTCTGAATAAAGCACGTAAAACAATTGTAAAACGCAAGGCAGTGATAAAGGGGCCTGGAGACGCTGTTCCGCAGGATGTGACCTCGCTTCCTGCGGGTGAACTCTTACTGAGGGATATCGGATAGAAGGAGGCGATCAAACGTCCTCCAGGTCGCTTTTATTATTTAACAATTATTCCATGCTCTCACTAAAGAATATTGCAAATGGATTCTAAGTACAGCATTAAAGGATTGGGTTTGTTATGGGAGAAAAACTGATAAATGGCACTCTGCATGCAATTTTGAAAGCTTTGCCCACAAACTCTCTACAACCATCCAAACCATTAAGGGGGTGATGGCTGAGGAGGGCCATGCCCCAAGGAGTAGCGAACCACCAAATGCAACCTTGCCAGTTACTGAAAACAAGGTCACTAAGGAATCCAAAATAGGAATAGTTGAATGACACACTTCTTGTGTTAGTTACTGCTTACAGCTACAATGCCAAGCATTTTCAAAGAAAACAAATGGTTCTTGGCTTTCTTTTTAATCGCTGCAATAAAACATTGTGTTTTTTATTGATAGCTATTTCATCATTCTCCAAAATCATTTTTGAACTGTTGCTACACATTCAAAAGGAGTGAATCATTAAGATTACTGTTTTGATGATAAAAATAAAACATTTGCTGTCATCATTTCTGGATAATTCCAGGTAAAAGCATGGTGATCGAGACCAATGCCACAATGTCACCTCTCTATGACACTGCCAATAAGATAGAGTCCTACTTAGGGGACGATAAATGACTGTAGTGAAACATTAGGATCTGATGCATATACAGCTTTAAAAATAATTAACAAAAATAATCTTATATAATCAATTTTTATTAAAGGAAAGAGACTGCCTTTTAATGCCATTTCTTGTATGCCAAAACCCTACCATGACTGAAGTTTCAGTATTACAGTGGGTGTTTCTTTGATGTCACTTTTTTAATAAAAATATTTTGTATCAATAGCGTATATTCAATAGCCAATTGCAATAATGTGACGGAGGCCAAATTACACCCCGACACCACACACACCCTGTGATTGATTCCTCTCCATGATGCCCTCCACCTGCCCTAGCACCTCACATGTCCTAGCAGGCAAGCATTTTCCAGGCACCCAAGCTGTACCAGGACGGCATAAAAATGAGCCCCCAACCACTCAGAGGATTCAGTGCATTGTGTCCATTGTCCCTCTTTTTTGTAAAAGATTTTGGTTTTAGACTTTTAAGCAAATAGTTTCAAGCAAATATTTTGAATATTCCTTACTCTTTGCTACTTCCATATAGTAATTTTTCTATTACCACAAGCTTAAACACTATCTCATACTTGAAAACCAAGCAGTTCCAGCGCTAACAGTCTAAATCACAATGTGTCGGAAGCAACTTTTAACTCCAGCGCATAGTGAAAAGTGTAACCATTACATAAAGAGGGGCAACTGAATGTCAGGTACCGTATTTTTCAGACCATAAGATACACCTAAGTTTTAGAGCAGGAAAATCAGAAAAAAAATTTAGAAGAAAAAAATGTAGTAAAATATTTAATAACATAAATAACATAAGAGTTCACCAATGTAAATGTAAACAGAACTCAACAGCAGCATTAGCAACCATATTTCCTCCCAAATTTGGAGGAGGAGAGTGCGTCATATAGTCCAAAAACACGGTATTTTTCTAAAGGGCATTCCAGCGCTTTTCATAACATAAATATGATATTTTAATCACAATTATATTAGGTTTTTATTTACTTGTTTTTGTCATTTGGCATCTAGATTATGGTTAACTAAATGTTCACTTCATTTTTATGTTTCTGAATATATGAATCAACATAATGAAGAAAGCAAAGCAAGTACACACGACAGTGAAAACATTTTTGCTTTTTTTCTAATTGATTTAATTTATTAACAGTGAACAAGGCCTGATAGCAGCAAAAACTTAATTTTGAATGGGGACCACTTAACCATTTAAAACTGTACCAAAATAATTGTCCCCAAAATTATTGAGATTAATTTAAAACTGAAATGGAGCGATTTTTGCTATATAATTTATATAGAGAATCAAAGAAATGCTAAGTACAATTTTACGAGCAACCCAACTGCCAACAGAAATCATTTCTGGGTGGTTTAAGCAAACTTCCTTCCTTCCTTCATCTTCATGAGAACAGAAGGAGGGAGACTTTTGTTCCCGTTTTACAGAGGGGTTACCCAGAGAAGCTGGTCTCTAAGTTGGAACACCCAGTGGTGCCACAGCCAAGGTTCCAACACAGGCAGTCTGGGGGTCAAGTGCACACCCTTCACTCCTGGGTCAAGTTTCCAGTTAAGAACATTAAAGAAACTCTCTGGTTTTGGCACACCGAAAAGCTTCTATCCATAAATGGTGGCTGCAAGAAATTAGGGAGCCAGCCAGGTGACAAAACATCTATTAACTCCTGCTCTGTGTCTGCTGATAAATGATCCTTCAAAAGGTATTAATAATACAGGGACAGAAACTGCATGTCATATGGTCACAGAGCTAAATATATCAAACTGTTTAAAAATGATACAATTGAGCCAATGAAGTCTTTAATGCTAAGAAATGGACAACTTTCTCAAACAGACATTTACAGAATAACTGAAGGAACAATAATGGCAAAACTGAAGACACAAGGGCAAGAGAGCAGGCAGTGTGATTCCGCACCTAAAGCATCGGGAAGGGCGAAGAAAGATGTGGCTTCACAAAGGGCACACTACCCAGAATCTGCATCTGAACAGTCATTTACTTTGATTACAATTCATCGAACAACAGTACTTTGCTGGTTTCATCAAGCAAGGAAATAAGGGGAATTAGCCATACCTCAGCAAATATACAAATCTTGACTTTTACTTACAATATTTTCATACATATTTTCTGCTATGTTTTCACATAAGTAAAAAAGTGAATATTAACATTACAACTTTTATACTTATGGCTCATCAAAAGCTATTGAAAACAGCATGTTATCGTACTGTGTAAGCATATAATCTAAATCAAATAGGAAATAAAGCAAAGCAAATATTTGCCCATTAGTTGGAATATATTTAAAACAGGTGTTTGAGATACATAGATGCTTCAAATTGCATGGGTACCTTTATGTACTGTGACTGCAACAAAATATTTAATGATTTTAATAGTTCACTTTAATGGTGCCTCTACAAAATAAAAACATGCATGTCTTTAACTCAGTAATTATTTTTATCAACCTCATTGTACAAAAATAATCATAAAACTGATCAGTGAGCTATATATGAGGATACTTTCTGTGGCATGGTTTTTAATAACACTGAATTGTGATCAATCTACATGCCCATGAGTTAAGGAATAATTAATTATATTGTGTAGAAACACAGAATAAATTTCTGGGCCCTTATTTAAAATATTAAGGTAGCTCTAGGACTAATCCGAGAAGATGATCCATCACATATTTTGAGTGAAGAAAACAAGTTTCAGATAATGTTGGCAGCATGATCAAATTTTAAAAATGTACACATTTTATAACGTTTTTATATATTGCAAATGACTTCATAAACAAGAATGTGGAAGTATATAAATTAAACATGAACAGTTGTTATCTAGTGAATTAAATAGATGAAATGATATGAAGACTTTGATTTCTTGCTTATTAGCATATTTATGTTTTGAGGTTTTTAAAAAATAATATAGCTGTATCGCTCTTGTAATACTATTTTAAAAGTGTATAAAAAGTAAAAAACAAAATTAACTCACCTGTGAAGCTCACAAGATGAGTTTTAGAAAGAATTTTTAAAAAGAGAAATAAATAAATCTAAGGAAATAGCATAATTCTGGTTTATGTGCGAACAAGGAAGATTATAAGAAGGGATACATTTCTAATATACATGTTTTAAACTATGGTTCTCTTGGATTTTTAACGTCAGGGGCATGCCATGGTATTGATTCACGAGGGCTGACAAAGGGGATAAGGAAAAGGGAAACTTGAATGGATCCCTTCTCCCTGGTGATAATGATCTCCAGGTTTAAGGTTACCTAAGGGTTTCCTGTTATTGACAAGCCTTTCAGATCTAATCGTCTCTCAATTATTTAGGGACTGATTAGCAAATCTGTGAATCACCCTTTGGCTTCTCCTACTCTTCTGATTTTAATCCTAAGGGGTCAAATCCTGAGTCAAGCCGACAGAGACAACAAACTACAGCAGTAAAATGTGGTCCAGATGAGCAGTCCCGCCGAGGAATTTCAGTTCCGGCCGTCATCCCGTTTCCACGTTACACGCCCCGGACCGTCTCGCCCACACTCCACCCCCAATACATATCTTCACGTGGAATGTGCAGGTTTTCATTAATAACAAGGTATATATTGGTTCTTCCAGTCCTTTTAGTCATAATCATTATCATAGAAAATATTCTTGACCTTTGTTGGAAGCAGTAATTATCCATGCTATTCTAAAATAGAATCAAAATTTTCTTTTTCAAATGTAAGTTAATCCTTTGTGTGCAAAAGAATCTTTAAGCTAGAATAAGTTACAAAATGTGGGATTTCTGTATGAAATGTAAATTCTTATACATTATGGAAAACACGATGGAGATTCCTCAATTAAAAATAATACAACTTAAAAAACAATAAAAAATAATACATGTAACTCAGCAATTCTACTTCCAGGTATACATACAATGGAGACAAAATCCCCGTATTGAGATATTTGTACACATGTTCATTGCAGTATCATTTACCGTAGCTAAGACATAATACATTAAATTTATTCTATTCAACCATAAAAAGACGAGGGAAATCCTGCCATTTGTCACAACTCAGATTGATTTTGAGGATATTATGCTAAGTGAATAAAACAGAGAAAGACAAATATCACTTATATGTGGAATCTAAAACAGCAACAACAGCAACAACCTCACACCAAAGAGATCAGATTAGTTGTTACCAGCTCACCAGCGTCAGGGCCTGGGGAGTTGGGAAACGCGATGGAGGTGATCAGAAGTACAAACTGCAGTTATACGATACACACACACACGCACACATCCCATATACTGGGGATATAATGTGCAACATGATGACTATAGTTAACACTGCTGTACAGTATATTTGGAAGCTACTTAGAGGGTAAACCCTAAAAGTTCTCATCTCAAGGAAATATAGGGGGAGATAGATGTTAACTACATTTACTGTGGTCATCACTTTGTAACACAAGGTTTATTGCAAGCACATGTTAACTTTGTAGACAAACTGACGTTAGCAAGAAGGTGGCACTGAACTGCAAGACTCCAGGACATAGAAGAGTCCGTTGAAAGCATTCCCAGTGGACCAGTCCAGCCTCCCTTTTCATGGTTTTCATGAAGGGCCAAAGCCCTTCATAGAACTGCGTACTTAAGCAAAAACACTCTGTTAATATTTACCTAGGTATAATCTAATGTAAAAAGTAAATACTTTTCTCAAAATCATAAAACTCATTTTAAAGCCAAGTATCAGTGGCTGGGAGCTACCCACTATTTTCTGGCTCTCTGGGCCCTTGCTCTCTGAGCTCAGGGGTGACCGAGGGTGACTAGGACACTCACACTGCTCTCACTCCCCTCCTTCAGCCATGCTGAGGACGAAGGGCTCTCTTCCAGTGACGACTCATAAAATGGGTTCAAATCAATACATGTTATTAAAAACCATGAAAGTATTTTTCACAATGATTTGGGAAAACAGACAAAGCAAAATAAGTTTTTAAAGATATTTTAAAAGTGTTATTCCATGATTTTACATACCTAAGAAGCACACAAAGTACAGTAACTAAAAGCTGTATTTTATACATAGAACTTTTTTTAAAATATGAGGCTTTCCAGAGAAAGACAAGCACCATATGATTCCACTCATGTGTGGAATCTCATGAAGAAGTTGAACAAATGAAATAGAGACAAGTATGTAGATGGAGAGCAGGCTGACAGCCTGGGGTGGAGAGGGGGGTGTTGAAGGGACGGAGCAAAAAAAAGGAAAAAAAGAGAAAGAGCTCATAGACATGGATAACAGACGGCGTGTTGATTTCAGAGAGGAGGGGGAAGAGGGTTTGGGGAGGAGAGGAATGGTAATGGGAAAAATATAATTTAAAAAAAGAATAGAAAAATACTAAAAAGATGGAACTTTCTCTCCAAAGCCTTATAAAGCTAAATATTGGAAGACTGACATTTCATGTATAAATAGTACACTTAACAGGAAAGAAAAAGCTGCGGGAATAACGTTTCTCGGGCACATCCTTACAAAGCGATGGCTGAGCAGAGCTGCGGGGTCCAACGTGTGGTACAACCCATGGAGCACGCGCAACTGTACGCCCACGCTGACCACGTACAGGAACCTTCAGTGTATTGTTGCACAGAATGGGAAGCAGGCGGCCATGTGCACAGCCAGTGCAGGGGTGGAGAGCAGCTCCTGTTATTCTGAGCACTGAGACCACACTCAAGTGAATAAAACACTAAAACAAGAGTAATGATGATAAACATGACACCGTGTATTAATTTGACTCCCATGAGCTAGGTTCTATGCTTAAATACTTCCCCTCATTTATTCCTCACATTAATCCTACGAGGTAATCCTATGAGTAAGATTTCATTATTTTCGTTTCACAGATGAGACTCTCGGATGTTTAAAGAACATTTGCAAAGTGATATGTTCGGTAATGTTGGATCTACGCCACAAAATCCAAGTCTCTTACATTAGTAATACCATGATCTTTACATTACCCTGAAAACTCAGAAAGGAAAAGAAAGAAGTTAATGCAAAGATGTTCTGTGGCTCCTTCAATAAGTTAGAAGGAACTTGGTTGCTATCTGCTAGCTCCATTTTTCCATCAGCTTTCCACCAAAATACAGTACCTCTGCCACGATAAACACACAACAATCATTCTTCCAATACACACTCAAAAACTGAGGAATGTCACGGACTAATCCATCACCAAATGTGTCCACATACGTCAGCGATTACCCTAACCTTGAAGTTGTCTGCAATGAAGACCCCCCATGAAAAGCAGGTATCAGTTCTAATGGCAAACTTTTCATAGGAGCTAAATGTGGGAGCAGTGATAAGGAAAATACTTCTCAAAGGCTACACAAAATTTGAAAAACAGAAAATTGTTCATTCACACTTAGTAAGGATGCCATGTAAGTTAAGAAAATATAAACTATGAGGCCAGATCAAACGAGCTTTTGATAGTTCATACATACTTTACAGAAATGTGGGGCCTAGGACAAATTAGAGAACCACTGCTCACCTCTGTATTAGTTAGGGTGATGCTAACAGTTCTGACCACCGAATTTCGAATCTCAGAGAGTTAACAATACAGAAGTAACCACACTCATTTCAAGTTCAAGGGTGTCCCTCAGCAACAAGCATCTCTGCTCCAAGCAGAAACTCTGGGACTCGGGTTCTCTTCAGCTTGTGGTTCCACGGTGTACAACAAACATTTATCATGTCTCAGGCCACAGAAAGGGCAGGGAAAGGAAGAGAAAGTGTGGGAAGGTTTTACAGGCCAGGTGGAAACATGAAGTGCATCACGGGCACACATTCCATCGGCGGCAACACAGGCCAGGTGCTTCACCTCTTCAGGTAGAATGCACAGAATGGTATTTTGAGTCCTGCAGGAAGCCCCCCAAGCCCTGCCATGGCTTTCAGGTGCTCATTTGTGAAACCTGGAGAACACCTACTTGGTAGTGTTCTGTGACTGTTAATTAGGAGGAACGCACGTACCAAACTTAGAAGTGTTTTCACGTTGTCGGCACTCACCACAGAATAACCGGGGTTAGTTCTTGCACTAACATGCCATCGTAGCAGCAAACATGATGAGTTTCTAGAGACAGAAACTGAATTCAAGAATGGATGTTCTGAGAAGTCAGTGATTGTCCTTCCCTCACACCAGCCTGCTCCAGAGTCTGCTCATCTGTTCACTGCAAAGCATGTGACAGACCCCGGATGCCCCACAGACCAAGTTGGGCAGGCAAGGGTGACACAGCGCAGGGAAGGTCTGGGGCCTTCCTCGGAAGTGCGCCCTCATAGACATGGTGGCAGAGCAGACAGGAGACTGTGGCGCAGTCATTGAAGAAAGATGAGGAAGAAAGCAGGCAATGCACTTAGCAGACTTCCTGGCACATTATACGCAGTCAGTAATTATCACCGTAGTGACGTAAATGCACCTGCCAGGGCTGCAGTAAAAGTCTACTCAACTAATCCATGAGATGATGTCCAGACAGGAACCCTGAAAGAGGTACGTGTGCACGTGCATGTGCGTGAGTGTGCTGTGGTCAGCGATGGGGGCCAGTGTGGTCAGCAAAGACACAGTCGGGCATTCTCCCTGCTAGGAGTAGAGAATTCAGCCTAAGCATAAGGGCACCAAGAAACAGCCTGTACCTGAACCACCAGCACTCAACGACTATGGAAACCCAGAGGTTTAGAACACTTTGTATGTGATTTTTCAAACCTGGACTTATTTCATTAAATAATGGGGACTCATTTCAGAGGAGTTAGAGAAGTAACAGCAGGGTTTTTGCTTGAGCAGTGAGAAGGAGGACAGAGGGTGGGGCTTAAAAACAAGACCAGTTCGGGAACAGGTGCCGTTCACCCACTGAAAAGCAATGAATTTCTGGACTAGAGCAAGACTAGAAGGAAGAAGAGAGAGAGAAGAGCATCAATTCTACTATTCAGAAAATGTGAAGTCAGCAGGACTTAGTCGGGGACTGGACCGGTGAGCTGACAGAGTCTAACTGAAATGATGGGTGCGTCGTCTTGCTGTTAAGATACATGGAACAGAGAAGGGACCTTTCACAGGTACTCGAAGAGCAGCCCCTTTAACACACTGAATTTGAAACGCCATGCAGATGTTCAAGCCAGAAAATTTAGCGAGGGTTTGAGGTTCAGCAAGAGTCTGAAACTCAGAAAAGTGACCGAGGTTGCAATCCAAAAGCCTTTCTGATTTAGGCATTTTTGAAATCTTATTCCCTGCTGATAATTGCTTGCATCATTATTTGAATATTTAATTGTCGGGAAAAATGGTAGAAAACTAAGAATCTACGATCAGTCACATTGAAGTCTTCCAGGGACGCGAGTCAGGGGGAGTGGAAAGCGACCTCGTCAGGGCTGTGTCGCACAGGGACACTAACCTGGGTTGAAACCGTCCGTCTGCTCGTGGAGCCCGGAACATCGAAACCTCAGGAGCAGCAAGTGCATCTGGAGCCCGGATCTTAATTTCTAAATGTCATCCCAATCACGAACGCTCCCTGAAGAAACTGCAGGTTCAAGGGCCAGAAAAGGCTAAATATGAGATGAATCTGGAGCATCGCATAGTGCCAGAAAGTAAGTCTGGAAAAGAAAATATTTAGGGATATGTCCAAAGCACACAGGAGCTGACTTCAAAGAGTTGACTATTGTTTAAAGAGTCTGAACGAGAAAATGAATAACAATAATACTAGATTAAAACCCAAAGAATAACATAAATATTCATGAGTCCATACTCATGCAAACAAATGGTTAAATAAGTAAATAATAAGAGAAGGGGCAGGCTGTCCTGACAGAAGAATTTAAAACAATGAATGTGGGGGAAATGAGAGAAATCACCACTAGAATACCGCAGTGATACTTGCTGCAGACAAGCTCCACTGAACTGCGGAAATGAGTGAGCCACACTCGAAGGCAAACAGGATAGCTCTGTAGCCTAAATCTCCCTTAAAATACTTATTAATTAATGTGGTGATTTTCCGTCATGTCCAAAATTGTTGACACTCCTCCCTACAGGTGGCAGAGATTAATTTCCTTCCCCTTGAACACGGTCTGTACTTAGGGACTTGCTTCTAATGAACGGGCCATGGAAAAGGAAACATAGTGGCTTCACAGCGGGGAATCCCTGGCAAACCCCACCTTAATCAAATATCAAGGTCAATGTCACCAATGACAAATCATGTGGTGTCACGTATCCCAGTAACTCAAGTCTCACCATGAGAAAGCTGAAGAAAAATGATTCTGCATAACACCTGACCAGTACTCCTCAGTGTCATTGTCATGTACAGTCTACAGGACATCACACATCTCTAAGGAGGCAGGCTGGTTAGATGTGGTGCCCTCGGATGCCGGAAAGGGAAAAGGACTTGAAAAACTGGTGAAAGCTGGAGAGTCCATTAGTCCGTAGTATCGTACCCACATACAAGGTGGCAAAACTAATTTCTTTTGAAAAAGGTGCCAGAGTTATATCAAATGTAAACTTAGGGGAATCTGGGTGAGAGGCATATAGGAACAATATCTACTTACTACCTTTACAACTCTTCTGTAAAATAAAAATGATTTCAAAATAAAAAGTTTAAAAAAACATGCCAGACTGGTATCAGAAGAGAACTATGGAGAGCATTAAGGGACTAAATGATGTGAGAAAAATCAAACCATACCTGTGTGATTTTTATCCTGAGGCCAGTTCTCTGCCATGTAAATCACACTTGCAGTCAAAAGAGGGTCAGGCTCAGAAACAAATTCACGCAATAGATGACTGAGCAAATTTTAGCAGATTTCTAGAAGCCCAACCCTGATATATGAACATAGTCAAAGAAAATCATTAATTTCTGCCCTGGCTGGTGTAGCTCAGTGGATTGAGCGTGGGCTATGAACCAAAGCATCGCAGGTTCGATTCCCAGTCAGGGCACATGCCTGGGTTGTAGGCCAGGGCGCCCAGCAACTGCACACTGATGTTTCTCTCTCTATCTCTTTCTCCCTTCCTTCCCTCTCTAAAAATAAATAAATAAAATCTTAAAAAATAAAATAAAATTAGAATTACCTTTCATTTAAAAAAAAAAGAAAATCATTAATTTCTTTCAAACATCCCCCCACTTCCCGTACTACTGCTGTTTCCTTGGGATCCTTGTCGTTTCTCTACCTGGCACCTCTACACAGCCTCGTGTAATGAAGCAAATGAAGGCAGCACCATGATCCACCATTCATTCGTTCAACCTGTCATTTATTGAGCATCTATTGTACATGCCAAGCTTTATTCTGGGAGACTGGGACACATCTAGGTTATTTCAAGTTGAACTAGGCAACAGACACAAAAACTGAGGTCTCAGAGATTAAACAATTTAACCAAGGTCACACAGCAAGTTAATGACAGATATAGACTAGAAATCAGTCTCTTTCTTGGCAACTTCTTTCACAACCCAAACAGTGCTCTTGGTTCGAGGAGGGACACTGAGAAAAGTATGCAATGTGTTTGTCCCCTTTGCAACTAGGAAAACCTTCTCCAACCTTCCAGGGTGATTTGAGATCATCACAATTGTTTATCTAAAGAGCTCTTCCTTCCAGCAACCTTTATTCCAGGAACTTGAAATTCACACTGTTTAATCATCAGAAAACCCGTGTTAGATAAATCTCATAATTGTTCTACTTCCCTTTTTCCCCCAGAAGGAGAAATGCAGGTTTCGAAAGGTTAAATGTTTTTCTGAGCTCATTTAATGAGATAGTGACAGAGCCGAAAATAGAAGTCCCCGATTCCTCCGGTTTGCCTTATTTCACCTCGCGTAGCACACTGAATCTCACTCTGTTTCTCTGTAGTGCTTGCACTCTCTGGGAACAGTGTTCCAAATCCCTGGCAGACGGGGAACATGCAGAGACCCATGGGCATCGTTTTATATCTATTACAAAACTTCCAATGCAGAGCATCAATATTCTTCCTGTGAAGGACATTTTCACTAATTTCTTATGATGATCTCATTTCCCAGTTTCTCTGAACCTGAGTTTCCTCAACCTGCAAAAGAAATAATACCTACCCTTATAGTACTATGTGGATTATTTGAAATAATCTAGTAATTGCCATGCTACCTCAATAGGCTAAGTTTTCCTTCTATTTCTCCATCAATTTTAGCCTTATAAATAAAATTTAAAATATGAGATAGTTGAGCAAGATTTATTTGTAGAGCTAAGTAAATATGAATACAGTAAAGGAGGAAATTAAATATTTGATAAATGAAGTTTTCTAGAAACATTTTGAATATCATATAAGTGCGGATCCTGGGCCCGTAAAAACATAGTGAATCAAACCATCTGAATCTTTCATTTGACTTACACAAGTCAAAATATATCATTTGGGACAGTAAAAGTGACTTTTTTTTCATCAGGTTAGCCTAATATAAATATCTGAATGCTAATATTTGAATGACCTAGCAGAAAAAAATGTTTATTTTACCACTAGCATATAATTCACTAATTAGGACTAATTATAGGATACCAATAAAGTATATTAAAACCAATTATGTTTCTTATTTTAAAGTACATAGAACAAAGTATTTTAGAAACTTGGAATATGTGTTAACTTCATATTTTTCTTAGCATTCATCCAAAGACTTCTGTATGGTAGGAATTAGAAGCTGTGTTCTTAAGTAGTTGAATCATCCCCTCTTTAAACTTTTAAACAAGAAATTTATTTGGGACTCTAGTTTTTCATGAATAAGAGAGGGGAAATCAAAATGAATTCTCATTCATTTCAAAACTCCCCGTTTTTACAACTAAAAATTAGTTTGAAATTTTATTTCAAACCACACTTCCTTTGGGAAAATTTGTGACTCAATTTTGAATTGATCTAAGGTTTCTAAGAAGAAAGGAAACAATTACGCAACAAGTACAAACCATTTAAACAGAATTTAAAAATATCTACTTTTTTTCAGTGAGTACTATGGGCCAGCCTGCGATAGGATGGTTTGAAGCCTGAGTCACCGTGACGAAGGGTAAAATGCATTACTCATGCCATGTTCTTCAGAATTCACCATGAGAATCTAGCTGGGTCCCTATTTAAGCACTCCTATCTTCCTAATTTTAAAAAATGCACCTGTAGCAGAATTCTTCTGGGAAAGGACAGAGCCAGCTGGAGAGAGAGAGAGACAATTAAGCCTGATTGGATGATTCAGCAATAAAAATAGGAAGTTAGCTGTCTGAGAAAGTGCGAGCTACAAACAACTAGATTGTTAGGGCAGGGCTTTTGGGGGGGAAAAGGAGGAAAAAAGTGGAAATGAGTCCATTAACGCAAACGAGAATTGGGCCTTTTCAGCTGATGGCAACCCGATTCCTGGAGCTGAAAGAGCAGGCCAAACAAGACTGTGAATGGGCTTACACAGCCCTCAGTGTCTGCAATGCTTCACAATGGGCAATGGGACGATAACACCAAAGCAAGACTGGCACTATCAAAGGTCGCCTGCGCTGTCCCTCAGTCGGTGACAACACTGGCTGCTCCCTGCTCCCTCCAAGGGTAAATGTCTCGTGTTTGTGCACGAATGTAGCCTCCTCCTGCTCTTCTTGCTCTCCCTGCCTCATCACTCCACACTCCACTCACGGCCTGATCACGCCGATCCAGGAGGACTTACCCCTCACACTGGGCCGTCTCTTCTCATAAATATACGCTGTTCAAATGCTCTTTCCTCCTTCAGAGTACATAGCCCAAGGATGTATTCATTTAATTTTAATATTTTTACTCTGTATCTCCTGGGCTCCTATCAGATCCACCAAAGGAGATCTTATGTCTATCTCCCTGCCCACAGCCAACCCTGAGCGGGAGCTCAGTAAATATTCATTGTTGAATGAATGAATCCTAAATGGAGAATAATGAGGCTGAGACACAACCTGGCCCACCGCGGGTTAGTTCCATTATTTTGGACAAGTTCACTTTGCCTCTTTGTGTCTCAGTTTCCCCTGAGGTCACCACTATCTCTAAAATTCTAAGTTTTAATAAATAGGTTCTATAAATTCTAAGCTGTAACAAAATAGCTTATATCTTGGCATGGATGTGAGATTCCCAAGAAACTTTAATCATAACTACTACAGTATTATTGTCCCACATTCATTTCCTTCCCATCTTCTATTATTTCTCTGAAACTAGGTAAAGGTAGTTTCCCTTTGCAAGCAGGAGAAACATCTCCTGGTGATTTAAGTGAAGAATGCATTCTATTCTAATTCTAAAGAGTGGTGAGATAATTTGAACATTCATCCAACAAATAATGAATATACATTTACTAAATTCTCACCATTGTTCTAGGTGAAGAGAACAAAATAATAAGCAAAGCAAAGTCTCATTTCTCATAGAGCACTCATCCTTGGGGAAGCATGGCAAACAAATACAGAATATATGAAATTGTGATGAGTGCTCTGAGGCAAAAATCAAACCAAGCAGGATGGATGCAGAGCAGGAGGGGGTACTGCCATTTTACACAGGCTCGTCAAGGGAAGCCTCACTCCTAACCTGGCCTCTGAGTAGAGATCTAAGAGAAGTGACAGATGAGAGAGTATCTGGTGGAAGAAAAAAACATTCCAGATAAAGGGAAAGAGCTGGTACAAAAGCCGTGAGTCCAGGGCACTGTTGGCAAAGTTCTTGGTACAGCAGGGAGACAGTGTGTCTAGAGAGAAGTAAACAAGACAGTGCAACAGAAGATGAGATTACAGAGGTCACTGGGGAGTCAGATAATGGAGGACATTAGGCTTCTTCATGGGACTGAAAGCCACTGGATGGCTTGGTGCCATGAAGTGACCTGATTTGACTTAGGTTTTCAAAGGAATGCATGGGCAGCTCTATGAAATCTAAGTCCAAAGGGCACATGGGTAGACATAAAGAAATCACTTAGACCTGGCTGGTGTAGCTCAGTGTATTGAGTGCGGGCTGCGAACCAAAGCATCACAGGTTTGATTCCCAGTCAGGGTACATGCCTGGATTGCAGGCCACGACCCCCAGCAACCAACTGCACATTGATGTTTCTATCTCTTTCTTCCTCCCTTCCCTCTCTAAAATAAATAAATAAAATCTTTAAAAAAAAGAAATCACTTAGAAGATGTTACAAATAACCCAGGTGGGGTGATGGTAGAAACAGATGGTAAAGGTAGGACTAATTAGAAATGGTCAGACTCCAGATCTGTTTGAAAAAGAGCCAATGGGTCAGATACGGGCACTTTGGGAAAGAAGTGGAGTAAGCAGTGGGTGGGGAACGGGCTGTCATTGGCAATGAGGATCAACACCTGTCAGTCCACAAGGATGAACAGAGGCACAGAGAGAAGTCACACTAGCATGGGGCGGCAGAGGAAATGCCCTCGAGGGGGAACTAGGTTTCAGCTTGGGGGAAAAAGAAGGGAATGGAATGTTTGAAGAAGAACTGGGGGTCAGAGCCATTTCTAGATAAGACCTCCAGCTCCACACGAGCCATGGTGGGGATGGGGGCTGGAGGGGGCCAGAGAGGAAGTCAGAACAGTGGGTGTGCAGAACCGAATGGGGACAGGAAGCACGCAGTAGTGTGAGTGGTGCTGTGCTTGCTGAGACAAGAGGGACTGAGTCACCTGTGGGATGAAGCCATGAGTCACCTCGGGTGGAAGCAGGCCGCTTCCTGCCAGGAGTCTGTGCGCATGCTCTCTGTCCTCACAACAACATTGCCCTTGGTTTTCCGTGTGGACATGCTGGATCTCTTTGAGGTACTGGGTTACCTGTTAGTATTAGATAAACACTTACCTGTGTACGATGGAGGAGGATCTGTCTTCTCCTACAGCAAGTACAAACACAAGGTGGACCCCCACCCCCACGGCTTGCCTTGAGCCCACACTTTCCTAACACCTCACTCCACTGCCCACTGCAAACTTGGTGCCTGCACATATTCGGGGCAGTGCATGTTCAATTGGAGATGCTGCTGTTCTTAGTTAGATAGGAAATGGGAAGATACAGAGAGCTCGAATTAAAACCTTACCTCTAAAATCACAGAACGCAAAACACTCAGCTGGGAAGGAGAAAAACGTTTTTTAAAACATTTGTAAAAAAGCCAAAACTACATTTTTTGGAAGCGTAAAAGGGTATGGGAAAATATATATCATTTATATGTTCATAAAATATACCAGTACAATGCAAATAAAATAAAATTGCAAAATTACATTGAGCTGAGCTAAACCTGAGGGTACTTTGTAAAATGTGCTACTTTACTAAAACACACCTAAAATGATAAATAAATATTTTAGTACATTACTAGGCCACTATTTTGATTCATCTATATAATTATCACTCTGGCCTTGTTTACATACAAGGCATATTTACAGCAAAAAAGGAAGAAAATTCGGAATGACACAGGCAAAAATGCTGCATTTATGACTGATAAAATCCCTGCCATGTGCCTGGCGTTTCTCAGGGCCCATCCTGGGCTCTTTACAGATACACTAGCATGTCTGAAACTGCTCATAACATCCCATGAGTCACCTGGTACCCCCCCCCCCACATAAACGGGGAAAGGGAGGCTTCACAAGGTTCCAGAGCTCAAGAGCAACAGAAACAAAATTTCCACCTAACCCTACATACATCCCATTGCTGTCACTTATCCATTGTAGGACAATTGTGAAAGACTTTGATCACTCCAAGTCAATGGCAAATAAACATCTAATAATGCTTCTTTGTTGAAAATAATTACATTACTGTCTAGACCAACAGTTCAGAATATTGATGCAGAAATCACTGAAAAGGCACAATCAGCAGGGGCTACTCCCAGAAAACATCCCTCAACAATCAGCACTGGGTGTTCGCCACATGCCAGAGACTATTTAAGCACTGGGAATTCAATACTAATCTAGAAAGGTGAGTTTCTCGCTATCAACACAGAGCAATAAACCCGCATAAGCAAACCCGAGAGAGATGCTGAGACAGAAAGGCCCACCGCCGAGTGAGGGTGAGTGTGGAGGAGTGCGCGCTCAGGACAGGCGTCTGGAAGCACCTCTCTGGGAAGGCGGCATCTGGGCAAAATCTGGGGAGACGAAGGACACAACCAACGCAAAGATTCCTAACGAAGGGCCCAGCTTCAAGCAGCAGAAATCAACCTAAGGAAGCCAGCCCACAGTCTGCGAGGCAGCAGAGTCGCACGAGCTGGGTTTGGAGGGGTGAGCAGGGCCCAGGTCATGCGGCATTTAGATTTGATTATAAGTCACTAGGAGGTTTTAATCAGAGGACTCAGAGTTACCAGATCCAAATGGGAAAAGAAAGGTAAAGCAACATCACAGGAAAGATGACAGAGACAGACAGACACACACACATCTGAAAAGCTGGATCCATTCACTTGCCTACACTTCCAGCTCAAATGTATTTCTCAGTCACACGCTTAGGAGCTGGTGCTGAATAAGACGACTGCATCTTCAGGCAGGAAGGAATACGATTCTGTAATTCTGGTAATTCTAACTTCCTCTTGTTCTTCTTCTCCAGGTGTCAGGTTTCTTTTCGGTAACTGACACCGAACTGTAGAAGCTGCAAAATCGGCCGTCGATCACTCCAAGTCCCTGGAAGGCTTTGCATCTGATCAGCAGTGATGTCTCCTCTTACTAAGCTACACATGTCATTTCTCTCCCAAAATCATCAGGATGGAATGCGTGTGATCAGTGTGCATTGTGCAAATGGACACATTATGTTTTCTTTCATCCTCTAGATTGGCTGTAGACAGGCCGTCTCTCCCAGTGCAGCTCTGTGGACCAGACACAGCCACGGTGAGCTTTTCGCTGATCTCGGGAAGAGTTTTTCATCAACCATTCCTCCTACATTTCCAGTGTGACCCAAAATTGTAGCAAAAGTAGATGGCAGAATTTTTTAAATCCTTTGTTGTCCAAATAAAGAGCTGACATGTCTACTTTGTACCACACATACACTTTAAGAAGAAAACAAATTCCCCGTCTATGAAATAATATCTTAGAACCACTGATTTGGGACACACAGTCAAGATTAGATACAGCCCATTGTGTGTGTGTTTATGTACTAATACAATGTTTAACTCTAGGTAAAATGGGCTTGAGTAGGAAACGACTTACATGTGCTTTGTTTGAGTGACAGGAGAGATCAGTATCAGCTACTGATTGCCAGGATCTGCAAGTCTGTGTAGCAGAGTAATGTCATAACACAGTCCCAAATACAGTATTTCTGTAATTTTAATATTTTTAATTCTCACCCAAGGATGTGTTCATTCATTTTAGAAAGAAAGAGGAAGAGGAGAGGAGGGAGGGAGGGAGAGAGAGAGAGAAAGAAAGAAAGAAAAAGAAGAGAGAAACATCAGTGTGAGAAAGAAACATCTACCAGTTGTCTTCCAATCGGACCCACAAACTTTTGGTGTACGGATGATGCTCCAACCAACTGAGCCACCCAGCCAGGGCCCAGCTATGGTATTTCTTAAAAGAATTATCACTCCATGGTTTCCTAAACCATTAACAAGCAAAGTATTAGTAATATTTTCAGTTTACTTGTACCACATTAGATACCGTTATTTAAATAAATAACATTTCATTTATGGAACCTATACAAGCATAGAGGCAAAATGTATAATACATGAACTGCCCCCAGAATACAGAACTGGCAAACAAACAGCTTCATCATTAGCATAAATGTGCAATAAAATGCCAGTCAACTTGAGTTTTCAAACTTGGTATTTTATACTTCTCTTGATGAAATAAATGTTGCCCCTATAATGTCAAGGTAGAGAATACCTGGAGCTGAACTTAAAAAATAACAAACAATTTTTTTAAAATAAAGTTAGTGTTTCCTTATTGTCACTGAGCCTTTTCACGACACCTGTGTCCACACACTGTCAAAAGCTTGACTCACGGGGAAGAGAGCACTGAGGACCAGGGACGGAGAAGCCTGGAGAAGAAGCTCCTTGAAGTCACCCAGTTCTACCTCTTCTCTGCCAACGGGAAGGCAGCGAGGCCAGAGGAAAGAAGTGAAGCGAGTTAAGGACGGTTTCTCTTGTTTGACCATAAAGATGAACGAAGATTTAAAAGTTAGAGGCACTAAAAGGAAAATGACAATCACTGAGTAAACACGCTCCTGATGGAGCCATTGTCATTAGAATGTGCCTCACTGTTTCCCAAGGCTCCTGGATGCTCATACTGCGATTTATACTTCCTCATCATTTTTAGTCTTGTTACGCTGTAAAACTAGTGTATCACACAAGGTGCATTATCTGCTGCCCTGCATGCACAATACTGAGAGCCTGAGTATGGAACACCTGCTGCAGACTAAACCATCTGAAGGAGGAAGACTGTGGTCTGCAGCTTCCTTCGAAATGCAGAAAAGAAAAATATAATAGGGGACTAGACAGATAAGCGTCTTACAGCAAAACCAGCAAAATATTAAAGCATCTAGGTATGCATATATGCATTCACCATAAACGTCTCTCAACCTTTTTTTTTTTAATTTCACAATACTTGAGGAAAAAAGTAAAATGTTTAAGAAGGGCTGATATTCTAGAAGAAAGGAACCAAGCCAATATGAACAAGATCTCTATAATAAATCCATTGTGATTGCAGAGGTGAACTCTCACACATTTGAACTCTTCAGGTGTGTTCGTCACTTATTTTTCTACAAAGGGGCACAAAAATGTACAGCTATATTTCAACCCAGATCCATAAAGACATTTTTCTGGTTATTCCTTTTGTTTACTACACAACTTTCAAATACACTTACTACCCTCACTGAACACATTTTCTCCTAAAGCATTCTCGCATTGGCAGATCCTTATGGTTCAGATTAGAACCTCTTCCCCTCAGTATCAGGAGAATGGGGTGAAGGAGCAGCTGAAACCATATCTGTTTTGCAAAGGGTGATTGATTGCAGAAATGAAAACACAGTAAAAAAATTTTGCTTTAAAAGTACAGTTGAAAAATGAATGAAAAAATATTAGCCTGGTCTCTCATACTACCTCATGCTACTTCCTACTAAAAGTGCTAAGAGAGAGGTAAATGTAATGTACTTTTATTCTATCATAATAAATTTGTGAGACATTTGAATTAATAAAAGAAGCTCTAGGCTACTTGGACATGTTATGTGTTCTTAGGAAAAAGAGGCTTGACTTTCCGAGTGCCTCTTCCAGAGTGTCCAAGTTGACATACTGAACCCAGGTGTTCCTTTGTATTGTGTCCCAGAATTATTTCTGGCATCCTTTGTCCACAACGAGGACGTATTTATGTTTGGCACACAAATCGCCCACATTGAGTGAACTGGCTGTTGAAGCTCACCCTCAGCTCTGGGAATCCCAGTCGTAGAAGGCGGGACTATACTTGTTCAAATGAAAGGGCCACAATTTAAGCCTAATCATGGCTAGTCAAGCACACTATTAAATACACAAAGTCACTTAAACAACCTTCACTTTTTCCATGGAAAAAAGCTTTGTAATATGCACACATTTATTCTGTTTGCCTGGGCCTTCTGTACAGACATAACTGCAGAAAACAAATTATGCCATAAATCACAATTTTGCTA
This sequence comes from Tonatia bakeri, assembly GCA_004024845.1. Lineage (NCBI taxonomy): Eukaryota > Metazoa > Chordata > Mammalia > Chiroptera > Phyllostomidae > Tonatia > Tonatia bakeri. The sequence continues at coordinate 174,792 of PVIA01003117.1, forward strand.
CATTCATAACATAATGTAACATGTTGTGATACCATTTGCATTGCAAAAATTATGATGACCTTGTTATTTCAAATTATATCATGCCCTTCTCCAAAATGAAAAATCTCCCTGGAAAATGTGATTATTTTGAAACAAGGCCTATCATTCTGATTCTAACCATAATGGAATAACAAGGACCAGGCTTCCCCGACTGCTTTAAACAACCAGACAGCGTGACAAACTGCATGAAACAATGGATTTCAGATATGAGATCCAGGGAGCACAGCAGAATCATCCCCGGAGGAAGAGAAGCAAACAGGTGAGGCCTAACCTTGCACCAGCCCCCTGCCTAGAGAGGGCACACCGTGCAGAAAAGGGGAACACGAACAGAGCTCAGCAGTTCCGCAGAGCTGAGAGCCAGGGTGTGGAGATAGATGGGAAAGTCATGCTGGCTGGGACTTGCAAGGCTAAATACTGGAACTGAAGTTGCTGCATGGAGAAAGCTCAGAAGTCAGCACACGGGTGCCTTTGAGTCTGGCTGAGTACTGACCCACACACGCACATGAATCACTACAAAGGCCAAGGAAAGAACCCTCAAAAAATAGTAGATACAAAATAAAATATATGAAGGCGTAACTTTCACAAGTTTTGTGAAAACTATTACCCATAGGTCCAAGGCCCTCAATAAACTTCAAGTAGAAGAAACATGCAGAAAAACCACACTAAAGCACATAAAAGTCAAATTGTTGAAAAGTGATAATAAAGTCCTAAAAGCAGCCAGAGAAAAATGTCATATCACATCCAGCGGTCCAGGACCTCTCTCCCATCTGTCAGAAGCAATGCGCGCAGAAAGAAGTCAAGTGATATTTTTGACACACTGAAGGTAAGATTTCTTCCTGGAATCCTACAGGCAGCAAAAATATTTTTCAAAAATCAAGACAAAATACTGACAGGCATGCAAAAGCAGACAGAATTCATCAAGGGCACGCCACACGACCAGACATGCTAAAAGAAGACTTCGAGGTGGAAGGAAAAGACACCAGACGGAAACGTGGACCTACACAGAGGAACAGCAGCGGTGGTGGCAAGTATGAAAAGCAGTTATTAACGCTCTAAAGAACTCCTTAAAAGACAATTACCTATTGAAGGCAAAAACAGTCACAATGATTTTGACATTTATAACAAACATAATAAATGATATGATAGTGATACCACAAATGTCAGCAATGGGAAAATGGAAATAGAGTATTTTAAATTTATTAAATTTTTTGGACAGTATATTTTAATATCCTTATCTCAAGAACTGCCAAGATAAGCAGTTATGAAATCAAGTAAGAATATAGACTATCTGTTAACACTGTTAATTGTCCTAATTAAATTATAAAACTCCAACCATTGACAACAGAAAACACAATTGTTTGCATGCATATAGAAAATTCACTAAGATAAACCTATCCTGAGCCATTAAACAAGGTTTAATAAATTGGAACAAAATATAGAATTAAAAAATAATTAAAGTTATAATAGTAATAGTAATATTCACCGACAGTCTAATGTTTGTATTTGATTTTTAAGTAATTTCAAAGTCTGAGTTGTTTGAAAAATAAAATCCTAAAAAACTAACGCATTTGAAGGAAAATACATGAGTCACAGTCAAGATCTGATTATTTAATGCTTGCATTTCAAATATTCTCAAGATTGTAAGCATAGTTAATTTTCCTTATAAAAGAATCACTCTGTTAAATCATATAGGGGTAGGGCAAAAGTTGGTTTACAATTGTGAGTACACAAAACACAGTTTATTTCTGTATTATCATGTATTAATTATTGTACTATTTTCCATACAAACTACTGTAAACTTACTCTTCCCACCCCTATATATTCATAATACTTATTGTTCTCTATTTGATTGGGCAAAGGTCTACAAATTAAGTACTGTAATTCATTTTAGTGTGGAGGATAGGAAATTAAATTATGCAAATACCCATCTGCATTTCATAAATTATTAAACTCACCTAAATCTGGTGCTTTGGAGCTTAGAAATTGGTACGTCCATTGATAGAATGATTAAAATTCCTATTAAGGATGAGTTCACTTAGAAAAACAAAGTAAAATAAAGATTGCCTTATAATTGATAGACCCCAGAAGCATCTCTGAGGCAGCCACCCGGCTGTCAGTTCTCTCTCAGCCCTGAGGGGTGGCCATCAGCTCTCCAAGCATTTTGTGTGCTTAGGGGGGATGCCACCATGACTGTAGTTTGTCAAAGGCCAAAATACCCATGAGAAAAAATCAACGAGATATCAAGCAGGTCCATGATTTTATTTTGAACAGATCCAAGGATAATGCACGTTACTTCCGGCCAACTTAGGGACCGGGTCCAGATACACCGCCTCTATCACTGAGCTACTCCAGCTCCTGAACAGAGCTATTAAGCAAATAGCTCCAGTGTTTTGCATCCCAGGAGCATGAGGGGATTGTTCTTCTTGACTTTCTTGTGGCTGAGTGAGGCCATGTGACAAATTTAGGCCAAAGAGAAAGCAACACACATGACTTTGGGTCTGATCATTTAACTGTTCATCAAGACCCTATGGAGCTTTCTATTCTTTGTGAAAATGACTGGTAAGGTCAAGGTGGAAGCTGCTTAATCAGCTCACATCCAGGTGGGAGGGAGCATGGAGCAAGGAGCAGGGCCCACCGCTAGCCCACCTGTGACGGAAATGTAACAGGCACAATGTATGTACACCTTCCCTGAGAGAGGCCGCCAAGGTATCTTGGGCCAATAATAACACTTTCCACACTGAAAAACAAAAGCAAAATGTTGTCTCCATAAGACCACTAACAACTCACAGACAACACACTGGGGAATGGTGAACGAGATTCTAAAAACAGAGCACAAGGGAAACAGTCTAAGGAAACCCTCTCACAAACTTAATGATGTCTTAGTTTTGTTTTGTAGCCCAAGTTTGTAATCTACATGCTTTCATGACTGAGCTGTGAGGAAACTATTCTGATTGTTTTCTTTGGGGGAAAAATTGTTTGAGTTATATTTTTTTTTCTTAGGAAAATTTTAATAGCATAATTTGGAAAAGGTTTACAGAATAATTATATAAATTTTATCACATTTAAATTGCACTTTTTAACCTGATGCATTTACTTCCCATGTCAAGTAAGATAATTAAATAATATAAACTACCATCAGGAGATTTATATAAGGTACAAAGGAAACAATTAACATAATATGTTTGCTCTTGCAAGTTGAGGAAGTTATTTTGCTAATTTAGAAACATTTTATTTTGAATTTAGTCATCTCGGTAATCACTTTCATTTCATTGATACAAATTTTTTCCTCTATTGGGGAAGGGAGAAATAACATGATGTAGCAATCAATGATCAGCGAGGGAGGGTGGGCGTCTCAGGCAAGGGCATCCACACTATAGAGGAAACGAGCAAGTGAGAGAGAAACTAGGTCTCTTTTTGCTAAATCCTCTCACTAGTTACAGGGTGTGTAACAGTGTCTATGAAATTTTAAACACATTTGCTCCTTGTCCTAATAAACTTTCAATATTTGAGAATCATTCAGTAATCGGGATGATTGGAACAAAAGGAAAATGTTTCCTATTCCATCATGAGGAAGTCATTTTGCAATCTCAACAGAGTATTAATATCATTTTAAATGAAATTCATTGTTCTGTTTGCAAAACTCAGCAAATTTTACGTGGTAGTAAAGCATGGGATTTAGCAGACCTTTCTGTTTCGACCGTCTCATCGAAGGGTTGTGGCTGTCTGGCCCAGACTGCGCCCCTCTTTTGCTCGGCAGCAAAGGTCATTCTTTGAGAATGACCTGTGGAGCTCTTCCCAGCTGAGCTGAGCTGTGGAGTTAGAATCATTCCCAAAATCTTCCACCCAAGGATTCCCCAAATATGGGAACATACACAGTTGTTAACTTCCTTTCTGTCTCCTCCACTAGATTACAAAATCTCTTAGGCGTGGTTATTGATTATTCATCTTTGTATTTCTATATGGAGCACAGTGCTCAGAATCTGCCAGGCAGGCAATCAATATATATGAAATACTATATTTGATAACAATATAAATATAAGAAGTTTTCAGATGAAGAGTCAGAAAAATAGTTAACTACCTAGCCTATTTAGAATAGTTAACCTATAATTACATATACAATGTTTTACTGGAAATGTAGAATTACATTTTTAGGAAATGTGCTGCTAAACAGAATTATTTCAAACACAGTAGCATTTTGCTAAAGATGTACTAAATGACTTTTTTTTTTCAACTGGAGCCATAGAGTGATCTAATTTGAAGACACTGGAGATTTTTGGAACATCTGAAACAACAATTGAACTAAATGGAAAGTGGGTGGGATAATTTAGTTGGTAAAGTTCCCAGCAATAACACTTAGAAGCATTATAACATTCATCTTTGACATTAGGTAAATACTGGTCACTTGGCAACAGGGGAGGGAGAGACTCCAGCAAAACTGTGAAATATTTTTTTATCACTTGCTGGTGTCCTGATGTCCCCTCTGCAGCCCCAATAAACTTTCCATATCCTGGTGGGACCCCTCTCTGACATGAATGTACCTCTCACTCAAGTTACAACATCCATATTCTTGTTTGCATAGAGACTTGCTAACAACTATTTGAGAATTACGTTCACTACCTATCAACCAATAGCCTATTATACTGTTATCTCAGTATGGCTTCAAGTATATTTGAAGCTCTGTAAGATACTTTTGAGAAAACCATAAAACATTCATGAGTCATTCCCCAATGGTGAAATTTTAGTCATTAATGTCACAATTCACAAGAAATGTCTGAGAGCAAAAAACCAGTCAGTCACTTTGAACTTGAGGGTCCACCACTCATCTTCTGGCCCTGCAGTCCAGAAAGTGAACACACACACTACTTTCAGAATCCATACACGTTCTAATATTATTCTAAAATCAATAATTTATGTGAGCCCTAAGTATCATAAATCTAGAAGGTCTTCAATAACTCTTCCCTAACAAGAATGTATTAGTAATCTCTGCTAATTATCGTCATTATAAGGTTACTTGGCGTTCATATTAAACACATGCTGGGAGGAATAGGGGAGGAAACCCTCCACCATGTTAGGACGAACTAAGGCTGCATTTTTGTGAATTTCAAATTAGATAAAAATGGGGAAGCGCTTTTAATTGACAATGTTATGAAAATCTGTAAACGTCAACACTGGTGATCAGTCACTGGAAAGAGGAGTTCTGGGCACGCCCATTCCCACTGGTGCCGTGGAGATGACAGGTGCACACGGCTCCCACTCTCACACACAGTAATTCCACAGAGCCAGTCCATCACCAGGACCCGAATCTCAGAAACTATTGAGCAATTACAGCTCTTGGATTCTAAATTTCAAAGCACTCACTACCACAGTCCAAATTCTACCTTTTACTCTCTGGCATGATCTAGAATATTAAGGAAAATGGGGATTTCATTCTTTCAGAAATTCTCTGAAAAAAAAAAAAGCAGTGAAATAATTTGACTGGCTAATTACATCTTCCATCCACATGCTGTCTAGACTTTCAATTTCAGAATTTATGAAGCACTATAAGCGAATGTTGTCTTTGATCATTAACACAGCCATAATCCAAGCAAAAGCCATCATCCACATTTTTTAAATGAGAGCAAAGTGTCTGAAAATGACTTGCAAAAGGTACTTCTGACTTCCACTCCAATTTTGCTGAATTTCCTTCACTTTATATGTTCGCCCAACTCATCTCCACCACAGTAAACAGGAACGGCCACAAGCCGCACATTGAGCTGATTAGCATTATTGCAAACATTCCCGCTGATGGCCAGTTTTTTTTTTATTTAAATGAATGTTCAAGTACAGTTTTCACCCCCTTACTCCCAATCAAGCCCTCCCACCCCCCCTCCCTACCTCCCTCCCATTACCAC